>OZ007592.1:145607314-145638314 GCA_963931845.1 Maratus michaelseni
CGACGTTCGATCTTCCAATCCGAACGACCTACGTGTGTCGTCATCTAGTGAGTAGCCAAGGCACTAACTCAAATGCACTTATGATGTTTACAAAGTATCGTGGTTCTTGTTAGAAGTAAAAGTGAGTTTGTGTTTCTGTATTTACGTTTTAATGATGGACTAATTAAAAGTATTTGTTCATGAAAACAGCTCAAATTATCGAAATAGTAAAGTGTAAAATGTAAGTAAAAACTATGTATTCATAAAAGCAAAGCATATTTATGAAGTGTATTTTATATTTAATAAAGGTGAAACTTTAATGTTTATTACTTAATATGAGGAATGCTAAGAGTGTAACTGATAATGAATGGTAGTTTTATGAAATACAGGGTGTCCATAATTAAACGACCCTACTTTAAAGTTGTCTACCCACGAAACTATTGGTCAGAAAAATATGAAATTTTGTGAAGGACCTAATGAAGGGATGGGAATTTGTTTGAGCAAAAAAAAAAAATTAGTTCAAAATTTCGCCTCCAGGTGGAGTTTTTAATGAATTACACATTTATCATACATTTATGATAGTTTAAATATTTTATTACAACATATCATGTTCCGCATGACGGCCTTCATTTTCAGCCTCCATCTGGAATCGTAAGATAGCATGTTCCACAATTGACCGCTGTGTATTTTGGGAAATGCTAAGAACATGTCGTGAAAAAAGTTTTGTTGAACATCTTTTGCTGTAATAAAATTTGTAATATATCTCAAATGTATGCTAAATGTGTAATTCATTTAAAAACGCCACCTGGTGGCGAAATTTTGAACTAATTTTTTTTTTCGCTCAAACAAATTCCCATCCTTTTATTATGTCCTCCACAAAATTTCATAACTTTCTGAACAATAGTTTCGTCTGTAGACAACTTTAAAGTAGGGTCGTTTAATTATGGGCACCCTGTACTTTATGAAAAGTATTTAAATAAATGTGTTGCCTGAGTCAATAAGACCAATATATATTCTGGAGGCATGTGATTTTCCTGACAAAAAATAGGAACATCGATCCTTTTAAAGAAGTGTATTTTTATTTAATACCAAACTTCTCTTTTGATAAAATTGAATGTAAATTTCAATAAAATTAATTATGTGCACGGGATTAACAGTTATTTTCTTGTACGGAGATTTTTAAAAATGAGATATTACTATTAAAACAATTTTTAAATATTATACAATTTTTTCGGTATCGGGATCGGATGGGTTCGTGCTCTAAAGATGCAAAATGTTTTGGGCTCGGGCGGGCTCGGATTTAAAATCGTGGGGCTCGGTTAGGCGCGGGCTCTGAAAAGAGATCTCTTATACGCACACAAGATTTGCTCGTATTATAATATATGATTTGGTTACGCTATTTCCACCAGTGACGCTATACATGCAAGAATAAATTTTATTGTATCAGTATTATCTAACTAGCCGCCACTGGCGACCAGTTTGGTCTCCCTTAAATGTATGTTAAACATTGCAAGACGTTACATTTATTCATAATTTAATTTTCCCTTAATCCTTCGCCAAATCGGAAGATTCTAATAGACAAATCATGAACTTTTGCGATCATGGTAGCATTTCGCATATTTTTTGGGCACAAATGTCACATACGCATGTTGGCGCGATTCCCCCCCCCCTCCCCCGCCAATTTGGCGAAAACTCTGTTATGGAAATTGTTGTTTATTTACTTTTATTTTTTATTTTAATTCTATAAATTATTTTTGATATGTATATCAATATTTATTTACAACAAACTATCATTTATTTATTTTTATTCTTTTTTTTAATTATGAGTATTTTTGTTAGCCGGGAGCAGATGATAATTCGCCAAATATCGTTCCCATCACCGTCATTCATACTACAATTAATTTAATTTTAAATTATAAACCTGTCACTCATTTCATTTAAAATACTTAACTTTAATCTAAAATGCTTATATTACATAAATTTAAAATACTTCACACTTTTCATTTAAAAGAGAAAATAAATAAATAAATAAGAAATAATATCATAAATCAAAACATTTGATTTCAAAATCAAAGTATCATTTCTAATTTGTACACGCGATAAATAAAAGCTGTATTAGCGATTTTAAAAATGCTAAAAATCTGATTCATTAAATATTATTACATGAGTTCAATTTACGTCAAGAAAAGGTCCGAAAGTTGAGTTGTATAGCACATAATTATGGTAAACTTTGATTGTCTCACTGGTGCGAATGATTTTTTTGACGCGAGGCAGCGGTCCAAAAATTCATTCGCGGAGAACTTGCTTTGCGAATGATTACCTCCATGATTTAATATTTTAAATGTTCACGACGAATCAATCTTTTTTTTGTTTACTTTTATGAATAGAGAATTTGAACTGCGAATCTTTCGACTGAAGTTATTGCAGAATATATACATAATTGAACGCAAGTCATCTCTCAAATATTAATTTATTTTGAACGATCCTTCTTAAAATGTAACTTTTATGCAGTTTATTCGAAAAAATAATTTTTAATAAAAATGGCCGCTTGGCATATGAAAAAGCGATGCGGCATCCCGGAACTGTTGAGGACAGTCACATGACTTACAGTTTTATTATAGAGATTCTAACTTGAAGCATGGTAGGCATATGAAAAAACATAAGAAAAATGGATTTTAAAGTTTTAGTTAGGCAATGTTCCACCATGGGCGCTACCAGTGTAAAAAATCATGCGAAAATGTTTATTAAACTTAAATTTAATCATGGCATTATTCAAATAATTTATACAAACCCGTAAAAAATAAAGTTTAAAAAAAATTAGTTGTCCCATTTCTCGCCAGGAGACACAAAAGAAAATTGTGTTGAATCTGTGCCAACTACTTTTAATTTCAATATAGCTATTATACAATGAAACATTAAAACAATCAATTTTATTTAAATTTGGTTACCTTATTTCCTCCCAGGGGGCGCTATAAACGAAAAAGTAAATTGTGTTGAACCAGTACAATCTTAATCATAATAACCATCTACGCCATTAATATATAATAAGACAAAATTATTTCAATTGTTTGTTATAAATATGACGTCATATTTACAATTGCTTCCTGTATTTATTTGTATTGATGCTCCTTGTATTATGAACAAATGTACACTGAACTAAGAAAATGCTTTTTTTGTTACAAATGTGGCAACATACTCACCTGTTTTTTGCTTGAATTATAACCAAATACTATTTGAAAATGTCCGTTTATTTAGAGTATGACGTCGTGTTGTTCCATTTTTTTAAACTTAAAAAATCTAATTCATTTTCATTTTGAACGTTGAAATCTTTCAATTGAAAATTTATTCCTGTGGTCAAATTATTATTACGGTTTTCGAATAATTGGCAACAATAAAGAAACATAGTTAAATTTTATAGGAAAAACGTCCATTGATTCCCAATGAAAATTATGAAATTTTGAATGAAAAATATTTGAATAACGTAAATAAAACATAGCCTATGCTAATTCCTGGATTATAATCCACCTATATTCAATGACATTTAATCATCCATTTTGATCCTGACGTCAGCCAAACAATTTCACTATTTCAAATTTCAAATTTTATTAGAATTAGCACACAGTTAAAAATTTGTGGCAACGCGTACAAAAAGTGGAAAAAACTCTAGTAAATTAACTCGTTCAATGGGATTTGCTGTGTTAAATTAACATTAAGATGTCACACTGGAAATAAATAAGTATTGCGCTGCCGCGCAATACTTAAATTATTCTCTGATACTTATTTATTTTTTATTGAATATATAATATATATTTATATAGGACCGTTGTTGCCTATAGGCTCGCGATAATAACCTCACATATATCTAAAGTTAGTGTTCAGTTATTTATATTTTTAAATGAAAATCTTTCCAGACGAACCTAATGTTGGGCCACACTTCCTTCAACAGTCATCCTCGGATTGATATGAATTTATATTTTTTAACGAAAATATATCCAAACGACCCTAGAGTCGATGGCCCCACTGCCTTTGGCAGCATATGCCGGGGGTGGGGGGGTGCTACGTACGCTTCAATCTGTTTTCATTTTATATTTAAAAATAAAAAAAACTTTCCAAACGAACCTAATGCTGGGGGGGGGGGAGGGGGTACTGCTACCTTCGACAGCGTACACTCTCGAATTTGTAGGATTTTATATATTTTTAAATGCAAATCTATCGAAACAAACTTTGATTTAGGGGCAAAATCCCTCGCCATGGCAACTAGGAACTGCATGGCTTGACAGTTTCAGAAAATTTAATTAAATAAATATTTACGCATCTACAATTTTTCATATAGACATTTTTGCTTGTTCTTGAACCCTAAAACACAAAATATCGAAATGCCTCCATCAATAAAATATTACATCATAAACGTACTCTTCATTCACAAATTTGAAAAAAAAAAAATTAATACAATTGCGTAAAAATCACGTATTCTTTCAAGGACGTTTGGTTCTGCCCTTTCGTGTTTTCGCCCCCTTATCATGATTTTTCCAGGGTCTGTCGTTTTGTCTTATGGTATGCTTATTTTTATTTCCATTGAAAATACCTCTTCGAAACTCGTAAATTAGAAACTTTTTTTAATGAAATTTCGGAGCTTTCTGACACTAAAAATGGAAAATATTATTAGCGGAAACACTTATTGGTGTTTTTATTGATGAAAAGCTTCGAAATGTCACAAAATTCATAGCATCAAAACTCAGTTAATTTTGCATGTGGGAGATTGAAATTTTTACTATAGTACTTGACATAGCATGAATACAACGATAGGTGGAAAAAAGCGCACTCGGAAAAAAGTGCACCTTGAAGAAAGCGCACCGATAAAACGTCAACTTAAAATTACAAAGTTATTATAAACTGTTTTAATTAAGATATTCAAAATTTAACATTTTTTTCCCCTATAAGGTATGCCATGGCTTTTACCCTCAACAATAAAATAACTATACATTTAAGCTTGCTTTTAATCTGAATATTTTCGTTTTTCTGACTGTTTGAGTATAGCAAATTCAAGCTGATTACTGAATTATTTACGAAACTCTTTCATTATGATTTTTGTTATATTTTATTATTATAATACCAGTGCACTCGTACGAAGCTTTCGTACGCAATCTTTGATATTAATTGTGTTTTTCATTAATTTTTATTTAATCGCAATTATTAATAAAACAACATATTTTAACGAAATGTGAGTGTACTATATAAAAAGCCGCCTTTTCAAAAACATTTCGTATGATACTTCATTCATCATTGTGCATTTTGTATATGTGCATAGAAAAAAGAATGCTGATATTGACATCAGAAGTATAGGATTAATGAACTGGTATTTTGAACTAGTCATGCCATATTGAGAGTATCTACTTTAATTACCCATGAATTTTGGCTGATAGTTTGCTGAAATATGTGGAATTCTAATAAATGAGAAACTCTACTATGGTATATTTTGAATTATCAATTAATTTAAAATAATTTTTAGTGCCGAGTTTCAGTCTACACAAATATATCACTTTTTTTAATGTCCTGTAATAATAATAATAATAAATATCAGATAATATGTGCATTCGATGTAGCTATGTAAATACAGAAATTGTAGTAGTTTGTTTAATGTAACGAAGTTTTCATAAACTCAAATGAAAGGTAACAAAACTTCAAAAAACAAGCAAAAAAATCATTCTTAAGTAAGATAACTTTGAAAATGATTTTTTTAAAGCATTACATTTTTCAAAATGTCAACTTTCATAAGCTAGTATATTTGGATACAACCCCTCATCTTTTTGAATCATTTTTTATTGCCAAATTTTATTTCATCAAGTATTTGCTAAAAAGCTGGTATTTAATAAATTTATGCCTGTATAAAAGTCGAAATTATTCTGAATGTTTCAAACTCCCTGTTGAAAGTCCAGTCCAGGTTGCACACATAACAATACTCAGAGTTCAAAATTCTCTGCAAAATCCTTCTCTATTGATCCTAATAACGAAAATAGACCACCTCCCTCTAAAGGGGAGAGAGCTTAGTCTCACATATCACAAAATTTACTTTATTTTTTTTTATTTTCCTTAGGAGTTGGTCTTATACTACTTACATACAGTTTCCTCAAGACGACTGAAGGCACCAGTGAGAAACAGCGATTTGTATGAAATTTTTTTACAATGCATTGGCCAGATAGAGCCTTTGCGAGAGAAAGAAAAATTTAATAACTATTTTCTGGTGACACCATTCAATATTATTGCCATTTAATATATATTAAAAATTATTCTCACAGTGCTGATATTCCATGTGCAGATGGTTTCTTTTCTTATATATAGTTGTATACTACTACCACTTTCATATATTCTATCAGAAAGTAAGAAACTTTCCATTAAAAGCTGGTTATTAAATTTGGCAAGAAAACAAATTTTGTTAAGTGCAAGTTAGCCAAAACTGCTATAAAAAATAAATATCGAATAAAATATGTGTATGTAAAAAAAGCATATTCGGATTTCACCATTTATTCATTCAAACTTGCTACTGGCTTGTAAAATCTGACTACTACTACTAATAAAAATATATTTAAAATAATGTCTTTGTTGTTCTTTGCCTTTTCAAAATTTTTATTTTACAGTTTGCTTTATACAAATACAAATGTACTTACAAATAACAAATCATTCCATTAATATATATATACTAGCTGTTACCCGTGATTTCGTTCACGCTACATTAAAAGAAGAATAAATACATTAATTAAGCAAAATATTTCACTCTCGATAATTAAAAACGTTAATAATTAACTAACTATTTATCACATTTCATAGGAGATGCTGGATAGAACCTAAGTAGGTATATCCCGCATAACATAATAATCAAAACAACGGCAACGATATGGGTGGCCGTGTTTACGAGGGCAGAAAGCAGACAGGCGCCGAAATTGACAGTTCAGCAATGCTGAACAAACAGGGATTTATGACAGACAATCTAGAGGGGTCATAAAATGTGCTAAGATATACATTGAACCGGCGATTCCGGGAAAACAAGGAGAGGAGTGGTACATAGGAGTCTCTAAGAGGCGGAATATGGCTGGAGCGAATGAGAAACATCGTGATGATCAGATATACGCGGTGACCAGTAAAAGTGATTCGAGAGAGCAGGGAAATTGGCCGCCAACATCAACATTGGATAAAAAATCCTTAAGAGGAGGTAAATACTTTTACACCCCTCTGAGGGGAAAAAGAACGAAAACTTCGCTAGAACACAAAAAATCACTTCCATCAAAAAAATCCTTAAGAGGAGGACATCCTTTTCAGCAGCTTGCTACCAAAATGAAAGTTGGCTTTTCTATATAGGCTGCAGTGCTATGTAGGCAACAGCCTACAATTATAATTAAGTCATTCACACCTTTTTTTAATATGTGCCCATGGAAGCAAGAACTACTGGTGAACTACTCTATGACTGCTATTCTCTTGAGAGGTACAGGTAGATATTATTCACCCAGATACTGTGTAAATATTTTTAAATTAATTAATTAATGTTAAGAAGATTATGTTTCTCTTGCCATCCCCAGGATCAAGGATGTATATAAATGTTAAATTATTATTACCAACTTATTAATCACATACTTAAATTTAAATAATCAAAATAAGAACTTAATAACTTAACTGGTTAATATATTGTATTGTTAAAATGAAGTCTCATGAATATAATGTGTATCACCTTTTTGTATAATTATTTTACTCTTTATTTTTTTATGTTTTATATCTATCTTCTGTAAATAAACCTTTTTTATTTTAACCTTAATTTAGACTCCAGCATTTATTTAGTTTACAGTGTGATGTTTAATCTAGAGTAATATATAGGTTGGTTTAAACTTACTACTTTAAGTAAGATTTACAGCGGGCTTGAGGGTCAACCTTAAGGATAAGTTTCTTCAAAATAACACAACGCCGTGCACCTTTTTATTTAATACAAAAAAATCTATCCCAGGTTGTTCGATCACAATCTGCCCTCAAATTGCCGCTAAGATAATTGGTGTGTTTCTGACAGGAGGAGTTAATTATTATGGGTTTGAGTAACGCCCTGCAAGTTTTATATACATGTTTTAAATCTCTCCAACAGATAGAAACCCCAATTATTACTGGTGCATGTGACACAGGAATTTCTGTGGTGTTCAGCTTTCTTCATATCCAGCCCTTTTAATTATTTAATTTATAGCTTATTTTAGATAATTAAATATTTTGTACTGGATTAAGAACTTATATCTTAGATTTAATGAAATAACTTAAATAGTAATAATAATGATGGACATTTAAAGAAACTAAATTTATTTATATTCAATATTCTCTTTTAGAATTGATAAATTTACTCAATAAATGTATAGAAGTTATTATTTACATAAATTTTTATAATTAGTTACTCTAAACATATCCATTTAAAAAAAATAATAATAATAAGATTTTTTTTTTTACTTCTCATATTATTCTGCTAGTAGTATTTAATATATTTTTTTTGTAAGCTAACATCACACTACTTAATATAATTTATTTCGGTAATTGTATGAATAATAATAATAATAATAATAATTACAATTATAACAATAATAATACAAAATAAATGATAAATAATATCAGCTTTAAAGTGTAAAATCCTGATCCTAGGGTATGGGTTATACATAAAAAAATAAGAAAAAGGTATTGGCACTCAATTGCATTTGCATAATTAAAATTGTCTTTTATATTGTATATTTATATGTCGCGATTGTAATTACAAGCAAATAATCTTCATATGAAAACAAAGGTTTCAAAGGTCAATTCCTAACAATTAGACCATTTTTGTTGAAAGATTGCATATTATTTTTGTCTCTGAAATATTTATTTGACTTATTCATGGAAATATATTTGAAAGTGATAAAAAAATGAACTATTATTTGTTCTAATCCTTGAAAAAAAATATATATATACATATATAAAAAGAAAAATAAAAGATAAAATTAATGATAATACCAGTGATAAGCTGATAAACTTTTATTATCTATTTATTTTATATGTATTTCTTGCATACTTATAAGTAAACAATTGAAAAAAAAAAAAAAAAAAGTTCATTTTTGAGATGTTTTTTTTCACTAAACTGCTGATTAATTAAAAAAAAAAAATAATAATAATAAAGGAAAGAATAAGTGTAGGAATTATTAGATTTTTAAATAATTATTAATACTTATATCAGCAGAATTAACGTAAAATTAAAAATAACTAAAATTGAACAAGTTTTGTAGTAATCTGATCTCTTGTTAAAATGCCTTACAAATTTTATTTTGCGTTGGGGTATGGCAAATAATAAAAGAAAATTTAAGAGAAAAAGTGGAAATCTCAACGATTCATCTATACAAACAAACAATTCAGGAAAAAAAACAAAAATAAAAGGGGACAAACTGATATTTTGTCACCAAAAACAAGAAATCAACATAAAAATAAACGAAATCAGGTAGAGAAATCTAGACTAAACGCAACAATGGCGGAATCTACACCAAGTGTAGACACTATTTTGTCGTTGATTCCAACTTTTGACGGAAAAAAGGGAAATAGAGTGGAATTTTACCTGCAAGAATTCGAGAAATTAATAGCACAAACTTCGCTAAAAGATGATTGTAAATTAATCATTCTGAAAGCAAAATTGATGGCAAACGCAAGGGAAAAATTGGCGACAAACATCAAATTAAACAGTGAAACGGATTACGGAGAATTTAAAAAGCAACTAATAGAATGCTTTCAATCCAAAGCGAAATTTTCCGAAATCCAAAACAAATTTTTTACGCTTAAGCAGAAACCATCGCAAACTGTAGAGGAATTCATCACCGAATTCAACGAAATAGCAAAAGAGTACATCAGTAAAAACAACGAAGAAGGTCAAAATGGGTCCACCAAATTTATTGATTTGATTAAATTGACACGATTTCTGGATAGTTTAAGAGCGGATTTTAGTTTAGATGTTCGCAAAAACTCCCCGAAAGATTTTACAGAAGCATGCAATTTAGCACTCAAAATGGAAGAAGTTTACAACGCGTGCAACTTCGAGGAGATTAACGTGGTAAAGAAAGAAAATGAATCCGATTTAGTGGAAAGCCTGATAAAATTAAATGCAAACAGCGCCGAACAGATTCAGACTTTAATGACTGAAGTAAATAATTTAAAAATTCACGCTAAAGATACAATAGGAGCCAAATCAAAATGGTGCGAGCTGTGTAAGCGCAACAATCACGAAACGGAACATTGTTGGTTTAATCAAAGGAATAATAGTAACCAGACAAATTACAAAATAGAAAAAAAAACCACAATACAAAAATCATATTTTCCAAAATAATAAATTTTCTAACAACACCAAACAAAATTCAAATTTACATCGTCCGGAGTATCCCATGCAAAGCATTAATTGGCAAGGGGGGCATTTTGGACAAAATTTTGCACAAAACCCAGGCCTTAATTCTGGACAGAATTTTGGGCAACACTCAGGTCATTTTGGACAAAATTTTGGGCAACACTCAAGTCATTTTGGACAGAATTTTGGGCAAAACTCGGGTAATAATTCTGAACAGAGTTTTGAGCAGTACCCGGGCTTTGGCCAAGCTCAAAATATGGATTTTGGGCAGATTCATAGTAACAATTATGGGCCAAATCATGGTAACAATTTTGGGCAAAGTTATGCAAACAATTGTGGGCAAAATTATGGCAACAATTTTGGGCAAAGTTATGCAAACAATTGTGGGCAAAGTTATGGCAACAATTTTGGGCAGAGTTATGCAAATTGGGGGCCAAATCATGGCAATAATTTTGGGCAGAGTTACGCAAACAATAAGGGACAAAATTATGAAAACACAAATGCACAGAGGGGTAATTTTGATAAACCTAGAGGTAAACCAGGATCAAAATACTACAATAAAAAATACAACTATAAAAACTCAAGCAACACAAACCGAAACTCAGATGACAAAGATAGAAAAGAACCAAAAAACTGAGTGGGGGACTTAATAACATTAATAAAACGCACCCGCGTGAGTCACCCCACAGCGGGACTTTTAATACAGCAAACGAACAATTTGATACACCTAACATTTACGACTCTCATGCTCACAGTTATCCTCAGGGATTTGGATTTCTTATTGATATAAATGCACAAGGAAGTGCAATTAACAGTGATACTAGGGACAAAACACAACAGGATGGAAATTTTTTAAATAAAACTATTGCCAGTGTCAATAATTCCAAAGACAATCAATTACCCATAATTGACATGAGCATTGGTAATATTAAATTAAAAGGATTATGTGACACGGGAGCAGCAGTGTCGCTGCTGTCTCCAGGTATATTTGACAAAATAAAGCAAGAAAACAAAATTTAAATACCTAGGTACTCAAATTAAAATTAAAACCCTAACAAACTCAACTATTTTTTTTAAACACTGTATAAAAATTGCTTTTCGCTTAGAGGGCATTTGCACTACTGGTACATTTTATGTTACAAACAAAGAATTTGATAGAGATTATCAGATCCTACTTGGGTATGATTTTTTACGGAGCAATAACATCACATTGGACTTTTCACAAAATGTTCTTAAACTAAAAAACAAAGTCATTCAACTTAACACTTACATGACAGAACAGAATGAAGAAATTAATAATCTAGCAACTGAAAATCAACAAAACACAGCTCAACACGATGATGTCATTCATAACAACCCAAAAAAAACAATTAAAAAAAAGGGGGAGCACACAATAAAAAAAAATAAATTGTATGCAAGGAACAAACTCAGAATATTTCTAACCCCACACTCTAAAAAAATCATTACACTTACTTGTGATGAACAAATTAATGAAAAAGACATAATTCTAGCAGAGCCGGTTAGAGACAATACCGAGTATAATATACAAACATCAATTCATGAGGTGCAACGCAACAACTTAATAAATATTATAATACATAACAATACGGATAAAAACATTTACTTAAAACAAAACACTAACATAGTCAAAATCACCACAGACATAGAATGCAAAGAAGATGACTCAGACATTGATATTGATCAGGGAAAAATTCACCAGATCAATCAACTAAGCATTCAGGAAGTCAGACAACTTCGGGAGGCAGAACTTAGCATCAATGACTTTGATTTAGAGCATCTCACAGAGGACTTACAAGAAACACTCAAAGAATTATTAATGAGCAAAGCTCACGCTTTCTCTAAAACATATGACACGTTAGGTCAGAGTTCACTTGTATGTCCCAAATTCACATTAAATCACGATTTCCCTATACAAACAAGACCATATAGACTGCCCCAAACTTAAAGGAAACAGCATGGAAGGAAATACAAACATTACTAAAAGCAAACATAATTGAAAAATCAGATTCAAACTACTCTTTTCCTGTAGTATTTGTTAAGAAGAAACAAACACAAAAAGATAAACAAGAGCAAAAATACAGAATGGCAATTGACTATAGACTCCTAAATGAAATACTACAGACTTACAACTATCCAATACCAGATATCAAAGACATTTTATATAATATCAGTGGGAAACAATTTTATACTGTGCTTGATCTACACAGTGCCTTTTTCCAGATAAACCTCAGACCAGAAGACAGAAAAAAGTTAGCATTCATAACAGAGTTTGATAAATTTAACCCACTAAGGCTTAGTTTTGGCACAAAAAATAGTAGCGCTTATTTCGCCGAATTGATTGACAAAGTCCTAGGACACTTTGACAAATCTAAAGTCGCTTATTTTATGGACGATGTTATTATTGCAACGAATAATATTCAAGAAATGCTACAATTTATAAAGGAAGTACTCGAGGCATTAATTAACCACAACCTTACAATTGAGCCAGCCAAAATGCAAATTTGTAAACAGGAAATAGACTTCTTAGGATTCGAACTAAATCAGGAGGGATATTCTCCGGCTAAAAAGAATATTGATAAAATCCAGAACTTCATCAGACCAAAATCAAAAAAAGGAGTTAGATCACTTTTAGGACTGGCGAATTACTTTAGATCACTGATTCACAGATACACTGACATAGTTCATCCTTTAATTGAGCTTACAAAAGAGAAAGTGAAATTCAAGTGGAATGAAAATACAGAAAAAGCATTCTGTAACATACAGCAAAATATCATGCAAAAACCAACTCTCAAACCACCTGACTACTCAAAAGAGTTCGTATTAATTTGTGATGCTTCAAAAGTAGCTATATCAGCCATTTTGGCTCAAAGACATCAGGCCAATTTTGTACCCATTGAATTTTTTGGGCGCAAACTCAAAGAACCTGAGAAAAGCTACCCGAGTGTGAAATTCGAGTTATTAGCCATACATGAAGCAGTAAAACACTTCAACCACATCCTATGGGGCAGAAAATTTAGAATACAAACTGATTCGCAATCAAACACAAGACATTTAAATCTTGAAACGCAATCAGACATAGTCAAAAGATGGTTAACTGACCTAGCCGAATATAATTACTCGTTTGAATATATAGAGGGCAAAAACAACCCAGCTGACTATGTTTCCAGGAATATCAATAACATAATTGCAGATAACAATTTACAAAATAACTTATTCAAAATGAATTCTGCACTTTCAAATGAAAATGTAAAAAATGAACAATACAGAGATGAAAAACTAAAGAAAATTATTGACAAAATTATTACGGGGAGAAACAACAAAACCACAAATAGATACACACTTAACACGAACAGGATGCTCATTCTAAAACCGGGACAGAACAACAAAGAATTGTTAATTGCCCCAGACACTCTTAAAATTGCTATCATGGAAGATGCACATGCTCCGCACTTTGGTTTTCAAAAAACTTACGAGTTGATAAAGGATAGACTTTAGTGGCACGGTATGTATACGGATATTAAAATTTTTTGTGCTAACTGTGCTGCATGCCAGACAGCTAAACAGCACAGAACCATCAAGGTTCCTATAAAGAGGGTAGTAAAAGATCACGAAATTGGGAGTAGGCTGCATATAGATATATGCGGAAAACTGCCAGTAACATTTCGAAAGAACGCATTTATACTAACTATAACTGACTCCACATCAAGATTCTTAGAAGCGGTTGCACTAAGGAATGTGGAATCACAAACAATTTTGAATGTGTTAAATAAATACTTCGGGATGTTTGGTCTAGCAAAAGAGGTCTATTTAGACAACGCACGTTATTTTCGCAGTGATGTATTCACGGAATACATGAAGGCTCTAGGGATTGAACCACATTTCTCAAGCCCGTTCAGGCCAAAAGCGAATGGACTGGCAGAAATCAACAATAAAATTTTGAAGAGTTCACTCACTGCCATGAGTCATAATACCCTCGAGTGGGATATCCGACTTGAGTTCTTTAAATTAATGTACAACACATCTAAACACAGGGCAACAGGTTTCCCACCTTCATTATTATTCTTTGCTAGAAATCTAAGAACTCCTTTCACAACGCATACTCCCTCGGAGGATATTGCAACCAAACAATATGTTAAAAATCGAATGGAACATCTTAAACAAATCAGGATTGAAGCACTGGCAAATCAGGAAAAATTAATGAAAGAGTATGTTCGCGATGAGGACTTACAAACGGTGAAGGATTTAAAAATTGGCCAAATTGTTTACCTCAAATGCATCAACCCACACGCTTTAGCAAAAAAGTGGGACGGACCAATGAAAGTAATCAGAAAACTTAGAAATCACAATTACTTAATGTCCTATTTATCAGGGGTATATAAAAGCAACATTAAGAGACACATTGATTTGCTATTCGTACCCAAGCATGCAACACCATGTAACGAGGACATAGACAATCAGTCTACACAATCGCTTTCTGATACAGAATCTACGGAGGAAATATAACAAATTATATAATATAGGAAAAATTTGTAAATAATTTTTTTTTATTCTTACTCTCTCCAAGAATTTAGTCAAGAATTTATTTTGAAGCTCAAAAAAAATTTTTTTAGGTCATACTGTTTATAATTATGTTTCAAAAATAAGTGCATACTGGGACACTGTCAAGTCAAAGATACAAGTCACCCAGGACTAACATTGAGCCAAATTTGTATTGAGTTAAAATGTACAGATAATCGGTAACAAAAAAAATATATATAAATATATATAAATATTCCCATAGACTTCACAAAATAGTGCGAGAAGCAGGACGCATTATTTATACTAGCAAAATACAAAAAATATACATATACGAAACTCCACAAAATAAAAAATAAATAAAAAAATAACTAAAATAAAAAGGAAAAACAAGTATTATACCTTTTTTACAGGGAAATTAAGGATTGATTCTGTTACAAGGGGCAACTTATGTTTTATATTTAGCATTAAATACTACACCTATATTTGTTTCATAGGACAGTACACTGTTTAGCTACATTATAAACAAACTCAAAAGGGTTTTCGGTATTTAAACAAAAAACATTTTTGCCATTTTAAATTATTCATTCCTACTCCTCACAAAAAAAGATAATAATCATGAATATATAACTATATCTTATCATATATTTCATACTGGAAATATACAACACGTAACGTTTTATGGGTCAGCATATTGAGGTAATGAAAAGTTTAGACATAGATTACAAAACTATGCAGGCAAAAACCTTTATAAGTTTCCTAGGTCAACGGGAGAATATATTCATTGATTATTAATAATTAAAAATGATCAGGAAACAAGCTATTGCATACTCAGCTAAACTTTAAAAAAAAAAATTCAATAAATAATTAACTACAAAAAAAAAATATATATATATCCATATATTAAGGATAAATTTAAAATAAAAATTATAAAAAGTTTGCTATATATTAAGAATAATAAAAAAAAGAAATAAATAATAAAAACGAAGGGAAACTTTTAATACGAGAGAATCAGGATTATACGAAGTTGTTGAACAACAACTCCATCGTAACCAAGGTTACGATCGTTCGCGGAGATTCGATTCAGTACTCGAATGGCGGGGGAGCAATCGAATTTTTTTGCACTCCCTTTTCTACTCGCCTTCTCTGCCGTACAACACAGTGGACCACCCACAAATATCGGGCCGTAAAGCATCTTATCTCAAGGGGAGATACTAACGCTACAGTCACGGAACGCAAACTTTACATAACATGCAAGACAAGTCAACCACATAAAATATCACTAAAAACATTTAAACGGCTAAACAAAACATAATAATGTCATATAATTAAGATTTAATTTGAGGATGTTTATTTTTTTTTTCCGTTTATATCTCTGCAGATATTCTTCTCAAGAAACTGTGTAAGCCGGCATAAAATACACAGGGATGGAGATAGGAAAATTAAAAAAAAAAAAAAAATATCACATGAAATTATTAAATTATGTCAATTTAATTTAATTCAATTTAATCTTCGCCTCAGGGCAGGTCGCATAGGGCAAGAAATCCCTACATTGATATTTTGGTTTATATAATAAAATCATTAAGTGAATTGACGAGTAAAATTTAAATAAATAAATAAATAAACTTACTAGGTGGATGTCTTCTTCGCGAGGGTGCACTATAGGTGTGTGCCTATTCCTTGGGGGATTAATCCACAGCGTCCCTGACACACACCAAAATTTTCACATTCACTAATTATAAAAAAAAATCACATTTTAGGAGGAATCCTGCGTCTCCTTTGCTTTGGGTACACTTGGATATCTCTATCACACACACACCTCATCGTTGTTGGGGATACATTCAATGGACGAAAACATTCTGGACGAAAACATTCTGGACGCTCCCCAGGTATACATCGGGAGCACACGGGACAACAGGTAACAGCATACATGGAAGGCCATCGTCTCCGGGTCCATAACATAAAGAAAAAAAAGTATATAAGGGAATTAAGTAACTAGTTAAAAAAAATGTGTACATAAATAAATAATTGAATGATTTTGACGATTCGAACTAGCGAATTTTTTTTTTCTCTTTCTCGTTTCTCACTTTTAAAGGAATTTTACAGGACATCAAAGCTAAGTATAAAATTTAAATAAAAATAAATGTATTACATTTTGATTTAATGATATTTTAAGCATAAAGTTCGCGATCTTAATATATAAATAGAGTGATTCCTCTTCTAAATATTTAACATTTTAAAATTTCAAAAAAATTAAATACATAATAATAATAATTTAAAATAAATAAATTAATTAATAAATAACAATAAAATAAATATAATGTATAGATAAATAAAAATAACGTTTGTTTTAAGAATCCTCTAAATAAAGTAAGATATAGATAAAGATTTTCATATATTATAAACTTTATTTAATTTAAAGTATTTTCCTTAAATACGCATTGCGACTTAACCCGTTCTGACTCTTTTAAATGGGAGATATTCGCGGGCGAATAAATTCCTAACTGCAGTATTTAGTTGAGATCGGCGGGTATGAGTCACACATTTTTTTTTCTCAAATATAAGAATACATAAATAAAATAAAAAAATAATTGATTTTACTTTAAATAAATAATTTAGTTTAATCTAAATAAATAAATTGACTAGTTTTTATTTAAATGATTAAATAAACTATTGTTTTACTATGCGTTATAGCCATGACACCGCTATTTCACATTCTTGATATTCAACCTCATTAACTTTTAAGATTAACTATTATATTAAGAAATAAAAGAAAATTTTAATTACATATATTTTAAATTATTATTAATTAGTGTTGACAGACATGAATATTGTTTTTAGGAAAGTAGTTATGCATTGGCATACACGTGCGTTCAGGTATATTTCATGTTTTAGGCTTCGTGCTAACAAAAAAAAAAAAAAAAAAAAAAAAAAAAAAAAAAAAAAAAAACATCAGTTCAAACTGGATTTTTGAGAAATAAATGTAATTAAATTTATCTTTCAGATTATTAATGAGATTTTAAAATCTTATGCTTAGTCTCTAGTGGGAAGTTGGATTTTTAAGCACATAATGCAAAAATTTCATGGTTTGAAACACGTGCTAACGCGCGCAGTATGTCTTAAATTATTTACATCTTAAAGTTAACTCTATAAGAAATTAAAATTAGTTTCTTGTGTACAAACAAAACAAAATATGATCACAATATGTTATAGGACTAAATAAATAAATAATTCTTATAATAACTCGAAAACTTACTTTATAATTAGCGGCATATTCCACGTGACGGTTTTAAACAGGCAACACGCCAGAGATTTACCTGCTTGAACAAAGTTGAGAGGTTAAGGTTACGGAAGATAGATAACATCGCAAATCCCTATGCACCTGCAGGGACAAAAAAGGGGTTCGTTCCGTGGGCGTGTTCTAAAAGAAAGGGTGACGACGATTCTCCGGTGTAGTGTAGCAAACGCACCTGGTACAATCGACTTTTACAATCTACGCTGGGAAAAATTGAAAGGGAGATAGCGCGACGTATTACAGGTCCAGTTGAGGGGATGTATTTATGTCAGATGAGAATGCTCAAGGGTAGAGGATTAAGGGGCAAGGGATTGCTCTCCATCCTCTTTTCAGCTAAGAGAAATTCGTTTATCCCTGGTTAGATTAAAAGGCAACGGTTGCTTTTGATATTTTTTTCTTCAGTTGCGATGCTCATTTTATAAATAAGGGAGATTGCATCATTCAGTTTTTATTTTGTTTATTGTAATAATAATAAAAATTTACGAAAATTATAGAAATGTTTTTGGATTAGGAATTTATTTTTTTTTCTTTTGTTTTTGATATCAACCTTATATGGAGGATAAATTACACTGAACTTTTTTAGGAAACATACAAAACTTGGGCTAGTTTAAAAAAAAAAAAAAAAAAAGAGGAAATAATAATAGAAATAAATATTATCAAATGAAAACGAATAATTCATTTTTTTGCCTTTTCTCGTCTATTTCAATTCATTATCTGTTAATTAATAATTTGACGGAATTGTATATATAATGCGAAGAATAAATTGTTTCTTTACATAAATTTATTAAAATATCAATGTTGGAACTGTTTTCATTTTTGTAAAATTGAGAATATTTTATTAAACAATTTTTTCTTCTTTTAAATTAAAGAGACAGATAGAAGAAGGGAAAATTTGACTACATTGATATGTTTTTTTTTTTTATTATCCCAACAAATCAATATAAATGAAAACATGTATATTTATGTATCTTTTTCTGGTTCATGAGTTAAAGTATGTTATTTCTTAATGCAAAATTAAAAGAAACAGTAATATGTTATTTATGAGATTACATTCTTATGTATATATAAGAAAAGTTTGCATTATATTTTTTTCCTCGGTCACATATAGTATATGTAATGGGCCAAATGGAATTGTAATCCTCACATATTATTTTTTCTATTGTATTAATGTGTTATTTACAGTGTCTAAAATGCAAATGACTGCCAATCTTTTTTTTATATGCTTATGTATGCTAATTTATATTACTTTCCTGTGAAATTGTATACAAAATTATGCTATATTTCATAGCATTGCGCGTAATTTGGCATGTTTTGGCGTTTTGGTTATATATTTTGGCGGTTCAGTACTGGGTCAGTAAATAACAATATTGGATTTACAATTAATATGGTCACAACACTTCAAAGTTAAATGACGCAACGGCAAGTTTCTCATCATTGTGTGTGAACTTTTCACAGTGTTCGCCTCATCGTACTTTCTCATCATCTGTGAACTTTTCACAGTGTTCGCCTCATCGTACTTTCCCATTGTCTATGAACTTTTCACAGTCTTCACCACATCACACTTTCTCATTCTTTGTGAACTTTCTACAGTGTTCTATATCGAACTTTCACATTTTCTGTGGACTTTGTACAGACATTCACATTTAACCTCCAGTTCTCAGGACTCATGTGTTATGTCAACTTTATACGAGTTGGTCATCGAATCTTTAAGAATCAGCTTGGACACTCTACATGAGCAGTGATTTCCGGAAACAAATTTACACAAAAATGTCCTCTCCGATTACATTTTTTTTTCAAGCGGGGAGATAATGCTGGATAGAACCTAAGTAGGTATATCCCGCATAACATAATAATCAAAACAACGGCAACGATATGGGTGGCCGTGTTTACGAGGGCAGAAAGCAGACAGGCGCCGAAATTGACAGTTCAGCAATGCTGAACAAACAGGGATTTATGACAGACAATCTAGAGGGGTCATAAAATGTGCTAAGATATACATTGAACCGGCGATTCCGGGAAAACAAGGAGAGGAGTGGTACATAGGAGTCTCTAAGAGGCGGAATATGGCTGGAGCGAATGAGAAACATCGTGATGATCAGATATACGCAGTGACCAGTAAAAGTGATTCGAGAGAGCAGGGAAATTGGCCGCCAACATCAACATTGGATAAAAAATCCTTAAGAGGAGGTAAATACTTTTACACCCCTCTGAGGGGGAAAAAGAACGAAAACTTCGCTAGAACTCAAAAAATCACTTCCATCAAAAAAATCCTTAAGAGGAGGACATCCTTTTCAGCAGCTTGCTACCAAAATGAAAGTTGGCTTTTCTATATAGGCTGCAGTGCTATGTAGGCAACAGCCTACAATTATAATTAAGTCATTCACACCTTTTTTTAATATGTGCCCATGGAAGCAAGAACTACTGGTGAACTACTCTATGACTGCTATTCTCTTGAGAGGTACAGGTAGATATTATTCACCCAGATACTGTGTAAATATTTTTAAATTAATTAATTAATATTAAGAAGATTATGTGTGTGAACTTTTCACAGTGTTCGCCTCATCGTACTTTCTCATCATCTGTGAACTTTTCACAGTGTTCGCCTCATCGTACTTTCCCATTCTTTGTGAACTTTCTACAGTGTTCTATATCGAACTTTCACATTTTCTATGGACTTTGTACAGACATTCACATTTAACCTCCAGTTCTCAGGACTCATGTGTTATGTCAACTTTATACGAGTTGGTCATCGAATCTTTAAGAATCAGCTTGGACACTCTACATGAGCAGTGATTTCCGGAAACAAATTTACACAAAAATGTCCTCTCCGATTACATTTTTTTTTCAAGCGGGGAGATAATGCTGGATAGGACCTAAGTAGGTATATCCCGCATAACATAATAATCAAAACAACGGCAACGATATGGGTGGCCGTGTTTACGAGGGCAGAAAGCAGACAGGCGCCGAAATTGACAGTTCAGCAATGCTGAACAAACAGGGATTTATGACAGACAATCTAGAGGGGTCATAAAATGTGCTAAGATATACATTGAACCGGCGATTCCGGGAAAACAAGGAGAGGAGTGGTACATAGGAGTCTCTAAGAGGCGGAATATGGCTGGAGCGAATGAGAAACATCGTGATGATCAGATATACGCAGTGACCAGTAAAAGTGATTCGAGAGAGCAGGGAAATTGGCCGCCAACATCAACATTGGATAAAAAATCCTTAAGAGGAGGTAAATACTTTTACACCCCTCTGAGGGGAAAAAGAACGAAAACTTCGCTAGAACTCAAAAAATCACTTCCATCAAAAAAATCCTTAAGAGGAGGACATCCTTTTCAGCAGCTTGCTACCAAAATGAAAGTTGGCTTTTCTATATAGGCTGCAGTGCTATGTAGGCAACAGCCTACAATTATAATTAAGTCATTCACACCTTTTTTTAATATGTGCCCATGGAAGCAAGAACTACTGGTGAACTACTCTATGACTGCTATTCTCTTGAGAGGTACAGGTAGATATTATTCACCCAGATACTGTGTAAATATTTTTAAATTAATTAATTAATGTTAAGAAGATTATGTTTCTCTTGCCATCCCCAGGATCAAGGATGTATATAAATGTTAAATTATTATTACCAACTTATTAATCACATACTTAAATTTAAATAATCAAAATAAGAACTTAATAACTTAACTGGTTAATATATTGTATTGTTAAAATGAAGTCTCATGAATATAATGTGTATCACCTTTTTGTATAATTATTTTACTCTTTATTTTTTTATGTTTTATATCTATCTTCTGTAAATAAACCTTTTTTATTTTAACCTTAATTTAGACTCCAGCATTTATTTAGTTTACAGTGTGATGTTTAATCTAGAGTAATATATAGGTTGGTTTAAACTTACTACTTTAAGTAAGATTTACAGCGGGCTTGAGGGTCAACCTTAAGGATAAGTTTCTTCAAAATAACACAACGCCGTACACCTTTTTATTTAATACAAAAAAATCTATCCCAGGTTGTTCGATCACAATTTGCCCTCAAATTGCCGCTAAGATAATTGGTGTGTTTCTGACAGGAGGAGTTAATTATTATGGGTTTGAGTAACGCCCTGCAAGTTTTATATACATGTTTTAAATCTCTCCAACAGGAGACAATACGGTATTTTTTGTTATAGGGACCTTGACATAACTCAGTCTTAAAAAAGTGAAATTTTGTGCCAGATAATCACGAAAATAAAATTGCAACCAATGCAAAAAGGAGGGCTAAACAAAAACGTGGAAATAGACAAATTGGGTAAAACAAATGTCAATTTTACCTGATAGACAATTTTACTTTTAACTTTTAACGCCTTTGTGAAACGTTTTAATAGCCATCCTTCAAAAAAAAACATTAATTGGAAATAGTATATGCTTTTTCTTTAAATTCAATTCTGCCTCCTTGGTTTAATGTATAGCTAAAACAAATCTTGCTTTCTAAATGACAGTATGTTGACAGGCAATTTTTGTTCTCCAGAATAAATTTATTCATGAAGTTTGAATATGTGAAAATGTTTTTATTTTTGGGATAATTTACTGAAGTCAAGATTTTGTTTTCATCATCTATTCAAAGTGAAAATAAATTCTGTTTTTCAGTTTTAATGAGAAAATGGTGTAAAAAATATACTGATCTGTTTTATTTCTCCTTTTTTATACACAAATATGGAGTAGTTTGCTTTCCGTTTTTAAAAAAACTTCGTTAAAATTTACAAAAAAAAAAAAAAAAAAAAAAAAAAAAAAATCTTGGCATCTAATTTAATCTTTTAAATTCTGAGAGTTTGTGTGACATCCTCGGATCAATGATAATCGGTATTAAGTAAATCGTGTTGCGTTCGATAGTCTAGGAGTAGTTGCGAAATACAAACACACGGTCAGATTTTAATATAATAGATTCGGTTCATTTTCCTTTTCTTAAAATTATGATGTGATTTTTAGCAGAAAACTCTCATCTGTATATAGCGGATACTCATGCTTAATAATCAGTATAGATAAAAAAAAACATTTAAATCTTTCGTTATAAATATGGCGTGAAATTCATCTACTTTTTATACTTACTGATCTTTATATTATTAATGTAAGGAATTGATTCACACTCATTTTAAAACATATTGGAAAATTCCCGTTTTATTTCAAATATGACGTCTCTTTTTCTCCAGAGAAATCCCATTTTAATGACATAATTCTTGATAATTTTCTTAACCAGGCAATTAATTTCAATACTGGCATAGGGGAAATTATGTTACTTTAACGAAATAATATTAAATCTTTAGGTTTTATCAACAAAAATGGAACTATTAACATTCGTCATTTTTTTTTTTTTTTAGGTAATAGAGTTATTTCTTTTAGTTTTAAGAATTAAAATAGCTATTTCTCGCTATCCATGACATCATTTTCGACATAGATAATTTTGTGGAGCATATTATTGACATTTGCTAACCATTTTCTTTTTAAACTTCATTTTACTTTTTCAAAATTTAAATAAAAAATACGGAATAGTTATATTAGCCGTGCGCAGACGGTAAAACGCCAAGTATTGTTATCATACAAAAGAAAAAAGTGAAGAAAAAACCCAAGATCATTTTATTTCACCAATCAAAGCCTATCCGCTTTATTTGCGACGAGGCTAACGAAAAAGAAAGGCTACCGCGGTGCTTCACGCATATCTTTTTTTACAGACCGCGGGAGTCACGTGATGCTTGAAACCACCAATGCGGGTGTACGAAAAGAGCATCACGTCACTCTAGCGGTCTGTAAAAAAAGATAAGTGGAATGCACCGCGGTAGCCTGTATTTTTCGTTAGTCTCGATTTGCGATGTATGACGTCGTATTCGCATGTTTCCCATGGTTACGCATATTGAAACCTTGTACAGTGGAACTCCAGTTATACGTTTTGCCCGGGACCGGAAAACAAAACGTATAGTTCAGTAAAACGTATAACTCAATTGATGATCTACCAGAATCTTTTTTTAAAATAAATCGTGAAAATTTAGTTTCGTTGAGGTATCTTTTCATATCGAAAACGGAAGTTTTGTAAGTATTACTGCACCCATGACATATAACCCCATATAGGGATTACGACAATTTCACGTATATTATCAATCAGTGGTGTGAAAGGGAGTGTCAAAGGTACAGTTGATAGCATAGATAAGGATTTTTGAAAAAAGTAGAACCATTTTGAGTCCCAAGTACTTTATTAAATACTTGTGGATTTTGGAAGCATACAACAGGAAATAAGTCAATTAGAGAATGATCGATTTCTTATTCAAACAGCACACAATTTCTGTTGATCTTTTCCTCTATTCATTAAATAGATAGCCCCTTAAGATATCCCTTATGGACATCTGGTTGTTTCCAGGAAAAGATCCTTTCATTGACATCTGGTTTCCAGAAAAAAGATGTTTTTATGTCTCCTAAAATGTTTGCAAAAAAGTCAGATTTTTAACAGAAAATAGGAATTACTTATCAACAATTTTTGTACGTTTCTTCTCAGATTAGACTTTATTTTAAATTATTATTTTCTTTATTTTTTAGAAACGATGCATTCAAAACCGAAGCTTTACTTAAAAAATAACTATATTTGTAAGGTTTAATAGATTAATTTTAATTCATTTATTTATTATTAAGTTATTAAACGATTTCTGTCTTAGGATCCCCTTAATTGGGCTGTAGTTCTCAGAAATTCGGTTCAAAACACCAGTTTTGACATCGTTTAATAATAAACTTTTTATCTTTACTAAAAAATGAAAAATCTTAGTTTCTGAATAAGAGTACCTTCCAATTAGAGTCCTGCATAGGATCACATTACCCGCTTTTACCCGCACCCTACCCAAACGGTTCGGGTCCTACCTATTACATTATTTCCTAAGTTGGAATTTTTGAAAAAAAATTTGAAGATCTACGCCGATTATGACTCCCAGAACCCAAAACCACCCCCAGTTCAAAACGTCACCTGTCTATTTATCTAAATACTTTTTTATGGACACGATAACTGCAATTATTATGCATAAATCTCTTCCAAACTGATACATAAAATCAAGGGGCATAAAATATCGGTCAAGTTCGTTAATGGGCAAAATCGACACAAGGGGGGGGGGTGAAAACAGAAAAAAACCCATAACTTCTTAATTATGATACGTATCGAATCCGCTTAAAGTTATTACTTCTATGAAAAGGGCCGAAAATTTATTTATAATAAATTTTTGATGGAACTAAAAATGGCACCAGGGGGGGGGGGGTTTAGAAGATAAAAATTCATAACTTCGTCTATTCACAAAATATCAAATCCGCTTAGATTTATTATAAATCCTCTTAATATTATCTAAAACTTTTATATTGACAAGTTCCTTATAAGACCAACCCTTATAGAAGAAAAAAAATCCCTGCGGCTCTACCTGAAAAAAAAAACACGTTAGATTTCGAAGTGAGCGGTCCCAACTGAGGCATCATGGCAAAAAGATCATTTCTTCCGCAATTCCCAACAAACAGGCGCCCTACGATCTGCGTCTTCGAAATCTACCTGTGCCTGTAGGCCGAGCCGTCAGGGATTTTTTTATTATGCATACAGTTTTAAAATTTTTAAATGGAAAAAGAATTAAACAGAAAATGATGTTTTATTATTTATATGCGATAAAAAAATTTAATAGCTTGATGTATTTCTTGAAATATTTCATATGGCTTGATTGTAATAATAAAACAATTTTTAGTATATCTAAATTATAATAGTATAATTTTTTCTACAGCAAAGAAATTCATAAGCATTTTATCTAAAATAAAAACTTATTAGTCATTACCACTATATTAATGTACATTTTAATTTAAAATTTTATTTTAGCAAAAAAGTTATGAAATTGCATTGTATTCTTTTAAGTTCAGATATATCAAACTGATTTTCTGTAAGTCAGTATACTCAAGGTTTATCCTTTCTTACATTCAAAATTCGCGATAATACTTACTCTTTCTCATAATTAATAGCGAAATGTTTCCTGAAATAACCTTTAATCAAGTAACTTTTAATTGTGAGGAGTTTGTGTCCCTAGTATAGTGTCCTCAATTTGTACTCTTATATAAGATTCGGATGAGCGAGAAAATTAAATAGAAGATTATTTAGCTGCAAAATTAATAACTGCTCTTTATATATAATTATATTAAAAAAAGAAGGGAAAAAATTTAACCATGAGTTCAGTGATAAACCATTATTGCTGGTGACTATCTATGTATTAAACTAAACTTGTTTCAATTTTAGCAATAGTTTCGAAATTTTAATTGTAGAATGCTAGTTCTATATCTCCGTATATCTCCAATAATAAAATAAATTGACTGCATGCGTTTTTGCCACTTATTATTATTTTTTTAATTATTAATATTTTAAAAGTTCATATAGATTATTATTATTACTATATATATATATATATTTTTTTTTAATTAGAAATAGTTAAAATCACAATGGTTAAATTAATAACTGCTACTTTTAGAAAATTAACTGTAATTTTAACTTGTACGTTTGAATTCACTTATTCACTTTACCATGTGCTTAGCACATAACATTTTTGGCTTCGGATTCTGCACAAATTGATGTTGTAATGTATAGATTTTCTTTGTCTTCCTTTGTATTTATTTGTTTATAAATGGATTTATTTTCTTCCGTTTGATTTGTAGTGTTCTATTTTCAAAGGTATCCTTTTTTTTCAATTTCTTTCCAATGATTGTTAGGGCTTGGAATTGTCACAAAATTTTGGCTTTAAGCTTGTGACAATTACAGAAAACAATCATTCTTTGCTTATAATGTGGTTTCCCAGCCCTTGAAAAAGTAAATTACATTATAAGCTTACATTTGTGTGTTTTTTTTTTTTTTTTTTTTTTTTTTTACTTATGTTTCACTTTTTGAATAAATACTTCATTTGTTAGGACTATGTTTTATAATGTGTAATTTGACATAGCTATTTGGGGTAATAATTTCATTGCATTTGGTCAGTTATTTCTGTTTCAATGGTTAATTTTTGCAATAAGTTTATATATATATATATATATATATATATATATATATATTATATATATATCTACATATATACATATATATATATATATATATATATATATATATTATATATATATCTACATATATACATATATATATATATATGTATATATCTACATATATACATATATATATATATATATATATACCTAGATATATACATATATATATATATATACCTAGATATATACATATATATATATATATATATATATATATATATATATATATACCTACATATATACATATATATATATATATATATATATATATATATATATAATATCTATGAATTTCAAAAAACATATCAAGTTCTTGTATCATTCTACTTCAATCTCCAAAGAGATAAATTAATGATAATGTGTAGACAGAATACCACATATCTAATAGATTAACACGTGCAATCATAATATTACCATAGCTTGTGCTTCATTGGTAATTGGCCAAAAATACTGAAAACATGAAGAAAATTTAAAAAGAGAGAGATAAAAAAAAAATAATAATAATTTGGAGTTGCTATCAAGTGAATACAAATGGATTAAGAAATGAAATATGAACCATATACAATGGAAATTGACAACAAGAGAATTAAATCAGAATTGGATATGTAAAAACACATGTAGATATAATCATCAGCCTGGATGTACCCACATGTGTTTTAAAAAATAATTCAGTATTTCATAATTCTACTGGCATATATGCTAAGATCAGTAGAATCACCCAGGTATACTGAATTATTACCAGAAAACAATTGGAAATATTAAAATTTGAAATAATAAAATTGGATATATACCTACATATATACATACATATATATATATGTACTTGATTATTATTGTTATGAATCAGACGAGCAAAAATTTTTGTTTTATTATTACACAGCTAAATCTATTGCCATAATATATAGAAAGTAAATTCGAGTTTATTTAGAGATAGGGTATTTGGATAAAATAATAAAGAGAAACTTAATATATTCAACATGAATCGTTATACTTTAAAAACTTAAAATTTTCTAAATATTACTTATAGTTTTCGCAATTAATTCACAGTGTTTCAAAATGATACATTCTCAACAAATTGTGAATTAAACTTTATAAAAACGAAAAGAAAAGAAAGGAAAAAGATATAAAGAAAAAAAATAATAATTAACGAGAGATATTTATGCAATATATTAAAATTTAATCGAAATGTAAACAATAAATACAAATAGAAATAGAGATAAATATCGGAAAGCAACATTTCATCGTTGGCAATGAATGCAGTTCATTTTAAACGTTTGTTAAAATTCATAGTTGCTAATATTTTTGTCACAATTCACATTAATGGAATTTTGGAATATCAATAGTGGTGAAAAAATAAACCAATGTTTTTTTCTTTTTGTTATTTTTGTTCTGAAATGCATGAAAATCTCAGTTTCTTTTTTCAATAACTATTCAAACAAACTTTTTTCCCCCCATTTTTCGGTAAAAGAGAGAAGATCGTTTAGCGCGGGAGGGTGTTACATTTTTAGGAGAGGTTCTACTAAAATTTAGAGAATGTTTCCTTTTTTTTTTTTTTTTTTTTTTTAAGGGTTTTGTATTTAAAAAGAAAAAACGAAACCAATATAAGATATCTCCTGTGTCCGACTGTTAGAGCCCTTTTTCTCGTAAACTATGGGACGTGGAAAGTTCACAACTTGGGAAAGTTATATAAAACCTTTTTAGCCACATATTTTCAGAATATCAGATTATTAGCCAATCACAAATATGTTTAGAATAAATTTAGGGATCTAATTAAGTTACTTAAAAAAAAAAAAAAGTTTTATTTTTGTATATCGTGCGAAAGATCTCGTAATACCGAACTCAAAAATTATATTAATTTTAATTTTAGGTATTATATTTTCAGAGATATCCTCGAAAATGCACTGCAAAAATATGCGCCCACCCTCCTATTTCCGAATCTGCTGAAACTAAAATTAGGAAAATATTAGGGCTAGTAGGAGTTTATTAATTAATAAACTTGATGAACGGTAAACTTTGACCTCGAGATTTATTTATTTATTTATTTATTTATTATGCGTGTGTGTTACCAAAAAAAAAAAAAAAAAAAAAAAAGATAAACTACCTTCGGATTTTTAACATTATATTTATTGACGTTTCACTTTTACATTTAAATTTTTTGTGTGTAAAAAACAATAATAATACGCCTTGTGTGACGGGGAGTAATTGCAAGTTACTTCCAATCGTGCGACCGTTTTTCTCCGATTATAAACATGTGAAAGAAACTGGGTCGACAAATTATAAAGCCTATACCGATACTATTTACTTTTAAAAGTTGATTTTTTTTACAAAATGGCGGGCATTTAAACAAAAAAAAAGTTTTTTTTACTTTTTTTTTTTTTTACATTTTGCTAGCAAAAAAAAAAAAAAAAAAAAAAAAAAAAATGAAAATTTTGACTCACAGAAATAACAGTAAGAACTTAAAGATTTTTTTTTTTTTCGATTATGATATTTTCAACTGGAATACGTATTAGCATAAAAATTCTGGCACATTTATGTACTCATTTTTAAACGTAAAAGCATAACACTTGTAGGCAGGACTATTGGAGAGATTTGAAATCAAGTAGTTTTTTTTTTCATTATTCAACAAATGAATTATATTTTGAATTATAAGCGATTTTTGTCTTATAACCAACGACCTTAATTAGGCTGTCGTGTTGGAAATTCGGTTCAAAACACTAGCTTTGACAACGTTTTCTGAAAGGTCTCCAGTCTTTACCAAAAAAAATTGAAAATTATTTCGATTTCATAGTTTCTGAATAAGAGAATCTGCCAGTCTAATACGTTTACAAGCAATAATGGATTCAGGAATGTGTCACAAATTAACCAGTTTGGATCTGAAAACGGTTTGGTTATTTAAGTTTCTTCTCAAAATGGTTATTTTCTGACGAATTCATGACTTTTAAACAAAGATAAAGATATTTCACAACGAAAGTTCACCATTTCGGATAGTAGACGATACCCCATTATTTATCTTTTCTTTCCTTAAAAAAAAATGAATAAATTTAGTTGCCCTTTAGAGAAGAACTAATAGAGTTGCCCTTTAGAGAAATTTCGTTAAAAGTTACAAGAAAATTAATATCTCGGAAAATAATTAAATTTCTGATATAGCTATTACGACATCCTCGGATCCATGCGAATAATTGGTGTTAATTTCACCACACTGCGTTCTATATTTCAGGAACAGTAGCTGTGAAATACAAATAAACTGGCAGATAAAAATGTCGTCTTTAAAAATAGTTCTTTAAAAGCTGAAATAGTATAAATGAAATTCATCGTAACTCATTTTACATTGACTTGCAACCCAACCGGGACACGACAAATGATTTTTCGCCGGACGTTTTTAATGTTACAGCTATTTTATTAAATAAAATTTTTGTTTCAAATATTTATATATTAGCGTGTATGCATCTTGTAAAATTTTCAATGTATTGCAAATAATATTTTTAAATATAAAATCTTGTATTATAATGTTTTTAAATCGATATTTAATAAAATTTTAGACGCACTGAGTCCGTTTAAGGTTATTCTCATTTTTATTTCCTTAGATGAACAATATTAATATTTTCAACATATTTAGAATAAATTTTTATCTGTAAATACATGAAATTTTCAGGAATTACGATTAAGGTTGTTCACAAATCCACATTGGCTACTTTATGACATATTTTTAATTTATTTGTGTTCGCAAAAGAATGAAAT
>OZ007592.1:145638514-145944514 GCA_963931845.1 Maratus michaelseni
TGAAAGATATTCTTTATCAGCAATTTTGTAATCGAGAGATGTTTTCCATTTTAAGGTAGAATATATTTCAGAAAATACTGTCAAAGTGGGCGTTTTAAACCGAATTCCCGACTCCGCACCACGAAGAAGGGGAAAAACGTATCGTCACGTGACATTAATCGCTCATAACTCGAAAAGTAATTTATTTATCAAAAATTGAAAGACTCATTTTGATTCCAAATCGCTTCCATAGTCAATACTGCCAATTTTATGCCTTTGCATTAAAAAAATGAGCCAGAAAATGTGTCAGAAAGTTTCACGTTGTTCAGCACATCATTTGAGAGCCACCTTAAAGTGTTTACAGTATACAACAGTATTTTTATTTTTCCTATAAATGTGAAAGATTTTGAATCTTAGTTGTATTCCGATGGCGACATTTTCGTGACCATTGTTCCGAAACTCGACTTAAAACTTTAACGATATATATTTTTTAAGATCCTTTGCTTTTATAGAAAAAAGTCTGAACGATTCCTTGGTATTTGAGTAATAATATCAGCAAATTTTATGCACTTAAGAATAAAAATAATTTCCAAAATATGTCCGATAGTAACGAGTTAGGAAAATGTAGTTTAATGCTTACTTAATTGGGGTTCAACCAAGTTTTAGTGCACATTTTCATATTTTCTCTCTTTTTAGAAAAAAAAAATAGAAAAAATGAAAAAGTAAAAAAAAATAGAAAATAAATAAATAAATAAAGGCAAGAGCTAAAAATCAAGTTCTTGAAATATGAATTAAAATTACAAATAAGAATGCAGAGAAAGGTGAGCTAATAATTTTTACTACAGATACATTACATAATTTTTAAGATTAAATATATATATATATATATCAAAAAAAAGAAAGAAAAAATTCTCCGCTCAACTATTCGAAAGTTACAGATTCATTTTTAAACGTAAAACATGGCATTTACAGGTCTAACTATTGAAGCGATTTGAAATCGAATAACGTTTTCCATTTTTTAATTAAATGAATTATTTATCGAGTTATAAGCGATTTTATTCATGAGAGGACCAGCCTTTTTCTTTTCTCATGCCTGTTCAAAAATTTGGTTCAAAACTAACTGTGCTTTCTGAAATAAATGGAAAACGTCATTCTATTACAAAGTTTCAGAATAAGAATACCTGCCAATTTCATGCGTTTCCGAACAAAACTTAATTGAGAAATTCGTCAGAAAGTTAAAACCTTAAATTATACTATAATTAATAACCTTCCTAATAATCCTAATAATTAATAACCTTAAATTGTGAATTCTGCATTTTTACATGCTGCCAGGATATCATACTGCTGAAAAAACATTGAATCCATCACTTTCAATTTGTTCTTATCTTCTCACTGCAGGTTAAAAACAGGACGACAGAGGAATGCAGTGAGGGAGCATATAGCAAGTTAGTTTCTTTGCGCCGTATACCGTATACCTTAATTAGCGGAAGCTTTAATGGGATTTCACAGTAGGCGGTGAAAGATAAGAAATTTTCATCTGTAGGGTCGCGAATCTCAGATGTGTGCTCAAATATGGCGGATTTGATGATTTGGTTTTTCGCGTTTTATCACTATAATCATTTCATTTCCAGCCGACCTTATCAGTTCTTTTTCCCCCATATTGCTTTGCCCTCCCGTAAGACCGTCATGGATCCGACATATATTCGTGGAGATAGAACAGAGTAAAACAAAAAGGTACATAAGAAAAGTACCACATGAAGTTATTTTATCCTAAAAGCTTTATTAAAAATATTTTTAATACACATAGAGTGCTTAAAAGAAATCATTGGAATCGCTTTGGCATGCAAATCATTAATCAAAAAACATTTCAGTAGTTAACTGAATCTTATTGAAATACGTAATCACTAATCTTCGATTTTTTTTTCAGCAGAGTAACACTTCCTTTCCCCCCTCACCTATGCTCTGTTTCACGTGGCCAGTTTGGTTCCTACAAACCTTAGAGCGGTGGTCAGCAGGGATGGAAGTCGAGGCGTAGAGAAGGTTCTGAAAAAAAAAAAAATATCTTCTGCAAAACGTATAAGTGTGACAAAATTTCGCACGGGAACTGAAAAACGTAACGTATAACTGAGAGAATGTATAACTCAAAAACGTATAACTCGGCTAATTTTTAATGACAAATGGCCGGGACCGCTGAGTTGAAACGTATAACTGAGGGAAACGTACAACTCAGGTAACGTATAACTGGAGTTTCACTGTATTATTATAAAAAACTAAAAAAAGTGTGTTTTATTTCTAATAATATTATTTAATCATCTTTTTAATTTCATTTTCATTTTTCACATGAAAATTTTTCAATTAAAACTAAATTGTTGAGTAAAAATTATTATTCCAGGTTTTTAATTAGTTTTGGCAACGATAAAGTATTAGCAACGGTAAAGTAAATTTAACCATTTTAAAATATTATACAAAAATTGTCCATTTATTCTCTATGAAAATAACGAAATTTTGAATTATTAAGAAAAATATTTGAATAAAATTAACAAAAACCAGCCTATGTTCATTTGAGGGTTATAATCAATCTATATGCAAAAATACAGGATCATTAAAGGCTCCATTTTGACGCTGGCTTCAGCCTAACATTTGCACACAATCAGATGTATAATAGTATTAGGATTAAATAAAGTGCTTCTCGCTAAGTGGTGTAAAAATTGAACAAACTGCTTGTGGATTTTATACATTGATAGATCAATCTGATGCGATTCTAAAATGTAAATAAAGATTACTTTAAATTCTGCCCAATTTAACCTCGATATTTTTTCTATCGCATCAAGGACACTCTAAACAAATAACTACCGACAACACCAATCTGATAATTTACATATTTTTGTTAGTATATATAGGATTATTTTAATTTATTTCGTGCGCTTGAAAATTTTTACGCTTTTTCTAGGGTTAAGTGTCGAATAAATGTACTTTCTTGTTATTTTATTTTGTCATTTCTATTTATTCTATTTTCCATTCATTCCATTTATGGATATTGATTTAATTTACATATTCGTTTCAAAGAATATTGTTTAAAGTTATTATTAGGATTAGGATATAGGATACAATTAGGGTTAGGATTAAGATTATAAACTGGACGACAATGGTATGATTAATTCAGGTTTAAAGGATGAACCAGGATGTCTACTTACATCATGAAGTAATAAGAAAATTAGAAAATTATCGTCTGATATTTTTTAATATGTTTTACAGTCATAGTTGGCATCAAAGGTGAGCGAGGACATGATCGTCTAAAATACCATTAAGTGTTTCCCACGCAAAAACAAATGTGGTTACAACAATGTATTTAATTTCGCGCCAAATTTCACTTGATAAAAAAAAGCAAATTGGTTATGGACCTGAATACAGATCCCCAACCTTCCTATTCTCGGAAATTTTCTACCTATATGTGAAAACCTTTTCTACTATATACAACGCGCTTTCACATTTATAATATTATGAATTGGCACGATCGGCTTGTTCAAGTTTACATAATTCAGCTGGGAGAAAAGTTTCATTACTTTTTGATTTTTTCTTTGCTTTTGCATTACGCGAATTTGTCAGTAAAATTGATTTTCGTTTCGATAACGTTGTCTTTTAAGCTTTTAAAAATATTGTAATTTTACTTAAACATTGCTTTAAAATCTATGCCATTTTTCTCAACCTACAAGACTTTACAAAAATCTATTATGAAACAGAACTTTAAAAAAGCTATATTTAAAAATGACAACAAAGTTTTTACTATTTTAAAGCTAAAAGAAATGTAAAATTAAATTCAGATTCGAAACGACCATTTATAAATGTGTTTTGATTATGGGAAAATGATAGAGGAAAAGTGCTATTACTTCGACGCAATCATATTAAATCTTTTAACTTTTATGAAAAAATGCAACTTTCTTTTAAAAAATAAAGTTATTTTTATTTAGATTTTCGGATTTTCTATACGCATAATTTTGCGGTGCATATTATTGACCTTTGCCGTCCGATATCTTTTCAAAGTTTTTTTTTATTTTTATTTTTTTATCTTTTTAAAATTTAAATTAAAAATATGCTACCTTTATGTTAGCCGTGTGCAGACGATAAACCGCCAAGTATTCTTATCACCATCATTCGTATTGAATTCATATTAAAATATAAATCTTTCATTCATTTCATTTAAAACACATAACTTTAATTTACAACACATACATTTAAAAGAATTCAGTTCATGTGAAATAAAAAAGAACAAAAATAGAGAAATTAATCACAAATAATTTGATAACCCAAGATCATTTTATTTCACCATCAAAGCAAATCTGTATTGCAAATCAAATCTGTATGTAATCAAAGCAAACTAAGATTTTTTTTGTGTGTTATTTGAATGTTATTTAATAAATAGTTTTAAATAAAAATAATTATGGAACATATAATAAAAGTAAAATGTGTAAAATTAACCAAATTCCGTATAGTAAAACTTCGTAACAGACACTCCTTAATAACAGACACCTTTTTTAATCCACAACATACCTATATTTCTACATTTTTACCTTTAAAAAACAGACATTGAACAGTGGACAAGTGACCGTAATGTCCGCATTGGGAGGTTTTACTACAACATACATTTTCTATATTGTAATTATAGATGAAACTTCCCGAAAATTTGTAAATGGTATTGAAAAAATCTTCGAATTTGTTTTCTTTCTGAATAAATTTGCGAAAATAAAAGGCTTAAAAGGGAAAAATGATTATAGTCCATGTTTGTGAAATATGAAGTAACAAATCAGTGTCCTTATTTTTTTATCAATAAGTGGGTCGTGGAGTTTAGTTACAGTTAGAGTTGCAAAATTTCAGTTTATTTCCAATAGAGCCGGTTTATTCTCAAAAGACTTGGTTTATTCCCATAAAACCAGGTTTTTTTCTAGCCTTTGCAACTCTAGTTACAGTAGTTAGTATATTTGTGTGCCACAAAATATTATGTCGAAAACTCTGCGTGCCTATTTACCTAGGTATATTTCCTAAATATACCTAGATTACTCATTCTCAAATGAAGAAGAGACTACAATACTTGGAGTTTTGTGGAAATCCAAAAAAGATTGTTTTGGTTTTAAATTAAATTTAGAACTTAGACAATTCCTTTGTCAAAAAAAAAAAGTTCCTGGTTAAGAGTTTTATAAAACGTATTTCATTTTTTCCCTTCATGTCCCATATTCTTCAAGTGTACATAAATTAAAATACGACTTAAATATATATTTCCTAAATATACCTAGATTACCCATTCTCAAATGAAGAAGAGACTACAACACTTGGAGTTTTGTGGAAATCCAAAAAAAGATTGTTTTTGTTTTAAATTAAATTTAGAACTTAGACAATTCCTTTGTCAAAAGAAAAAAAAAAGTTCCTGGTTAAAAGTTTTATAAAACTTATTTCATTTTTTCCCTTCATGTCCCATATTCTTCAAGTGTACATAAATTAAAATACGACTTAAATATATATTTCCTAAATATACCTAGATTACCCATTCTTAAATGAAGAAGAGACTACAACACTTGGAGTTTTGTGGAAATCCAAAAAAGATTGTTTTGGTTTTACACTGGCCTCCAAAAGTTAAGGTACAACCGGTTTTTTGCGCCTAATTTGCAAATGAATGAATATAGAAACAACAAATTTGGAGGAAATGTGCGCAAAACTGTTATTTATTAAATGCGACATAGAAATTTACTTAAGTTAAACGTATAAATGAAATTACAACAAAAAAGCACTCATGGTGGAAAATTCCATTCTTGGAGAAATCAGTACATCGCAGTATTATGCAGTAAAATGTGACAGAAACATTAAAAAACTGGTTCTAATACGGAATATGTCCACCCTGGACTTGAATGCATTGGCGGCATCGATTTTCCATGCTTTCAATTAAATTGTCGGACACCGAAATAGGTAACACTGACCAGACTTGGAGTAAGCCTTGTTCCAGCTCATTTAATGACCTTCGAGGAGGACTTAAAGCCGCAACCTGTCTTCCAAGATAGTCCCAAAGATGTTCTATCGGATTCAAGTCTGGAGAGTGACCTGGTCATTCCATTCTCTCCAAACCGTGATCCTCAAGATAATCCTCAACAACCACAAGTTGGTATGGTCTCGCATTATCATCCATTAGAATGAAACCATTGCCAATAGCACCAGCATATGGGCACACATATGAATCAAGGATCTCATCCCGATATCTCGCACCAGCCACAGTTCCTCCATGGAACACATACAGGTCAGTGTGGCCTCCGAGTGAGATCCCTGCCCAAACCATGATTCCACCGTTTCTGTACCTGTGCGTTTCAACAGTGTTTGATTGATGATATCGAGTGCATTGTTCTCTCCAGATCAGAAGACGTCCTGAATCGCTCTCCAGTGTGAATCTGGACTCGTCTGTGAAGAGTACGCCCACTGTTGTCTGGTCCAGGAAACATGTTCTCTTGCCCAACATAAGCGGGCCCTTCTCTGTCGTCGGTTGAGGGGGACACACACAACTGGTCGCCTTACATAGAGACCTGCATTGTGAAGACGTCTTCGCACCGTAGTAGCGGATATTTTTCTCCCTGATGCTGTAAAGTGGTCTGCAATGAGTTGCGGCACAGTAGTGCGTCTTCTCCTTCGGGCCGAATGAGCTAGAAACCGGTCTTCTGCAGGTGTTGTAACACGTGGGCGGCCTGGAACATGTCTTCTGGACACAGAATATTCGGATTCTTACTGATCCCAAAGTCGTTGGACTACACTGCGAGACACTGTAAGTAGCTGTCTAGCTGTACTGTTGTAGCTGTCTAGCAGGATCGGCCTGTGACAATCCCATTTCCATCCATCCTACCGCCCGCCACCTTAATGAATCGGGCAAACGAGTTCTTCTAGACTCTACTGGCTGTTGTGAACAAAACTGACAACAATAGTTCGAATACAACAAAACTTACACGCGAAATTACGAAAGCTTCGTAATTGCATATTTTTCTCTCATTCACAAATACCTATTCTTTTCTATAAAATAAAAGCGGTAGCTGTAATTTTTGCGTAATTTTTTTTAAAGCTTATTATTGTAATTCATATAAACTATGAAGTTTAATCTGACTGCCATTTTTTGTCTGGTGAGCTTCGAAAAACATGTTGTACCTTAACTTTTGGAGGCCAGTGTAAATTAAATTTAGAAAACAATGAAACTATCACAAACGACACATTTTATCTACAATAGCTAGACTGTTTAACCCTATAGGAATATTAGGACTAGTAATTATCAAGGCTAAAATATTTCTTCAAATGCTTTGGTTATTGAAGCTTAACTGGGATGATGTTCTACCAGAAAAAGAAGCCAAAGAGTGGAAACGTTTTTCCTCTGAATTGCAGGTATTAAATGGTCTAGAAGTACAAAGATGCATTCTAAGTGCAAACCCTATTTTGATTGAAATCCATGGATTTGCTGATGCGTCCGAGGTAGCTTATGGAGCAGCAATATATTGCAAATCACGTTAAGTAATGAGGAAGTGAAAGTCAGATTGATTACTAGCAAGTCCAGAGTGTCTCCAATAAAACGTGTCACCATTCCACAGTTGGAATTATGTTCGGCTGTTTTGCTTGCAAAGTTGATGTCTCGAGTGTTATCTGCTTTGAAAATTGAGGTCAACAATGTATTTTATTGGAGTGATTCGATGATAGTTCTCTCATGGCTTCATAAAGAACCTTGTCAATTAAAAACGTTTGTGGCAAATAGAGTGGCAACCATACAAGAACTGACAGATGTGCATCAGTGGAAGCATGTGCCCTATAGTGACAATCCTGCTGATCTAATATCCAGAGGCTTAGATCCTAGTAAACTTTTGGACTGTGAGTTGTGATTCAGAGGCCCCAGTTTTCTGATGACTAATGACTATCCTAATAAGCCTATTCCTAGTGATGTGATCTCTCATGACTGTACTTCAGAACTTAAAATTTTAACTAACTCTAATTATGTCTTACATGTTATAGTTAAATATTTTTTTGATGATTCTTTTAAACTTAAGTAATAATTATACTAAACTTGTTCGTATTTTAAGTTTTATTTATAGGTTCTATGGTAATTGTAAGGAAAAAAGGAAAACCACTGGCCCTCTTAAATCATCTGAATTGAAAAATGCTGAAAGTAAGTTAATTAAATTGTGTCAAGAGGCTGAATTTAAAAAAGAAATATTATGCCTCAGTTAAGAGGATAATGTTCCGCAGGATAGCAAACTAAAATTCTTATATTCATTTTTAGATAACGAGGGAATTTTAAGAGTTGGTGGAAGGCTTGTTCATAGCCAACTGAATTTTAGTGGGAAATTTCCAATAATTTTACCAAATGGTCATACATTAACCAGATTAATTGGAGAAACTTATCATAAAAGATATTTACATGTAGGCCCTCAAGGGTTACTGTTTATTATGAGGCAAAAATTCTGGCGTTTGAATGGTCGTAATCTTTGTAGAAAATTAGTTCATAACTGTGTAACTTGCTTTAAGGCAAAACCAATTACTCAACAACAGCTTATGGGAAATTTGCCTCCTGAAAGGGTCACGCAAAATTTTCCATTTAATTGTGTAGGTGTAGATTTTTTTGGAAATTTCATGTTAAAGTATCCAAAACAAAGGAAAGGTAAATTGAATAAAGTTTATGTTTGTATTTTCATTTGTCTTGTTACAAAGGCCTGTCATTTAGAATTAGCAACTGATTTATCAAGCGATGCATTTATTGCTGCCCTAAAAAGGTTTATCAGCACTCAGCAGGCATGGGAAATGTGCTCGTATCTTCTCAGACAACGCAACCAATTTCACAGGAAGCAATACTGAGTTAAAACAATTGAAGGAATTAGTAGAAAATTCTAATAAAAATTTAGGTAATTTTTTGTCAAATGAAGGCATAGATTGGAATTTCATTCCTCCAAGATCTCCCAATCATGATGGTCTTTGGGAAGCAGGCGTTAAATCAATCAAATACAATCTTAGACATGTAGTTAACAATTTAAAATTGACCTATGAGGAATTTTGGACAGTAATAGTCCAAATTGAAAGAATCTTAAACTCTCATCCTCTCTATCCTGTCTCAGTCGACTCAGATGATTATGACGCCTTAACACCCACTCATTTCTTGATTGGAATACCTATTACAGCTATTCCAGAACCTAATCTGTTAACTGTAAATGATAATAGGTTAAAAATTTGGCAAAAACTGACCAAAATAATTCAAAACATCTGGAAAAAATGGTCAAATAATTATCTCAGTACTTTACAACAGAGAACAAAATGGTATTATGAGAAGGATAATGTAAAGTTAGGCACCATGGTTGTCTTGAAAGAAAACAATTTGCCAGTTTGTAATTGGTTATTAGGTAGAATAGTGGAATTACATCCAGGAAGAGATAATAAAGTGAGGGTTGTAAAAGTTAAAACTAAAAAAGGAATTTTTAAAAGACCAGTAACTAAACTTGGTGTATTGCCTTTTGAAAATGATAGTTAGAAACAATGTAAATGTAAATATTGAAGTGTATATATATACTTTTTTTTATATAGAATTTTTTTATTTTATGAGTGCATTTGTTCAGTACTTTTTTGTTTTTGCAACATTTATAATTCTATCAATTTGTGTTTAAACTTATTGTTCTTAGCATAAAATTTCAAATTGTTGAATGTTTGTCAACATGTCAACGCCGACCGGAATGTTGAAGCAAACATTTCGCAATTATAAGTTTTATATTTCATGTTTGTTCATTCTCTTTGTAGTTTGGCAACAAGTCAATTTTAATTCTTTATGTAACTAAGCAACTCAGCAAAACAGCAGTTCTGTTTATCTCAGCATGCAAGAGGTCGTCTTTTTTGTTTGTGAAAATAAAATGAGTTCGTGTTCTGTAGTATCGAAGATATTCATTATGTAGTTTAAGATTCTATTTTAAATTGAGTTATACCACATTGTAGAATTTTAAATTTGTGAGAATGTACTACAATATCTTCAAGAAAGACCCTTTAAAATAATTTACTAAAGAACACTTGGTCCGTCGAGCTGGAGACGAACCAGCGACCTATGGATATGATACTACAGAACACGAACTCATTTTATTTTCACAAACAAAAAAGATGACCTCTCGCAGGCCAAGATAAACAGAACTGCTGTTTTGCTGAGTATATTGCTGAGTGTATCTAGTTATTTAAAATTGCCAGTAAATAACAGAATGAACTAACATAAAATATAAAACTTATAATTGCGAAACGCTTGCTTCAACAGTAGGCATGCTACAAAATTGAGCTGGTTTCGAGAAGATGGGAACATTATAAGCTAAGTTATTGAAATAAGCCAGAGTTAGAGAAAAAATCCTTGAGTGAAGTGCCAGGGGGTGGGGATGTTCAAGTGTCCTTCAGAAAATGACTAATTAGGAGGACCTCGAGGCATTTTTAAAAATTCGTTCATTTGCTTAAGCTAGGAACTTAATTACAAATTTGGCTTAAACTATGATTCGGAAATAATAGTAACCACTCATAAATTTACTTTAATGCTATAGAGGGTGATTATTAAGTTAATTATAATGTTTGGAATAACTTGCATTGAAATCGGAAAGATAGTTGTGGAGATATGGAAATGGGACATAGTTAGAGAAAAACCTTGAAGGAGGGGCCGGGAGGAGGGGATGTTCAAGTGTTCTTCAGCAAATAACTAATTAGGAGGATCACTGAACATCTTTAAAGATTGATTCATTTGGTTAAGCTAGGAACTTAATTTGAAATTTGGCTTAGACTATTATTCAGAAATACTGGCAGCTGCTTTCTAGAAATACACCTTGAAGCTATGAATGCTGATTTTTACGATAATTTAGTAAAAATAGAACTAAATGGAGAAGTTCAGAACATTATTAGCTGAGATTTAAAATAGCGGTATTCTCTATATAAAACAGCAATTAAACGCTACGGGTGAAGCTAAAAATGTTAAATGTAATTAGACCTTTACCCCTCCGCATCACTGCAAATATAACAAATAATCTGTTAAATAAAGTTTTCTGTATTATTAGTATCTATCATAATACTATATGTCCTGTTTAAAAACATCTTAAACCCAGCTAATTATCATGAAGAAAAATGTGCCTAGAAAATGTTTCAAACAGGTGGTGTCTGTGTAATTTGCCGTGAGCAGGTGGCACTAAATAAGCTTGGCTGTACGCCGATAACTGTAATCCAAATTGACACTATTTCGTTATAAGTCCTTATCTATGCATCGTTACTCTCAGGTTTAGTTAATGTCTTCTGTAAAGATTCTATACAAACAACCAAACAAAGAAAAAAAAGCGCATTTTTGATGAGAATTCTTAGCGTAATTTAATTAATATTTCAGTAAGTAATTAAAATTCCGAGTTTCAGGTGCAGCAGGAGAGGGTTTGGACTACCTAAATCTAAACTTTCAGGCTTCTAGGTGGGCTAGATTTTGCTAGCCATCGTAGACAAACACACGCACACACAGAGCGAAACTTTCTTTTATTAGTATAGATAGTTTTATGACAGAAAATCGGAGTTAATTCCAGATTTGGGTTAGCAGTATAGTGCGTTTAAAACTTCTGACCACTTTTTTTTTTTTTCAAAATCCTATTATTACATATTTTAAATAATCATGTATTTGAAATATGTAGTAAATTTGTCATTTGCATTTTCACCCTTTGATTGTGGAATTTTTAAAACAAAATTGCTTAAAAAATTGTGTATTATATAAATTTTTCTACAAATGTCTTGCCAGTGGAAATTGTGGAATAAGTGGTCAGAGTGTTTAATGAAAACAAATATATACAGGGTGCGTCAGAAAAATGTATACATACATTGTTTAACAGGTCATAACTTTCTATTTTTTCTTTCTTTTCAAAGTGTAATTTATTGGAAATAATGAGTGGACCAAGATTAACTTTTGAAAAAGAAAATCTATTTTAAAATATTATTGTAAGTATGAAAATGTAGCAGAAGTACAAAAACAATATTGCAGGTAATTTCAGTTAGATTCACCTATGCGACTTACAGTTCATCGGATAAGCGATAAGTTTGAAATGAATGGATGTTCATAGACAACATTACGGAACCTTAAATGATCAAGAATGCGCCACAACACCAAATGAAATGTTTGTTGAAGTTTGTGAATCAATTGTCCACTATTTATAAGCAGTGTATTGACCAGAATGGTAATAATTTTGAACATCTGTGGTAGGAGAAAAAGTTATACATTTTAAGTAGATGATTTTGCAATTTAAATATTAATTATATGTGAATTCAAACTGGAGTTATAATCATTCAAATTGTATATACATTTTTCTGACGCACCCTGTATGTATATATATATATATATATATGAATGAGTTATTAAAAATATCAAAACACAAATAATTACTTACACAGAAAACATTTATCATATAATAACATCGTTGAGAATGTCGACAAAAGAAAAAAAAAACACTCGCAATTTGGTGATTTCAATCTTTTGTTTTTTCGCCAAATGAAGCACTTTGTCATCGATTGGGACAATGGCGATCAGCAGTGAGGACCATGGACCCAACCCAAACTGATATGTTGAGGCATAGTTTTTGAGGAGTTCTGGCCTGAGAATAAATTGTTAAAATTCAAAGCAGAGTGTGACTAGAAGTGGATCATGCTCTCATGTCTACAATGTTAAGACAACTGATATATTTCCTATTTGCCTTTAACTTTGTAAATACTGTAATTATATTGTCTAAATGAAGTGAAATATTAATTTAGAACCGTTAAACTGTTATTCTGTAAAGCAAAATATTTATTGAGTTTTCCATTTATATATAAAATCTTCTGCTCTATTTAATGCTCTTTAATGACAATAAATAAGCAATCAAATCAATAATCCCCAGCACCCCTCTCCAACATGCAGAGATTCAAATCTCTCATTATTAAAAAAAAAATAATAATTTGCAACATCCGTCGCTCATTAATAAAAATAAATACATAATCATCTAAATTATCACCTAACCTCTCAAACTTATACTTCCCCTCCAGCATACACAGAAGTTTAAAATATTTAAAATTGTTATTGTTATATAAAACAAAATCTTCTGTCAAATTTAACTCTCATTAGTGACAATAAATAATCAATCATATAAATAAGCTCCTGTTTCTCCCTCCAGCATAGAGAGATTCAAATCTTTAAAACTCTTTCTTTAAAAAAATTTATCTGCAACATTCATTGCTCACTAATAAAAATATATAAATAATCATCTAAATTACCCCCTAACCACCCAAATTTACGTTCCCTCCTTTCCTTTGCTCTCCAGTATACAAATAATTTAAAAATATTTTTAAATAAAAAAAATCTTCTGCCCCATTTTAATGCTCTCTAGTGACAATACAGTCAATCATAAATTATACTCCTGTCCCAAAATTTCCCCCTCCAGCAGACAGAGTTTAAAATATTTAAAGCTCTCTATTTAAAAAAATTGCACATCGATTTTTCATGGAAATAAATAATCATCTAAATTGTCCCCTTAACCTCCCATAATTTATGCTTATCTCCCTTCCCCAGGCATACAAATAAGTTTGAAGTCTTTTAACTTATTTTTATATAAAAACATATCAACCACCTTATGTTGCTCTGTATCTGTAGTGGCAACAAATAAATAATCATATAAATTATCTCCCTTTTCCTGAAATCTCTGTCCCCCCTTCCACACTCCAGCATATAGGATTTAAAATCTTTAAAGCCTTTTATTGAAAAGAAAAAGTGCCGTATTTTGTTGCTATCTAGTAACAAGAAATAAATAATCAATTGTCTAAAATATAATAAATAATATTAAGTGATTTATTTTATTTTATTTTATTTTTTTTTTTGGTACAAATCACAAATTTATTTTCAATGATAATCTTTTTGTTAGGTCTGTTACTGCTTATTAAAATTAAAAGCTTTTCATTTTATAAATTATCCTACACTCAACTAAAACAAAAGTTTAATACTACTAATTAAATAAAGTAATATAAATAACTTTTGAAACTTACATGATAATATAATAATCATATATTACTCCCCCCCCCTTTTTTTTTAATACTATAGGATAAAATAAACTAAGGTTTAATAAGAATTAAACAGAGAAAAAAATGGTTTTGACTATTGTCATGTCACAAATTGTTTTCTTAAAGAATTATATATATATAGCAATTGTTTGTACTTCATGTATAACTTATTTTTAAAAAATCATATTTTTATAGCTTATATTCTTTTTAAATATTCCTGACACTTTTCCGGTTCTAACGATATGTTTGGTTTCAAAAATATTTATATTTACTATTTGAAAAATAATATTTTCTTGAAGTCGTTTCTATGGCTTCGGCAATGATTTTTTTCTTTCTCTCAGTGCCTTTGAAGATACCATTTCCCATTTTAAAAAAATGTGTTTTAGAGCATTTCCAGAGGGGTTTTCTTTTCTGCATATGTCCAGAAAAAATTACACATTTTCAACACAGACTGCCAATACACTGGACAATATCATTTTGCATTTTAAACAAATGACAGGCTGAAGCATGTTTTATGTAAGTTAGGTTTTCTCAATAACTTTTGGTCAGAATTAAAAGTTTAATATATTTAAATGTCAGAAATTCAAGCAGAAATCACAATAACGGGGACCCTTAGTCTGTTTGGAAATTTTTTTATTTAATAAATATAAAATCATACAAATTTGAGGTTTATTTACAAAAACAGACCAGTGTATGCTGCCGAAGGCAGTGGGACCCCAATTCCAGGTTTGTTTGGATAGATTTTCATTTAAAAATATACAATCATACAAATTCCATGGTGTACACTTCCAAAGGCAGTGGGGTCAACAACATCAAAACAGACTGCAGCATGCATAGCACGTCTGGTGTGCACTGTCGAAGGCATTGAGTTCCCAACTCTAGGTTCATTCGAGTAGATTTTCATCTAAAAATATAAAATTATACAAATTCGAGGGTGTGTGGCATCAAAGGCAGTGGGGCCCCCAACACTAGGTTCGTTTGGAGGGATTTTCATTTAAAAACATAAAATCATTCAATGCTGATTTTAAGTATATTTAAGGTTATTACCACATGCCCGGGCAACAAGTTTGTTTGAAAAGATTTTAGTTTTAAATTATAAATTTATACAGATTCAGAGTTCATTGGCAAAAACAGATTGGAGCATGCATATTACGCCTGGGTATGCGCTGTTGAAGGCAGTGGGGCACCAAACACAATCTTAATATGATTCAAAGTTATTATATTCTATGTTCATTTGGAAAAACAGACCAACGTAGCTGGCAAATCCTGCTAGTGCTTTTAAGATCATCTGCAACTTTGATTGAATTTATTAACATAAAAAAAGTAGTGAAAAGATTCCATTTTTAAGAGGAAACAAAAAGTAAAATTATATTTTAGAAATTAATAAACAAAAAGCAAATGTCACAAAATATGCATTAATCAATAAAATAAATTATGATAAAGAACAAAGCCTAAAACTGTTGCAATAGACAGCCTTGTCTCAAAATAACTTCCCAATAAAATCTAGATGTAAATGATATCATAATATGCATCATGATGAGTCTTAGTTTTGTTTAGAATTATCCTTGAATTGGCACATATCTCTTCTGAAAGGATGATGGAAAATCCTTTGCATTCATTAACAGTTCTTGTCTGGAATATCAAATGTAATATGTAATAAAGTAATATTTCTGCAATATCAGAGGTAATAAAATTTCAATGATAACAGTTTAGAATAAAAAAGTTTATTCAAATTTGAATAATATTTACAATTGATATAATTTAAATAAAATTTCATTTTATAAAGAATTATACAAATTCACTTTTTGATGTTTTACTACAAAATATGTACATTTTTTTATACGAAAGATACAAAATCATTTCTCAAACCTTATTTAGAAAAATTGAAGAGGCTTAAAACATTTAATGTTCTAAATGCTGTACAGATCATTACCATATTTACATGCATATTTTACGTGCTTCACACTTCTGAAAGAAAATATGTGTAAAAAAAAAAAAAAAAAAAAAAAGATTCACATCAAGATGATGAGATAATAAAACTGTATGTATCCTTATAATTTTCACTTTTCAATATTTCAGTTTGGTTATTTAGAATAACATTTTTTCCTTCCTGCAATTTCGTTCCTTCAGCTGCAGCACAACTGTGTGTAGATGGTATTCTAAATCATTCTAAATTAGTGGTGTGCCAATTGTGGGTTGCAAGAAAATTTCTTTGGGTCACAAAATTCAAAGTAATTTATTTGAAAATAAAAAATATAAGGCTTTTCTCCAATAAGTATCAAGTACCAGTAAAATAGTGAAATGAGATAATATTATTTATAAAAATAGAAATGTAAGATAAAAAAGTAAGTAATGCCCATCTATAAATCAATAACCACAATAATACAAACTCAATGATTTAATTAATAGACACATGAAATTGCAAGATTATGACAAGACTCATGACACATAAAAATAGAGCGAGAAATAAGTTGTTGTTCTATAGTTTTAATAAAAACTACATAATTGGTATAAAACTATGTAATTGGTATAAAAATATGAAGATGGATAATCCGATGCATGTAAAATAAAGAGTTTATAGTACAATTCTAGGTGAATTGAAGTTTACGTGTACAAATACACATTATAGTATTGAATAATCTCAGCATTGTCTTTGTTTAGTTGAGTAAGTAATAAAGACTGTTTAAACTTAGATTGAAGAACTATACTTATTTCATAGTTATAAGTCAAGTAAATACTTAGGAAACTGTAGGATAATAAATAAGAATTACTGCAGAACTATATTCTTTTTAATGAAAACAATTGTCTGTATTAGAATGTAATACCTATACTTTGGCAAATGGCAGGTGAACAGGCATAGTGATAAAAGATAATTGTCCATTTGAGATGTCCTCTACCTGCTCTGTGGTGGAATTCATATGCAACTTGGGTCGGTCTGACGTTTAGTAGTAGCCATCTTTGCTACAGCTTTGGGTGCCCCATTTTTTGATTTGAGAAATTAAATTAAAAAATTTTTTGGTAGAAAAGAAACATATTGGTATGTTCATTCATTAATGAAGATTGGCTCAGAAAACTCAGTTACATGGTTGACATTTTCAAAAAACTTAATGATTTAAATTTAAGTGTGTGGGAAGGGAGTGCAAACATTTTAACATTGAGCAGTAAAACTGAAGCTTTTATGAATAAGCTGACACTTTGCCAAGGAAAATTGAATGAAAACAACACAGACACATTCCTGTGCATTTCAGAATTTACTAAAGAAAATAATATAGATATGTTGTTATTTAAAAACATCATTTCTCATTATATGATAAAATTGGGAGTAAACATTTAAAAAAAAATCCAGATAATGAATTAGGTTGGATATGTGATCCATTTTTGTTTGATATTTTAAAATCCAATATCCCTTTAAATGAAAAAGAACAGTTAATTGATGTTTCAAGTGACAAAACACTGCCCATTCAATTTAAGTCTCTGACATGCCAAAAATTTTGGTTATCAATTGAAAACAAATATGCCAATTTGAAGAAAACAACAATTAATATTTTGATTTAGTTTGCATTGACTTACTTATTGAAGCTGGCTTTTCAAAATTAGTTGCCATTAAAATGAAATATTAACCTCGATTGTTAACCTCGAAATATTAACCTCGATACAGAGGATAACTTATAGCTTATGATTTCTAATACACATCTGAACATAGAAGCAATTATGAGCTCTTTGCAAGCACATACTTCATATTGAATTTTTATGACGTAAAGTTTTTTTAAAAGTATTTTTCATTAAAAAATCTATTGTCTATCCAGGGTTTGTGACAAAAATTTTCACAGAATGGATGGGGGGGGGGGGGGGGGGGGGGGGGGGGGTGTCCGGAAATGAAAATAGTTTTGCAGTTTCTAAATAATAAAGCAATAATAATTAATACTGTGAGACACAAGACACAAGTGCTGATTTGTTTACATTGACACAAATAATGAAATTTCTTATTTATGATAGAATGTTTTGTTGAATAAAACCATAAAAGAGCAGATGGAGGAGAATTTGGAGTGAATGAAATATTTTATATTAGTGCAAACAGTAATATCCACAATGAAAAATTAATTAAACATGAATTTTGTTGCCACGAACCTGGGAGATACCTTCCATACAAGATATTAAGGTGTTTTCACACTTCAAAGCATAAAAGAGTTTTTCTGCATTTTTATTGAAGAATTGCTCTTGAAATTTTTATTTTAAAAAAAAGATTATATTGTCCCAATTTTGTTTAATCTTAATTATTCATTTATTAAAATCTTGTATTCATCTTACAAAAGGTCATTTCGGTTTTTATTCTAAGTTGCTTTTCCAGAATAATTAATACTATAAAGAAACATATCTTTTTTGCATCCCCTACTTTAAAAATCAAAGAAATGGTAAAAAAAGTGCACAAAATATGCAAATATATATGGTCAAAATTATTTATTTCAATCTGAATCTGAAGAAGATGATGAGGATGAAGTGGATGACGAAGAAGATGATGATGAGAATGATGAAGATGAAGAGGCTTTTTCTTCTACTGCAGGTATCATCGGTGTTTTCTGCATGTTTTTTAAATGTTCTCTCAGTTCATCTCTGCAAATAAATATAGATGTTAAATATATGAATATCAAGAAATACATAATGAGATGAATTTTTATATTTAATTTCACATGCACACTGAGCATTTAATTTTTAATCTATTCAATATATTGTCATTGCTACAGAAATTCTCCCTCTTCCCTCTCTTTAAAAGGTTTAATGTGTAATAAACAAAAGTTACAGAACCCATTACAGCTGTTTAATAAATTCGCTCTAGACATTTATATATATGAAAATCAAGTATGGATAAGATTGTTGACTAAAAAGAAAAAAAAAAATCCTTAATTCTAGACTTTTTTATAATTATCAGGATATAATTTCTGAACAGATAGGTTGAGAGCAACTATGAATATGCAGGCCAGTGATGCATGAATGGGATTTTATCAATCTTGCTTTTAGTTATTAAATAATTAGATTAATTCTCATTTGCCATCTCTTTCTTTTTACTGTGAAACTATTTTGAAACAATTAAATCAGTAAATTAAATTTATTTACAATCACCAGAAAATCTAATTAGTTATCAAATAAGAATTGTATTCAGAACTGTAGATTTCTTGTCATACAGTTATCACAAGATATTTCACATTAATTATCTGTAAATTTATAATTAAAAAAACAAACAAACTACATACATATTTACTCATAAACATATTTACTCATACAATTTATGCCCCTGCACATTTTATGCACACAGTATTTTTGAAGGAAATTTTTTGTAAAAAACAAAAATTTGCATAATTTTCACATCAAGATTATGATATAATTTGAGAAAATAAAACTGCATGTGCCCTCACAGTTTTTCATTTTTGTGATATTTCAGTTCAGTTATTTACAATAAAATTCATTAATTTATATTTTCTTTCCTTTCCAACTTATTTTTTTCTTTCTTTCTTTTATCATCAATACTCTGATAGATTTACACTGAAAATTTTGTTGAACAAAGCAGTAATGGTGCATAGGGAAGAAAAATTGGAGTGAATGAAACGCTTATTTGATAATAAAATAAACAATATCTGCTAAGCAGTGGTGTAGTGCTGGTGAAAAAAAGTGGGGGGGGGGGGGGGGGACGCTCATAGATCCAAACATAGTGTCTGAATAGTAGAACAATAGAATTTGTAATTCAGTAACGCTAATAAACACATTTTTCAATAAAATTTAATTTGTCATTTTTGTTTTTTAAATAGTTGTAGAATAACATTAAACCTGTTATACACTGATAACAATGAAAATTACTGCATTTTTACTTTCCGCACATGTGCAATGTAAGAAAAGTATTGTAGTCATAAAAAATACTATGAAATTTTGGCATAGTTTTATGTTTTAAGGTTCCCTGGATCCGCTTTTTTTTTTTTTTTTTTTTTTTTTTTCACAGCGATTTGGTATGTATGGGCATATTTTGGTATTTCCCTAACATTCAGGTCCCCAAAGTCCGTTCTTGCTGTCAAACAGTGGTTTTGACTATATACACCATTTTCAGTAGTGATAATACTACAATGGACATCAAAGGCATTCTTCAAATTTGTCACAATTTAAGCAAATTTACGCACGTTTTTCCTGTGGTAATTCGGTCTCTTTGATGTTTTACAACTTTCTTATCATGTTTAAAGTTCAGAGGTCGTCTGGGGATGTAGATGAGAGTTAAGTCAATGCCTTTTTCTTTTGTTGATGGCTACAAAATCCTTCGGAAAGAATGGGCCATCTAAAGATTTACGACTCTCTCAGGCAGACTTGCTTAGACTGCGAATAATCTGACCTTGAGAGTCCCGTATTGGGCCAGCCACCTGACTGGGACATATGCTGAATAGGGCGAGGCATTGTTGGTCATGATCCTTAATGGATTGTAGCACTGCAGATTTAGTTTAGTTTTATCTATATATATATATATTACGCTATCGTACATGGCACAGAAATCCTGATTATTTGCTAATTGTTTAATGGCAACACCCAAATGAAATGCATCTCATTGTTTGGTGCTGAAATCTACAGGAATAAAAGCGAAACAATGATTTGAAATGTTGATTTTTATAAGCATTTAATATTTATAATTTAAAAACACAATTAATAATATACAATTAAAAATGTAAACAAAGCAATGATTTTTAAAAAGATACTTTTAGTAAAAAAGGAAAAGTAGGAAGAATAATTTTCCCTGAACGTTTCATTTTTTAAACGTAACTGTTATACTTTTAAAAATTTAATTCTTATTTAATTTTTTTTACAAATTTTGGAACAGATGTGTTATACTCACGCACAGATGCTTGGCGACTTTTTTATTGGCACGATTTCCAAACCTGCGCCAAACCAATAACTTAATACAATAGCCAAGTTACCATTAAAGGTAAAAATCCTCAAAATTTGGCGACTTTTCTTTTTATAACGGATTTAAAAAAAAAATAAATAAATAAACGGTGCGTGAGTGTAAGACATCATAGCCCAAATTTTTAGTATAAATAAATATTATTCAATCTTTTTTTTATGAAGTCCACTCCACTGTTATATATTTCAATGATAGTCTGCCCGGGCAACATCGGGCGGGTCAGCTAGTTTATTAAAATCTATAATGATGAGAACAATAAAAAATTTTAAGATTTAAAATTTTAGAGTATTCTAGACTAGGCCTATTCTATGATTAATCAAGAGAAGGTTTATTAAATGATTTTAAGACCAAAATTAAGTTTTGTTATGTACAACAGTAACTAAAATTGGTATGTTTAAAAATAAGTAACGTATTATTAAAATACTTATAAGACAGAGATGCCTATAGAATTAATGAAGATAACAGAGCTTTAACCACAAATAAATAAATAAGTTGAGTAAAAATGTTGAGTACTTACGTTAAGCCACCAAGGCCTATAGAAGTGAAAAAATTTATTGCAAATCGAGTGTTATGAGGAAGATCTCTTGGAAAAAGTCCTTCAAAAGCTTCTTGCAATGTCCTAAATAAAATATATACAGTAAAAATTTTTTCTCTAAAAATCATAATCAGCAAACAGAAGAAATAAACTGTCTTCAAAATAGGCTACAGCTTTTACTGTTTTATAAATGTATTTATTTTCCATTTAAATGATAAATATAAAATATTTGACAGAAAATTGCCTTTAAAAAATCAACTGTGTGATTAAATCTATGATACAAAGAAGTTATTTTTACTATATCACATCTATTTGCCATGTGGAATAATAGACTACTTCTTTAGAAAAACTTCAAAAATTAAATAAAAGATTATGAATAAAGTACCTAAACATTTTTTAACTTATTTTGTGTATGGTTAAAAAAAAAAAAAAATATATATATATATATATTATTTGTTCCTTTTTAAAAATATTTTTTACATCTGTTATTCAAGATTACTATTCCAACATTCACTATAGAAGAAGGATGAAAAGGCTAGAGATGCACTGAATAGTGAATTTGGCCGAATACCGAGTATTCGTCATACCAGTAAGCCGAATACTGAATATTTGGCTAGGCGAATAGTAATAGTAACTGTCGAGCCAAATACCGAATAGTAACTATTCAGCTAGACGAATATTTTTATATTTCAGTGTTTAAAGCTATTAAAAAGTTAAATTTTAAAACACTTATTCATGATATTTAATACAGATACTTCCATTTTGATAAAGAAAGCTTTTTACAAGTAAACATTACACACAAAAAAAAAAAAAAATACTTTCAGTTATTATTTTAAGAGAAGAGAATAAATTAAGAAACTCTTTTAATTAATAAAATTTTTAATTTCATGGCTTCTTCTCTGAATTAAAACAAAGGAATAAAATTTTTTTATACTCTAAAAGCAAATATTTTTAAATCAAAGAGAAATTTTGAAGGAATGTGAAGAAAAATTTTACAGTCATACTGTTTATTTGTTAGGAAGGAACTAAAGTAAAAAATAAATAAATAATACAATCTATTCAAATGGTAACAAATCAGCAAGAATAACATTTCTGTTCCTATTTTATTTAGTAAGGAAGCTTTTAAATGCACTAAGAGCAGTGTATGGAGTGGGCGATCATTTTGAGAGGTTGTAAATATACAGATTGTTCTTAAAATCTTATAACAAACTTTCAGGGGAGATAATGTGGTCAAGACAATTAATGAAAAAAAACTTGACAAGAAATGTTTCTTTGAACAAGAAACAATATTTCAATCCACTTATATCACCTAAAATACAATAGATTCACTAAAAAATACAGGGTGTGTGTTGCTACAAGCTTAAATTGAATTCTTGTTCACAACTTATAATGATGAAGATACTTCAGTGAGATTTGCATCATATTAATTTTTCTTGAATAAAATGTGATGATATCAATGGAAATGGCTGAATTTTGGCACAGTATAAGTACTTTCAGCTGCATTCGTAATAAGGGAATGTCTAGCTCAGCATTGGTTTGATATGAATGGTGCCAATTTCTAGTACTTGTCATGTTATCACATTTCACAGAAATCAAAGTAATTCTGTTGAAACTTGAAAATATAGTCACAATATCTTAATTATTTCATTATTGTTAAAGTAACAAACGATTGGTTTTCTGGACAAAAATTGTCTGTCTTTATAACTATTATCATTCCTGAAAGTTTTTTCCATTTTGTTTAGAAACATTTGCGAAAAAGCAAAAAACAGATTATTTAACAGACAATGTTCAGGAACTTGCATTTGTACATCATTAATTCCTATGAAGTATGAAGGTCATATTGATGGTTAATTTTGTTAATTGACATTTTTCATGATCTAAAAGCATTCACTTTTGTTTAAATATGATTATATTTCTAATTATTCTGAATATCATTATTAATTGACAGTTAAAAGTAGGAGCTGTGTAAGGTTTTAAAAAATATTTTTTAAATGGTTTTTTTAAGTATTCCGTTTGGCCAAATATTTCGATATTCAGCAGACTGAATAGTTTGATATTCGGCCTAACCGAATATTCGGTAGTATGGCCAAATAGGCCGAATACCGAATATTCGGTGCATCCCTAGAAAAGGCATAGTGCTTTTAATTACAAAAAATATATTAACAACTTCTATTTAAACATATTACAGTATGGAACAATTTATCTGGAAACCAATTAACCAGAATATTTCCAATTAATTGATTTCAAAATCTTTCCAGAAAAAAAGTGCCATACAGTGCCAGTTTGGCATGTGCATTGCTTAAAACATTGTAATAAGCATGGTATAACTTGATGCCAACATCTAGTATTTGAAATCGAAGTCTATTTAGTTAGATATTGGACATTTTGATTTTTATGCAGAGGAATTTTTGTTTCCAAGGAATTTACCATAAATTACTTTTTTTTCAAGCTCTGATTAATCTTTGATGCTTTTTGAATCTAATTCTTAATCTGAGTAATCTAATAATTAATTTGAACAATGCTACAGCTACATATATTCTATAAATCTGATAAAATAGATAGATGTTGCTTTAATGCCCAAACAGTTATCCATAAAAACCAGTGTTATCAGGAATACATCTGACACCAACCATTCTGGATAATGGTTCTGTACTAACTGTACTAAACGTACAACAAACAAACTTAAAATAAAAGAAATAATTTTACTGAGAAACAAAAATTTAACAATAAATGAACTAAAACATTAGAAAATAAATAAAAATACTTACACATCTTTAACTCTTTCATTTAATTTAGCAAGTCCTAAATATTCACAAAGCTCTTGAAATAATATTTTAATAAATATTCTGCTAGATGAAGAAGTATCATCTTCATTCAGCTTGATAATAGATAAAACCTGTAGATAAAAACGTAAGTAACTATTTTTAGAAATATTGAATACACTTCAGTTATTTATTTTTTAGTAGACTTCAAAGGAGGATATATAGCTCATTTGTGTGTGTATATATATATATATATATATATATATATGTTGTTATTGTTGCAAATGGCTTATTTAGAGGCTGGTAAAAAGTAAAAGAGTTGGTTGTCACAAAAACTCTTTACTGCACATAACCACTCTTCCTAAAATATGCCAACTGGCTTGCAAAAAGCAAATATAAAAAAAGTATGCAATCACTTGAAGCTGTTTTTAAAAACATTGTATATATTCACTCCATATTTTAATTTCAAACTTTGACTATATAATTGCACTTTTATTACATATAATTAAGCATAAAATTTTTCAGATATTTGAATTACATATTAACATGTATTATTTGGATAATGAAAATTATTAAGATACACTATTCAATATTTACTTTTTTAACACTATTCAATATTTACTTTTTAATGTGATACAATGTAAATTATATTACTATACTAGCATCCATCAGATCAAAATGTCAGGGCATTGGGTCACAAAAATTAAGAGGCATTATATAAAAAAAATTATGTTTACAGTTTAGAGCTATAAAATTAAGTTTGCTATAACAGCTGTTGAATTTTTATTCTCAAATTTTATTCAGTCATCAGTCACCTCAGGTAATCCAGAATTTTAAAAATATTTTCTTGCAGTTATATTTTCTTAGAATGTATGGAATATTAAACATTTTTATAATTTATATACAATAAAAATCTTTATTTTCACTTTTCATGATAAAAAGGAATAAATGCTTTTACTTAAAAAGAAAATATATTTTGTCTTCCAGTCTCAGAATTTCCACAACAGTTTTCCTTGCTTACTTTAACACTATTATTTATAATATATCATTAAACTGTTTAAATGACCATATCGGTTGCATTTTCTATTTTAAACTAATTAATATATATATATATATATATATATATACATATATGAATATATATATATATATGAAAACACATGTGAAAAACAAAGGATGAGATATTATAAAAAGCAATGAAAAGGATACTGCAGGAATTAAACTTAATAAGATGAAAAATCAAAAATGGAAAACTATGACCTCAATTCTTTTTATAGCATTTTTAATGGTATTATCATTATCAAGTAAAATGTAAATTTACTTGATTATCCATTATAGCTCTTTTTTAGCTGTGCACATTTTTCAATTTCATATTATATACATATAAGTTTCACCGAATACTTGCTGGCAGTTGAATTTATTTAATAAAACCCTCAGTATTCCAACAGTGTGTTCATCTTCCTTCAGTAGAATCAATAAAATCAGATTTAGAATGAAGACAATCAGTCATAAAGATAAAATATATATTTTGTTCAAAGTTAATTGAAAACCTGAGAAACTGGTATCCAACAAATTTTATTATTTATTTTTTATTTGGAATTGTTAGGATTAGAAATTTAAAAATGTATAATAAATCTAGATTTCTTTACCCCCCAAATAATCGAAAGACCTAATGCAATTTAAATGTAATAAAATGGGTTGCTACACAGCTAGTATGGCCAAATAAATAAATAAATAAATTTTTCAAATGATACTTATATAGTCTGGGAGGTAGCATTACATTTGTGCAATCAATTTTAGTGTTGATGATTTTGGTATATATAATAGATTAGGTGGTAGAGATAACAAAATTTCTTATCAGCTGAGACACTGCAAGGGGTGTTGTCACAGAATCATATCACAGTCTGCTTAAAATAAAATTAATAACATCCCCAATTACAGGTGTTACGACAGCTACCCTAACGTCATCCATAATCGGAATAACAATAATTTAATTACTATTTAAACACCACTGATGGTGTGCCAGATGACTGGAGGTCTTGTTATCAGTAACACCTAATCTAGCATATGAGACTGTGTATATATAACGTTATCACTTTAAGGGGGGAGGGATCTGGCACCTGATATCATAAGATATCTCTAGGGAGAGGGAGGATTTGTTGTCTTTTGACGTTGTTATCAATTTTGATCCAACCAAAATTTTCTTTTTTTTTTTGGTAACTTTTTCTTTACATCAAAATAGTTTTATCTTTTTCTTAGTCTGTTATCTATTTATTTTTATGAAAATGCAAAGTTATTATTAAAACAAAATAATTATAAAATCATTTCATTCCAAAAAATGGAATACGCCAACGTTCGGCATTCCTATTCTTCTGTCATACGTGCTATTGGAGAAGGCACAAAGTATGTTTGAAATACTTGTTGGGTGTTGGGTTTACTAGTAAAATAAAGAGAAAGAATGTTGTCCACCTGTTTTGTTGATAAGAAGTCATGTTTGCCCCCTCCCCATGCAGGGGGCAAGAGCAAGAAAACATTATTATTATTGAATTTATTATGTAACAAAAAGTTATTTATTAAGTATTTTTAAATAGCAACTAGGGGTCTAAGTGTTATTTGATATTAAGTTATTTCATATATAATAGTGATATTTTATTGACTTCTTCAACTTCATTTAAATCAATGTATAACCATATCTGTATATCACTCCAAACATATAAAAAGAAAAAAATTGTAAAAATAAAAATATTTTTTAGACACTTGATAACGATATCATTACGAGGGAAGGGGGCTGTCACGAGGAATGATAACATACAATATCATAAGGGGGAGAGGGGGTCTAAAGTTACCAAAAATTTAATGACGTTATATATGTAAAGCTCCTATGTACCAAAATCATTGAAGTTAAAATTGGTTGTAAAACTGTGATGCCGCCTTCTGGATTGTCGAAAATGTGATTAAAATTGAAATAAAATCTAGGCATCGCTGCTAATTCCCACTCCTCACCAGTGAAGTGTAGTGAAATGATTTCAGAGTGCTGACTGAACCAACGATGCAATGATGTTGACGTTTGTGTTAAAAGCTTTAAAACAAAAAGCTGAAATAATAATATGCTTGTGGCATATATTTTTATTGAAGGAGAGATCCTTATAATATCGCGTAGGTATGTGAAATAAATATCTGTTGTTTAGACTGATGAAAAGAATTAGTTTATTTCTTTTAAGTATTTCACTATGCTTTCATTTGAAGTTTTGAAACCCAGTAAAAATAAATTGGAAACATGCCAGAGTTTTCTATATGGATTATTACATTGTTTTCAACCATACCATTTTCAGTAAGTGGTATTTATACTAATACAAGTGGGTAAGTGTGATCGAAGATCGCTCAAAGGGTTTCATTTAATATTCCTTTCAAAACACTTTATCCTTTCTTTAATAAATTCAAACAAATTTCATTTAGCAAAAAAAAATAAAGTCATGTTTTTTATAAAGTAAAAATTTACCGGTCTATTTTATATTTTTTTCGAATATCTAAACCATTCCGATAGCGGTCTAAGCCCGCTATTATATTCTCTCACTGTAATATCTGTCATGCGGACTAAATGCGATATTTAAAAAACACAATTTCAAAATTAAACATGTTGTACACCTTCAAAATGTTAAAATATGCGAATATTTCCATAATCAGATTTTTATCATGATTCAATATGTTTATCAAACTCATATATTTACTATTCTCTATTACTCATATTGATACACTCCTTGTATTATTCTAAAACATTTGAAAAATCCGCTAAACTTCCGATATGACGTCAGATTTTCTTTTTAATTCTCTAATGACGTGATATTAATCTGTTTTGTGCACATACACATACTCATACTCCTTGTATTACTGAGAAATCTTTTCGTTTTATGTTTTATTACCACTATGACGTCAATCAATTTTATTTCATATTAATCTTTTTTTTCAATTGGTGAAACTTTTTATTGCATTTTTCACGTGGAAATCGTCTGATAGAAAAATAATTATAGTAGAAAGATTTTCATCGTTGATTTTTAATTTTTGGCATCGGCTATAACGAAAAATGTTTAAATTTAATAGGAAAAGGCTGTTAGAATTTTGTTTTTTTATCTCTATTTATTAAAATAATATGAATTTTTCAAATTTTAATATTTTCAGCTCTTCACAGCTGATATTCTGATTTATACACAAAGTTTCAACTCTGTAAGTTACATAGTTTTCGAGAATAGTTCTGTGACAGACAGACAAGGGAGCGGGAGCAATAGGGTTTCGTGAGATGAACGAAACCCTAAAAAGAAAGATGTTTGTTTGTGTATGTGTGTATCTGTTGGTGATGGCTACAGCACAGTTTCATTTTGAAACTTTAATAAATATCGATATATATAGCATTAATAAACTGGAGATTACTAAGCAATCTAAATTAAAATAAAACATTTATTAATTTATTCAAATCCATCAAAATCAGATTCTTCCATATCATAATAAAAAAGTTGCAACATTGTTTGGGACAGTTCATCTTCATTCTCCTTACTGTCATCATTAAGTTCCTCTTCATTGTTCCCACTTTCATATATGGTCATCATACTCTAATAATTCAGCTTTTTATAATCCTGATTTTATTGCTTTGATAATAATAGTTTTATAATTCTGGTTTTACTGTTTTGATAATAGCAGAGTCCCAAGCATTTTTCACCATTGAGTTACTTCCACTAGTGATGCTTTTTTTTAACATTTCTAGAGTTTGTGTATTCTTTAAACTTGCTAGACAACCAGTCCTCTCATTGAGCTCGAACCTTGCTCTTGAACGAATGGTTAATTGAAATGTATAATGGCTGTAAAATTTTTGTTAAGCCAATAGGGATGACAGATAATTTTGCTCCAACGTTTAGCGATGTAAAAACTTTCTTTATCATGTCATTTATATGAGCCTTCATGCAAGCAAAGATGAGCAGTTCTTTAGAGTTAAAGAAAGAACCTTTTCGTTTCCTCCAAACTTCGCCCACCCACTTAAAACAAAATCTCTTGATTCATCCAATCTTTCTCATTGACAACTACCCCATGAGGGAATTCAACTTTAGACACAGTTTTTCTTTTAAAAATTATCATTGGTTTTAACTTACTCTCATCAGAGCAGCAAGCAAGTACAATTGTGATGTTTAATTTTTCATGTCCAGTTGTTACAATCGATACAGTTGATGCTCATTTCATATGAACTGTTCTGTTAGGCGGGTAGTCAAATGATAAGTGAACTTCATTCATGTTTATGATCTTAATTACTGCTGTAATTTTTACTTTGAACTAAGTCCTTGAAGAACTTTATAAAATGTTGACCTTTTCTTGCCAATTTTCGGGAAGGTTTTGCCTGACTGTCATTTTTATTCAACTGCAACGATTATTTCTTTGCATAAAATGGTAGCCTCCTTTAAAATCTGCAATTCTCATCTCTGAAAATATTATTTTCACTCTAAGCCTACTAGGATATATACCCTTATAGTCCCAAAATGATTCTTATCATTTTATAACATCCATTATGTTTTTCTTAAAATCCTTAAAATGAATAGTAAATTAAAATTTGCATCTATGTTCAAAACAGGTTTCCCTTTAAGTTTAAATATCATTATTTCAAGTTTCAGTTTAAAGTTTAATTTCAAAGTTACATATAAAGCAACCTTTTTTTAAATATCAATAGTTTTTTTTTATTTCACTTACTCACAGTTTCAGTCATTTAAAATCTCCATTAATCCTCCTATGCACTTGTTTCTCTTTTTGGTTTCTGGTGTTTACATTTTGAGCTCATGCTTAAATGTTACCATGCTTATTTTCCTCTGGGGTTTCCCATGGTCTTGATGTCATATATTAATCTGACAAGAGTTATGGCGTCAGAGGACATTGTCGATCTGTCATCATCTGCGTTTCTCTTAATGACAGTTACGTCACATTCACATGGGCTCTTGGATCTTTCTAGATGCCAGTGACATTTTTGAGTTTCGGGATGGAGAGTACATAGTAGGTTAGTTCTGTGAAGGCATGGGGTATTTATATTGCGAGCCATCACATGCTCTTCAGTCTTTTTAACACTTTCCAACCTAGTTGAAAAGTGTTTATGACTTCGGTTTGTCTGGCCGTGCTCTAACTCCCGTAAATATGCTCGGATTGCCCTGCAATTTTTATATGTTATAATCGTTATCTATAGCATGTTCCCTATTTCAACGGAAGTGTGTAGCACTTATAGTTTTTTTACAGGGACACTCAAAAGAATTCTGTTACATTGCGGTCTATGGGGAAAAATCATTTGCGGTTTATTTAAATAATGTTTCACTATTTTAAATGCATTGAAATTTATATATATCACTAAGGTGCATTAGAAGAAGCTTAATATGGAATAGGGTGTGCATAGCACTTATACTTACTTTACAGAGACAGTCAAAAGAATTCCATTACATTACGTCTATGGAGAAAAATCGTCTGCGGTTTATTTAAATAATGTTTCACTATTTTAAACACATTGAAATTTATATAAGGTTCATTACAAGAGACTTACTACAGAATATTGTGTGTATAGCAGTCATCGTTCATTTACAGGGACACACAAAAGAATTCTCTACTGTATGTTAACAATAATTCCTGGAAGTGCATTTTAAATTACTGAATGTGATTATAATTTTAAATCGCTTTTTGTATATTATGTGGTGTGTATAAATTCTGTAGATCCTATACAGGGAAGCACAAAAGTTCGGGAACACATTTCCGTATTATTTAACTCCAGACGGAGAATTTTAAACTGTGCTACGTGTTTCCTAACTGAACTAAAATTTAGCATCCTATGTAGTATATATACAAATTTATAGATCCTATACAGGGCTGAATAAAAGTATTCGGATTACTTAGATGTTATCTTTTAGCTTATTAAAGAGTATGATTCGTAAAATTATTTTGGAAGCGTTGGAAAGTGTTACATAATCTATGCTTGACGCATGATTTTTCGTTCTTGTTTTGTTCTTCTCCTCGTTGATACTTGATGGCTGAGCACAAGGATGTTGACTCGTTATCAATACTTGAATCTCAGTGATGTTAAACAGTAGTAAAGCGTTTTTCCATATTTCTTTTGAAAGTTCAGTGCAGTTAAATTGCGAAATGCCTAATATGCTTTTGGCTTTTATATATTTTTGTGGTGATGCTCTTCAAGTAAACAGAACAATATTTGGTGTGTGGTTTGTAAAAACTGCTTTACTATCAATGAAGTGTTTCCTGTAGAGAGTGAAAGAAAGCTTTTAATTTCTTTTTCACTTACAAAGATTTTTAGTTACGATGCAATTTAACATGTTCATTTATCCTGGTTTTCTTTTGGTGATATAATTTATATTTCTGCCTTTTATTTCCCTCTCTCATTCAAATCATGTTTTTAAAACTCTTGATTGTATTTTATTATTAAATCATACATTTCAAAGTGTTAGACGTTTTAGGAGTTACAGGACTTCTTTTCAGGTTCAAGTGAAGTTCCTGTATGTAAGGCATACAGGGGTCGATGCAGATTTTTTTCTTGGGGCCCATTTTGTGAAAACTAAAATTTATTTTTGTAAAATTTATCATATTTTTGTGAAATTTATTATATTTTTGTGAAAAATAACATTTGTTATGAAAGATGAAATCCAGCTACTCGAATTCAAACCAAGCATTTAATAATAATAACTTCTTTAAGTAATTCTGCTAAAGTGTTTTTTTCTTGTGAACTTGTTTTCTTTGTAAATTATACAGTTTAAAACCTAACAAAATAAAAATAATTAATGCAGAGTATGTTTTTATCAAATGGAATCTTGTTAAGGGGCCCTAAATAGGCCCTAATTTTTTCCTGGATCGACCACTGACATAGTTTATGGTATCCTGGATTTGTAGACCTTTTTGCTTTGACACAGACAGTATTCTATATGTCGGAGATCTGTGTTGAGTTTCGGAGATATCACTAGGTGAAGTATTGGTTAGAGCAGACTTTAATAATTTGAAAAAGATTTGTACTTTTGGAAAAGAGAGGTTTGAAGTTATTTAGCCGAACCCTATCTGAAATATTTTGAATCACATAGTTTGTCTGTTTTATATATTCTCATTATACTGGAAATGATTGAGTGTTAATGCCACCAAAAGCTGAATATATATAGTTAAAGCTTATAAAGTTAAAAACGATTCAAAATTGAAATTAATTTAAATGTTATTTAAAATTTTTTAAAACTTATTTTTCCAATAATTGTTTTTGTTAAAAGGTTAAGATGTCTCAATGGTTAGCTGCATTTAAAGCTAAATCTAATAAATATTGTCAAAGCTTAAATTTAATAAAGACATATTTAATGTTAAAGTCAGTTAAATTAAAGTTTAGAGTAAATGTCTTTCTTGTCTAATGTAATGGACTTTTGATGTTTCTAATAACTTCTCTGGTACTTCAGTTCTTGATCAATTATATGTGAATTTAGAGTTAAAAATTCTTTTAGTCCTTTTAGTGCTAGATGAAAGATATTGTTGACACTTGTTATTGAAATTCCAATTGCTGATGTGTCTGCTTTTGTTAAACTCAACTCACATATTTAAACCTGGTTTTTATTTGTTATTTCTTTTGCTAAATAAAATATAGTTTGCTTTTAATTTAGTTTGTTATCATTTGAGACACACTTTTCTTTTTCAGCTGACTGAGGTAATTTATTAAATCTTACTACATATTTAATCCGTTCTCAATAATTCTGGGCAGACTTTGCAACAGCATACCTCCCACATACGTAATAACTTTGCTATATCATTTATATTGGTAATTACCTTATGGTAATTCCCTTCAAAGTCGAATCTTAATAGTTGATATGGGATTTCCCTTTCCTTTGGTGAAATCATCATGTTTGTAATTTTAAATGCTGGAATGATGATATTGCTCGAATGCTTTATATTGATGTATTATTATTATTATTAAACTGCAGACCAGGCCCCTACCTGCCGGGCATTATGCCCAGCTTAACGAGTTTGTATACCTGGCCGCGGGGCGAAATTCGCCTAATCTCCTCATAACGGAGATCCACCTGATTAGCTTCTTGGGTGTCCTTGGCTGCAACGGTATTTCGTGAGAGTTACTTTGATACTGTGTTGGCCGGTTCTAGTTTGTTATTAATTATGTGTATCTGGGTATGTTGTCGAATAAGGAAAGGGGCTTGCTTTCGGGCCATATTCACACTGACTATGGTTGCTAATATAGACAGGTTTATATAATTCAGTTTAAATATTTGTGTTTCCGCTATGTATTACATCTTGTCTGTAGTGTTCTCTAGTGGTTTGCTACAGTTTCTCTACTTGACAGCTCACGGCATCCATCCAACCTCGCTGAAATGGCAGGTTTAAAAAAGAAATTTAAATTTTAAAAAAGAGAAAGGAATTGGTCTCGTAATTTAGAACCTTGATCAGGTGACGAGACCTTCACCTGACTAGGCACCTCCAGAGGTATAATTCAAAGGGAACTTGGAGGACTTTGCACCCACGACGGATTTTACATGCACCAGGCGCCATTAGCGTACATGGCTTCGTTAATTTTTTTTTTTTTTTTTTTTTGTGCACATTGTGCTTTTAGTATATATTTTTTTATAGTTTTTTTGGTGCAGTAAAAGTAAAGTTCTTTTAATGCCTTTTTGTGCAAAAATAGAGGATTCTATTAATTGCTTTTTATTATTTCGCTATGCACTACGCTAGATTACTGTTGCTGCTGAGGAATTAATCTTGTGTGGATGGTGGGAAGGGCTTGTTCAGTTTTGCTTCACGTTAGTGTGAAATTAAGTCTATGTTATCAATTAACCATCTGATCACTGTTTTGGCTTTTGCTTGTACATGTTTGTTTTGAGCTAGCTGTTTGTGCCAAAGTTGCTCGTTGTTTGGTGTTATGCCTACCAGATGGAGTGCTTGTGTGAGTGGACAGGCTATGAGGTAGTGTTTGGAAGTTCCCATCAATCCACACTCACAATCTGGCGTTTCCACCAGTGCGAATCTGTGCAGATATGCTGGAAACGCGCCATGGCCTGTGTAGACTTGAGAAAGTAGTTTGCAGCTTATCAATCTGTGTGTATCCACTTTAGGGAAGTACCTGTGTGTCAGCCTGCCTGTGTCCCCGTAGTCCCACTTGAACTGCCATTGCTTAATTGTTAGTTCTTTCAGGGTTCTCTTTAGTTTTGTTATTGGTTTCTCCATGTGGTAAGGGATTGCATTGTATGGGTTTTGTGCTGCTTGTTTGGCCAATTCGTCAGCATCCTCGTTTCCTTGGATGCCCACGTGAGCCTTGACCCAGCTGATTTTAAATTTATTATTTGATTTTTTTACTGTTTGTTGTATTGTATCTATTATTTCAGTTACGTTAAAGGGTTTGCTTAATGCTTGTATTGCTGACATGCAGTCCGAGCGTATGCTGTAATCTTGCCCTGTGGTATTACCCCATTCTGCGGCTTTCAGTATGGCCAGTAGTTCGGCTTGGAAGACACTGTTGCACTTTCTTAGTGGCACCGACCATGTCTTGATTTTTTGTTCATTTTTGTATGCTACGAAAGCCGATCCCGTAGCGCCTGATTCCAATTTCGAACCGTCTGTGTATACGACTATGTCTCTTAGATTGTGTCCGAATCTTGGTTCTACTGTTTCTGCTGGGTGGTTGTGCCAAACGTTGATCTTTTTAACATAGTCCGTGTGATGGATAGTTGTGTTGTATATGTTTACTGTTTTGCGTAATCTTGAGACAGTGCCGTAAGCTGCTTCGTATTGTACTTGAAGGTGAATTGGAATCAGGCCAGATAGAACCTGAAGTGCCGCTGTTGAGGCTGTCCTATAAGCTTTGACTATGGCCAATGCAAAGTGCCTTTGACAGCTAGATAATACTTCCTTGCTGCGTCTATTCAGGTTATGCCCCCATATTGGGGCGGCGTATGTAAGTGTTTTCTCCACTACTGACCTATACCAAATTTTAATTATGTTGGGTTGTAGACCCCATCCCTTAGAGACCATCCGTCCCATCATCCAAAATGATTTTCTGATTTTCTTTGTTTGTTGTTGGCAATGTGGGAGCCAGTTTAGATTCTTGTGTATCATTACCCCTAAATATTTAATTTGTTCTTTGACCTCTAACTTTTTACCGCTGAATTCAATGCCCTCTATGTTGTATGAATTTTCGGTTGGGAGATTCCCTGTGTGTCCTCTATTTAGGTACAGTAATTCTGTTTTGTCCCAATTTAATGTTAATCTATTGTTTGTTATCCACTCGTTAAATTCTTTTATTATTTTATTTGCTAATTTTATAAGTTCTTCTTTTGTTTATGATCTTAAGATTAGTATAAAATCGTCTGCGAAAGCCTGAATCCTGACATTTATACCCTATTGCTTCTTAAGTGCTATATCTGCTATTAGCAGCCACAGAAGTGGTCCCAGGCAGCTGCCTTGTGGGCATCCGCCGAATGTTTGCCTTGTTATTTTTATACCATTTTCTTCTAATGTTACGTATCTATCTTCCAGAAAACTAATGATCCAATTAAATAAGTATGTGGGGCAGGGAGATTGTTTTAGGGTTTTGGCTATTATCGGCCAACTTATATTGTCAAATGCGCCCTTAATGTCCATAGAAATTAGCAGTGTTTGATATTTTTCCTCTTTGTCTTGTTTAATTTTGTTAATAAGTTCGTCTAGTGCTTGTTCTGTTGATATTCCCTGTTTGAACCCGTATTGTTTGGCGCTCCAAAAATTACTAGTTGTTAGATGGTGGTTTATTCTACCATGTATTATTCTTTCTAATATTTTGCTGAATGCTGGTAGTAGGCATATTGGTTTGTAATTTTTTGGATCTTTGGTGTCTTTACCAGCTTTGTGGAATAGTACTACTGTACCTATTTTGAAAGATTTTGGGAAATAGTTAAGTTTGAGGCATGTGTTGAAAAGCGTTAGTAAAAGTTGTGGTTCTGCATTGTGTATTCTTTTAATTAAATTATAATCTATGTAATCATACCCTGGTGCCTTGTTTTGTTTTATATTTCTTATTATTCGGTTTAATTCCTGTTTCGTTATCACGGGGGGCCTTGAGTCATTAAATCTGGGGGGGGCTGGTATAAGTTTATGTTCTGTTGACGGGTCTGTAAGAAACAGGTTGTTTAGAAAGTGATTAAGAGTTTCCTTTATTGTTAATGTTTTGTTATCTGGTAAGATGTTTACAAGTCTTGGGGGTTTCGTAACTTTTCCCGATGCTAGTTTATACTGGGACCCGTATCTGTTTGTTGCGTCCTCACAGAATCTTTTCCAGGTTTTAATTTTTGTTTTTTGGACTGTTTTTTTTAGTTTTGCTCTTTCTTTTTTGTATTCTATGTGTTGTTTAGATTTTAGCTCTTCGTCTTTTTGTTTTTGATATCGCCTCCTGAAGGCCCTGACTCTGTTTCTTGCCGTTTTAATTTCATCTGTCCACCATGGTGGGGCTGTTATATCGGGTGTTGACCGTTTTTTATAGCAGTTAATCGCTACGGTTGTGATTTCATTTTGAAGTCTGAGGGTAATATTATCTAGTTGGTCTATTTCCGATACTTTTTTTAACTCTTTGATATATTTATTTCTGATTTTTTTTATGTTTTTGTCAAATTTTTCATGTTTTCCATGTTTTGTTTCTAATCTGTGTCTGTGGTGGCTGGTGTTGTCATGTTGAATTTTAAATTTTATTAATTTGTGATCACTATGAGATTCGTCCTCGCTGACCTCCCAGTCCTTAATTTTGTTCCCTAGTTTAAGTGTTGCTATCGTTAAATCCGGCCATCCCTTAATTTCTTTTTTATTCCTCATAGTGCAGAAAGTGGGAGGGGCACCTGGTGGATTCTGGACAAAAAGTGAATTAAGAAGGATGAAGTCTGTGAGTTTTTGTCCCCTGTCGTCGATATTGTCATATCCCCATGCTTGTGAATGTGCATTAAAGTCTCCCACTAGCAGGATTTCTCCCGATGCTATCTTCATAGTGTTCTCAATTTCTGAAAGCACCACTGAGAAATCGGCTGAGGGGGGAGCATATGTGTTGATAATTGTTAGTTTTTCTTTATTGTTTTCGATAGTTATGGCTGATACAAATTCTTGTTCACTTAGCGTTATCGGGTTTGATCCTAACTTTGTTATGATGGCTGATTTGTTTGTTTTCGTTTTTGTTATTGACCAATGTTTTGGGTTTATACCTGCTATTTGTCCTGTCTCCTTGTTCTGGTAGTAATCTTGTAACATAGCAACATGTATTCCTTCTGCTCCCATGTATCCCCCTAATTCGTTTGTGGCATGGCTGCTGTTGTGAAGATTGATCTGTATGGCGTTTAGGACGTCTGGTCTTCGTGTTTGTGTTGCATTCTGTGAGTGCATGTTTATGTGATTATTTGAGGCGGTATTAAGCATGATGTTTTCTTCTTAGTTCGTCCCTGCGTTGATACCTGCCGTGTTCTTCATTAGTGGTCCTAGCAATTCGTGGCTTGCCCCTATACGTGTGAATTGAGACTAACCCCTGTATCACCTCTAAGCCATTTGTTAGCTGCCTCTTACCCTCCTGAAGTTCTAATTGTCGTATTTGCAGTAGTGTCTGGTACACCCAGCAGTGTCCTGAATGTGTCGAATGGTCTGTTGGTTTCTGAGCTCTCAGCCATCCTTTGTTGGTCCAGTTATATAGACGACACATAGCACATTCTTTGCGTCTCGATTTACAGTCTTTGTAGCTGTGTTCCCCTGCGCAGTTGGAGCACATCTGTGTGTTTGGACATTGTAATGCCACGTGGTCGAAACCGAGGCATTGGTGGCATCTTTGGATTGTTACGAAATGTTTCACCGGGCATTCTTTGAACCCCAGACAAACCGTCCTTTTTTTAAGCAGGTGGTCCGCCAGAGGTTCGGGAAGAGTGACTGGAATGTGTATTTTCTCATTCTTGGCCGCCAACGGCTTCATCAGTTTGAAGACATCTTCGTTGTATTCATCATTATTAACCCCTAGAATGCGTGCGAGCTTTGATGTTACCTGGTCTTCAGGGACCCAATTCGGGACGTTGAAAATGATTATTCTTTTTTTCCTCAGGCTTGCGTTTTTTATTTCTAGCGCTTCGCTTACCTCTTGATCCTCAGTAATTGTCTTTTTAAGCTCCTGTGCGGCCATTGCGCTTTCGCACATGATCTTTACCCCATTCCTGATTTTTCGTACACTCTTAACATTACCGTGATGGTCCTTGGAATGGTTAAGAACTTGTTTTTCTACTTCCTCAGCTGTTCTGTCCTCTTTTGCCTGTATGATAATTGTTGATGTGGCTGCTTTTACTGCCTCTGCGTAGTTAATTGGAGGTTTGTTTGTTTTTATCTCCCGTTCTCTCCCATGTACTTCGTCTGCTGAATCGTGTTCTGCCTTTTCTGTCTGCCTGTGCGTCATGTTTTCCAATATATCGTTCTGCGCCTCTGCGTGCTGTGCTCTGACTTCGAGTTCTACTATTGATCTTGAGATTATTTCCAATGCTTTATCTATCTCTCTGCAGACGATTTTCGGCAATCTTGTGGTTCGTTTTTCTATAACTCTGATGTAACTTATTGCTCTGAGCGCTTTTTCAACTGTTATTGATCTTCTTTTCCCTGTTTCTGGGGCATCACATAGCTTTTGGAGTTCCATCTTCGTACCGCGTACCTCGGGGGCATTAACTATTTCAAGTGCAACTTGTTTACTAGTTTTGCTCGTTTCTGATTCCGAATCCGTTTCTTCGCATTCAGTTACAGTGTCGTCTTCCTCAAAGTACTTATCTAGATTGACTGCTGATTGATTGCTTTGCTCTTCTGTCTTTGTTTTGTTCTTTAATTTTTCTTTGTCCTGAATTGACCGGGAACTGCCTGGTGTGCCTGCACTACCGGATGTTTTGTTAGCATTTTTGGAAGACTCTTTTATTTTTATCTTAGCATCAACTGGTTTTTTTACCTGTTTAAGTTGTGTTTGATTTGATGCTTGTGTTTGATTTGATGCATGTCATTGTAAAAATGACTTACTAGAGTGATAGAAGTTTGATACTACTTCCTCTGTGAATTACATTTTGGCTTTCATCTCAAGATGTCCGTTTTTTTAGTGATGAATCAGCATTTCTTCTTCATCAATTTTCATTCTCCTGTCAAGATGTTCACATACAGTCAGTAGTAAGATTATTGGATTAATTTCTTCATCCTTCGGTATTCGAGATGCATTTCGTATTTAGTGTATGGTTTTCTTCACCTTGCTGATGGAGCGTTTCTTTAGTTCATTAATGATGTACTACAGCCATATCTTCTTAAACATAAATAACAACTCTGAACTTCGAATATCACGATCTGCTAAGATGAACTTATTTCTATAATAACTTTTAACATTGAATATCTCGTTCTGTTAAGATGAACTTACTTCAACAATAACTTTTAACTTTAAATATCCTGATTTGATAAGATGAACTCACATCGATCTCCATAATAATATACCATACCCTAATCTGAATCGGATCATTGATTCTTATGACTCACTTTATCACATACATGGAGAATTAATTACTTTGTATAGAGTAGATATAATAGAATAAAATGTAATAATGAATAATAGAGATTTCTCTTGATGCTGACAACTAGGAATGTGGTATAAATTTTACAATCTTGTATTTTCATAATTCAATAATATTGTTAAAAGGAAGCACAATCAGCAATGTGGTGATAATGATTTTACGTTTGAAGTTATTAAGTGTTTTATTTATTTTGGTGCACTATTTTGTGAATAAATTACAGTTTAACTTCATCTTGGTGAGTTTGTCTTTTTCTATTATTTATATTTATGTGTTTCAGCTATGTTTGAAGTAATGGAATAAGTTCTATTTCCTAATTGATATAAGTATATTATAACTTAATATTTAACTTTATGAATTTAACGTAACTTTAAGCTTAACTTTTTGGCATCGCATTATGTGCTGCTACTTACGATCATGCCTATAATGGTGTTTGGGGAAAGTGTTGAATATATGTTTTGTCAAAATTTTTTGGTTTTCTGAATCACTCCGGCGCGAGTCGCTGGTGATTCACCCTTTATTAATTTTTCCTTTTATATTCATCACGATCCCCAGATACCGTTATATTTATTGGCGCCGTGTACCAGTCACGATTTGGGTTGTGTTCCTATTTATTGGTGCCTTGGACGCAGTCTTCTTGGGTTATCAATATTTATATTTTCATGCAATATTATGTGAATCTCATTTTTATTATGTTTTACTTCTCAAACTTTAATGATTATTATTGTGCCATTTCTGAAACTTATTTTATTTTATTGAAAGCAAACAGTAACATTATTTGAATTTGTCTAGTGGTTGCCGTTGTTAAAATATTTTTGTCTATGATAACAGATATTCAAAATAAATTAATTGATTAATTGCAGATAAAATTAACTTTACATAAAAATACTATTACTTTTGAAATAAATTAAAACATAATAAATTTATTTATTGCAGTATTTGGAAACGATAGTGGGTTTTTTAACTTTGCTTTTAAGAGTAGATATGGTGATAAAAAATATTAACAATAATTTTAAAAGTTATTATTTTCAAATAAAATTTATAATATTAAAAGATGTAGATGGCAATGTTGGTAAAAATAAATTGGCTCTGATTATTGCTATTTTTAATGTGTTTGCAGGTAAATAATATGGTATGCATTTTTTTTAATATATATATATGTATTTGGTAATTTCTAATACTGGCAATATTAAATTATTTATATTAAAATAATAAATATTATAAATTATTAAACATTTCATAATTGATTTAAAAGAAATCAAACTGATGAAATTTATTTTATTCATATAAAGTTTTAAAATTTTAAGAAAATTTTTGATATAGCATCTAGGATGTTGGAAGTAATTGTATTGTGTGGAATATAAACTTGTGCAATTTTATTTTCAATGTGTACATAAACTTTTTATAGATTATTAAGATTATCTGGTTTAAAATTTGAAATTAATTTTATTTATTTCATATGTGACTCAACTCATTTACAATAATTTTAAAAGTGCAATATTTAAAAAAATTTTAATTTGTTGACTCTCCATTAAAAGATTGATATGATTATATTCTTTAATAGATATTCTGCTACAGGAATTTTAAACAAAAACTATATAAAGTCTAATAATAATTTTTTTCTGTCAATTATTTTAACTGAATATTTTTAATTTTCAATAATCTCAATAATAATATAATAAAGTTAAATATATAAATGTTCTATTTCAGTGAAAATCAGGTTAGGTAGAATCTTCTGACAAATACTTTAAAGTCATATTATTTAAAATTTATTATTAAATCTAGGAGAATGAATGGCTTATAATAATTTATATTTGCAGAAGCGAAAAGTGGTTTTAATTTTACTTTGACTTTAAAATTAATAAATATTATTTATTAAACTCTAAATACTTCTTTGAATCATAAAAGTGTTATTTTGAAATAAAAGAATTTCTTTACAAAATATTTGAAATAAAATACTATTTATATTTAATTTGAAACATGGAGTATAGAGGTTTTTCTGAATTTTATTTGTTTACGAAGAATTGTAGTAGGAGAATACACACAGAAGGGAAACTCAGCCTGGTATGGGAATTTATAAGGAGGATCCTAGATTCTTCCCCTCTGACAAATCCTTCACGGTAAATCCTTATGATTTAGAGTGAACATTATTAATTTTGAAATTCTGATAGATTTTTGAAACATTTTGGATATAAAATTACTAATTTGAAAAAAGAAAAACTATGAAAAGTATTTAAAACAAAATTCAATTATTAAACAAATTTGTAAAATTACCTCATGACACCATTATTCCTTAGAATTGATTTTTTTTAACTATAGCAATTTAAAATTATTCCTCCCTATTATTTTTCATATATTTAAGATATATATAGTTTTAAATTACTAGGAAAGTGCTCTTGCATCTATTGCCACTATAAAGGCACAAGTCAATATTTATATTGTGAAAATCTAATTGTGTTAACCCTTGAGAGTTGTCATTAGTTTGAAATCTCAGGTGGCGAGAAATCCTGAAGCGTTTCTGTCGATCATATAGATTAAATTTAATTTCCTACTTTTGCTTTTGTTTTGTGCTGTCTGGTAAAATTGAAACAATAATTTGTTCCGGATAACATAGGATCCGCACAACATGAGAATGCGCCTCATTGGACCTACTTGTTTTCGGATGATGGTACAGAACTTCAGTGAAAATTTTGATTTTTTTTTTCCAAAATTCATTTGCTATAGTTCAACTTTACCTTTTCATACTTTAAAATCCTCTATTTGTACAATATATTTTATTTTTTTTAGGTGTCATAGAGATTTTGATTTCGCTGGGGAATAATGTTTAAATTTACTTGTAAATAAAATTCATCATTATGTATATAGAAATGAGTACAGCTCATAATTCCTAAAGGAAAATTAATATGATGAATATATTTTTTTTTGAGACTGGAGAAATGTGATGAAGGATAAATTGTAAATAAAAATAAAGGTAAAATCAATCAAAATTGATGTATAAAGAAATATATCAAAAATAATGATTGATAAATAAAAAAAATAATATAAAATGTCACGTGCTTTCAAAATTTTTTCCTTTCCCTCAGGCTGTTATACATAGTAATATTATGATCCGACAGTATCTATCAAATTGAGGCGAATTGTATTTTTTTTTTAAAGATTCTTGTGAGTTTAGCTAATTTTGGAGATCAATAGCTTACGCGCGGGCTACTCTAATTTTGGGGACAACAAACAGTTTCTTCCTTTTACAGTGTACACTTTAAAAAATTGTGGATGGCTAATGTATCCAAGAGATACAAATTTAATCATGACTTGTTTTCCGCCATTGTTGGTAAATACTATGCTGAGAATCGGTAAGTTCCTTTACCACACGAGCAATAGGCGAAGTGTATGAACCATTAAGATATGGTAGTCTCAATGTTTTTCGGCTTTTATTATCCTCAGCAAATCATTTTTTACTTTTTAGAAATTCAATTAATTTTACCTATTTCAAAATTTTATAAATCTGCATTTCTACAACTGATTTTCTTTAATAAAATTCCTTTTTACATAACTTTACTGATATATTTTGCGTAGGATTTTGGGTTATTAGGGATATTGTTGATTGGCCGAACAGTATCTTTGGTGATTTGGAGTGTGTGCAAAATTTGGGAGCTCTAAAATGTTTATTTATTCATTTAAGAAATTTTATAGTTTATTTAAAAATCATTGAACAACAATGATTCACAATATTAATTATTTATGTAAAATTTATTTTTATTACTTTTAATTGCAATCTTGGAGAGTCATATTAAATTTTATTTTCACAGTCGCATATCTTACTAACTTCTTAGTACACATATCTTGCAATATGTATTCTTATTTGTTTTGCAATATAAAATTTATTCTCACATTGTATTTATTTTATAATTAATGTATGTTTATTGATTACAACTCTTTCATTCTTATAACTTCAATTTGATGACATCTGTAAATTTTTCATACATATATATACTTACAAGTCACTTGCAGTATCTCTGAATTGGTTTATGTATATAATTCTTCTCGGATTTTTATCACTATTCAATATGTTGTATTTTGTTAACGGTATAATTTTATTATTTGTTTGTATATTCTGCAAAAGTTAGATGAATTTTTAAATGTGCAATAGATATTTTCTAGAAAGTTTGTATATTACTTATATTTTTCAGAAGGTAAATGTCATACTTTAGTGTTTTCAGGTGATTGTTTTGTAATGTTATTATTTCATTTTGCTCTGGTTCGGTTCAGTGTGTCTTATTCAAAATTTAAAAAAATTTTCAACCCTTTGGCAAAAAATTTTTTTTACTCTTTTTTTTTCCATTTTCTGGAGGTAAAATGTTATGATTTAAAAATTTGACTCTTAATTTATTCAGTATTTTACATTTAACTTTAATTTATTCATCAATTTAATTAAACTCATTAAATTCATTTAAATGAATTAGGCTAGGTTTCATCTTTGCATTTTAAATCAAACATTCTTTTTAAATTGTTTACTTTTGGTGAGAGTATAATTTAATTTCAGAATCTTTCCATTACATATGTTTTAGGATATTCATTTCAATTTTAATTTACATTTCATTCACTTTACAATATTAATTAAACTTCATTTCAAATTATCTAAAATGAAAATATTTATAACTTACTTTTTCTAACTTTTAAATAATATACAGTCTAAAATAAATTATTCTAAAATATAGTATATTTCCTTTTTAATAATATTGATAAAAAAATTGGTTAATTGTTAATTTTATTCTTTTCAGAAAGTTCAAATTCATTTATTTTAATTCAGGCAAATTCTTTCAGAATAACGAACTTTTCCATATTTCATTTCAAAATTTCTAAGTCCAATAATCATTTTTCAAAATTTCTTAATTTAAATATTTTACTTTCAAAAACATATCTGGTGGAAAGAAAATTTAATTTTATTTAGATTGCTAAAATTTCATTTGTTTTCATCCATTAGTTTGGCAGTTATAGATTTTTAATTACTTTCGTTTTTTCTGTTTTGAAGATCGTCGAGATTTGCGATCAGACGCCATTGATGAGTGTTTAGATGCTTCAAGTAAACAAGAACCTTTCTTCCCGCGGATTTTGAACAAGGTCGTTTTGACAGTACTCCAAGGTCGCGATCGAATGTTCTAAATACTATTTAATGCTGTTGCTAGGGTTGGAAGTGTCAGGGAAACGTCTGACTGTAACTTTGACTATGGTCTGTTGGGGCTTGTTCAGGGACTTTCAGACGGTTCGGATTTTTTGATTGGTTGTTGCGTAACCGCCTGGAACCTTTACCTGAGAGGGAAATTCTAGAGAGTCTATCAGTCTTCTGAAATAATCTTAAGATGTAGCAAGGCAGAAAATCTTGCTCTCCGGGCTTGAGCCATTTTTGGCGAGAGTTAGGGATGATGAATAACAATAGAGTGCGGAGTTCTGATAATTCTTTATAAATAATATCTTATAATTTTTAATAAAATAAATAATTTAATAATAATGTAATCTAAAATATACTGGACATGTCATTGTAAAAATGACTTACTAGAGTGATAGAAGTTTGATACTACTTCCTCTGTGAATTACATTTTGGCTTTCATCTCAAGATGTCCGTTTTTTTAGTGATGAATCAGCATTTCTTCTTCATCAATTTTCATTCTCCTGTCAAGATGTTCACATACAGTCAGTAGTAAGATTATTGGATTAATTTCTTCATCCTTCGGTATTCGAGATGCATTTCGTATTTAGTGTATGGTTTTCTTCACCTTGCTGATGGAGCGTTTCTTTAGTTCATTAATGATGTACTACAGCCATATCTTCTTAAACATAAATAACAACTCTGAACTTCGAATATCACGATCTGCTAAGATGAACTTATTTCTATAATAACTTTTAACATTGAATATCTCGTTCTGTTAAGATGAACTTACTTCAACAATAACTTTTAACTTTAAATATCCTGATTTGATAAGATGAACTCACATCGATCTCCATAATAATATACCATACCCTAATCTGAATCGGATCATTGATTCTTATGACTCACTTTATCACATACATGGAGAATTAATTACTTTGTATAGAGTAGATATAATAGAATAAAATGTAATAATGAATAATAGAGATTTCTCTTGATGCTGACAACTAGGAATGTGGTATAAATTTTACAATCTTGTATTTTCATAATTCAATAATATTGTTAAAAGGAAGCACAATCAGCAATGTGGTGATAATGATTTTACGTTTGAAGTTATTAAGTGTTTTATTTATTTTGGTGCACTATTTTGTGAATAAATTACAGTTTAACTTCATCTTGGTGAGTTTGTCTTTTTCTATTATTTATATTTATGTGTTTCAGCTATGTTTGAAGTAATGGAATAAGTTCTATTTCCTAATTGATATAAGTATATTATAACTTAATATTTAACTTTATGAATTTAACGTAACTTTAAGCTTAACTTTTTGGCATCGCATTATGTGCTGCTACTTACGATCATGCCTATAATGGTGTTTGGGGAAAGTGTTGAATATATGTTTTGTCAAAATTTTTTGGTTTTCTGAATCACTCCGGCGCGAGTCGCTGGTGATTCACCCTTTATTAATTTTTCCTTTTATATTCATCACGATCCCCAGATACCGTTATACATACATTAGAAAAAAAATATGATGAAACAGAGGTATAAATAGGTGATGCGAATAAAATAATTTAAAATGAAAAAATTGAAACATTCATATTATTGCTAAAAGCCCATAAGTCTGAATTATGTTATTAGGTTTTGATGTTGAAGAAATGCATATTTTTCTCATGACAATAACACTTTAGTTTATTGTTGTCATAAACACTATTTTCCAACAACAAAGCTGTACATGAATGTAAAGCAGCATCACTCCAGCAGTACATAACAATTACAAACATTACAATTTCACCAAAAATGGATAGTAATGAAACAACAAACAAAAGTAATTGACAAAAAATTAGAAACAGCTCCAGTATAATATAACAGATATATAATATAATAGAATAATTAGAAAACAGCTCCAAAAAGTACATGGTATAGATTCAACAAGACATGAAGTCAAACATAAGATATTTCAATAAAAATTCATTAATGTTAAAAATTTGAAATGACTCACTGTCCAAGAAATTGCGTCTGTAAACAGTAGATGAGCAAAAAACTTAGCAACATTTCTCAACTTGTTTGTCTCAAGACGATGAATTGTTTTATAAGAATTTTGGAAAATCTCTGTAAAAGGCTCTACATAAATTTTGTTCAGCTGACAGAATCGCTAAAATAAACAAATTTATTACATATGTTTGTTTTTTTAAAGTACAAAATGTAAGTTCAAGAATCAAATTAATATATATATAAACACACACATATATAAATAAAGTTATTAAAATAGTAAAATTCTATTTTAAATCTAAAATTTTAATTAATTTCCCATTTAAAATATTTTGTAACTCTGCATAATTTTGAATCTGTCCCTTGTAAATTGTTTTCTTGGCCCAATGAATATTTTATACATAATACCTAGGCTTATGTAAGGAATTTATGGTAGAAATAACTTGAGACTCAGGACCTCACTGCAGAAAAAAGGGAAATAATGTATATTATAACTTTACTGGTGCCATTTTCACATTACAATTAAAAAAAAAAAAATCTTTTTAAATTTAAACAGAAAATAATTCTATGCTTTAAAAAAGATGCATTTTCAATCATAAAGCTGTTAAATTTCAATACAGTTGTATAAACAATGATTTTTCATTCTGCTGGTATGAGTTTGAAATGAAATGCAAATCTCAGAAGGCGGCAAAATATTTCAGCAAGTGAAAAATGACATTATATTTAAAAGGGAACATGTATTTTCTTTGATAAAACTAAATATTTATGAATGCTAAATGATGTAACTATCTGAACTTTTTACTTGCATTACAATATTGTCTTTACTCCTTGTCTACTTTACTGTCCCTTGTAAATTGTTTTCTTGGCCCAACGAATATTTTATACATTATACCTAGGCTTATGTAAGGAATTTATGGTAGAAATAACTTGAGACTCAGGACCTCACTGCAGAAAAAAGGGAAATAATCCTGTGGATTTTCACCTGCAAAATTGTTGCTAGCAAATATGACGTCAATTTTGGTAATATTGGCAGCTTTGGTAATATTTTAACGTGGCGTGTATTAAAATATTTTTTAAATGGCACTTGGATAAAGAATATGAGAAATATGTACAAAAAATATGGCACCAATGAAAATGATGTCATGTTAAGATTTAACTGAAGAATGTTTACTATGATTGTATCAAAGTGACATTTTTTTTTTTTTTTCCATTACGTAATACCAAAAATTAGAGCCTCAATTGATTACTTCGACAAACAAAATTTCATTTTTCAATAATTTGAAAAGTTAAAATTAATGCAAACAGTACTTTACTAACAACAGTTTATATTATTACTCATTTTAAAAGTTAAACTAACCAACACAAAATTGATTTTTTATTGTAATTATTCTTGTTGGTTTATTATAAGTTCAATCCAACAGTTGTTTTTAAAACTTTTTTTTTCCATCTCATACATAATAAATTTGCAAATACAATAAATTCAAATATAATAAATTTGCATGGAAAATCAAGTACCTGTGCAAGAAGACCATAAAATTTTTCATATGTCCTCTGTTGCGCACAACAATCCAGAATCATATAGCACATTTCAAGCTGAAATAAATAAATTAATAAAATAAATAAGCAAGAGCCACTGATGCAGATAAAACATAAAATTCAATGGCAAACTGATGATGAATATACTACACACAAATCTGAAAAAAAAAAATGCTCAAGAGATATATTTTTCAGACAATGATTAAATAAAATTTTAATCTTCTGAATGTCAGAGGTTTACCTGACATAGTTATAATAATATTAATAAAATTCATAAAATACTGGTTGACTAAAATGTATGCTAAATTATATTTCATATTCCCTCTACTTAGAGACTTGTGAAAACAAAACTATATTAAAAAAAAAAAATTATAATTTAACAAATTACATTAACCATTGAGAAAATGTTCCAAAAGCTTGAAAAAAGAAAAACAAAATTACCGTACTTTCATGTTATAGCGGCCCCCACAATTATGATTACGCCAAGGTTGCAGTTATGATTTCGCCAAGGTCATTGCAAAGCTTATATATCCATCCTATATATCTAGCTTATATATCCATCCATATGTGCCATTTATGTCATTATACACATTATTTACATCTTATATGTCGTATCAACATTATAGACACATGTCATATACATATGCATCATATATGACTGTAACTTAGCCACATATATCAAGAAATGTTATATATATATCATATATTATTATAATGTCATACATACTTTATAATTTGGTGATGTCTTGGTCGCTTGGCGATTCATTCTTGGGGACTGCTATAACATGAAAGTACCAAATTTACAATATACAGTTGAACCTCAAAAATCTGGAATCGGACAGACCGCGGCAATTACAGATTTTGAAGATCTGCTAAAAATATTTTTTTATGATAATATAATAACATACAAAATGCAATTTTTTCTCCACTGCAAGTAAACTATGATCAAATTAGCAAATTAAATAATAAAATAGGAATAATACAGTAAAATATAACACCTATGCTGAAATTAAATATACATATTAAAACACAATAAATTAAAATATAATACACAATAGATAATACAGTATAGGATCTATTATCTGGTGTCCTGATTTCCAGAATGCTCTAAAAACCAGAACACTGAACGATCTGAAACCGAAACTTTCAATTAAAAAAATTGGTTGATTTTTTTTTTTTTTTTTTTCACACATTATTGAAGAGTTAACATGCTTTATTATTCAATATTTTTAACTTTTTCTCATACATATCAAGATACTGTAAAATCTTGTTACCCCCCCGCCCCCCTCAAACGTGGTAAAAAAACCGTAAAATAATCAGAGGTGGCCCAGTTATGATGCTCCGTGGAATACAAGCGTTGAATGAATGCAACCATCCGATATATGTTCTTTTTTAGATCATTTTTATAACTTCGCAGCGGCAAAATCTTTAAAAATACGAAAGAACTAACTACATATTCTTAAATTTCATACTTTTCTTTCTTAAATACCAAAATCCATCAAAAATTGTTTAAATTTTAACTCTTTGAAATAAAATATTTTTTAAACATCATCATGCTTTTTTATTTTCTCCTTCTTCCCCTTCTTTCTTAGAACACATTTTTGAAGATAGAAAATCTGATTTTCATGATAGCAGGAAGCCTATGTCATCTAAAGGCACACCAACAACTCGGTCAATCAGAGGGATCAAATCAGGAGAATGAACATAGGGAGAAATATTTGTTTCTTCATGATTCAGCAGGGAGAGAAAATGAATGAGTGAGGGTGGGGAAAAGAGCGAATAAGAGAGAAAAGTTTTAGGATTCCTTTACTGTTTAAGGCCATTCCCAGAATAGTGTACTTAGCATGCTTTATTTATTTATTTATTTATTGGAAAGGCTGCTTTTTGGGATTATTCGAAAATTTTAAATTTCTTTACAAAAGTGCAGGGGAGGGGCGAAAAAACGGGATATTACGGTAATTACGCATTCCTTTAGCTCCATTTTATGTATCTAAAATTATTTATTCATTAAAAAATACTCAAAAAAAATAAGGAATCTGACAAAATGTTTTAAAATAAATTTAAGGTTATAAATTTCAACAGAAAAAAAAAAGAAGAAAGGGATGGGGAATCAAGTATATTTGTTCCACAGATCGTCCTCCTTTCCCATCAATTTTTATTTTATTTATTTATTTTATACATTGTAACACATTTTTTTTTTAAACACTTCAACGTTCTCAAGGGCTAAAAAGTGCAAAATTCTCTCACTTTTTTGAGAATCCTATTCCTATTTTTTATGCTTTTTTTTTAACTTGCCCGTTTTTTTAATAATTAAAAGTCTTTTAATTAACAGTCAGGCAGTATAAAAATATACCAGAACATGTCCATATTTATTTATTTAGTTGCCAGTTAAAAGTATTTAACGGCATTCCATGAGAAATATGGAAATTACAGCTAAGTCTTATTTCAAAAATTAATAAAACTAAAATTGGGAAAATGTCCGGATTCTAGAGATTTCATGAATTTGGATGTCCAGATTTTCGAGGTTCAACTGTATTAATGAAAACAAAAAATATTTCATCCTTGGAGGCCGTTATAACACAAAAGTACCAAATTTCTACTTTATTTTTCATATCTGATAATTTGTATCTATCCTTTTTGTAACTTTAACATTTTTGTAACAATTTTATGCATTTCTATTGCCTATTCAAAGAAAAATTCTTCTAAAGTTACAGAATTTTGTTAAAAATGGTTAAAATAGTAAAATGCGAACATCATCTGGTCCATTCTCGACCGAAAGCAACAACCTTTTTCCCAATGGTTAATAAAAAAATATGTTTGTCTATAATTATTTAAAGTTGTACTTAGATAGTGAAGATTTTAGGATAGCCCTTTAGAGAATTAATGACTAATGAATGAACAAAACTGTTGTTGTTAAGAACACCCATATTACACAAGCACCTAATAAACAGTTATTAAAGAAATTAAAACAGCAAACACAGCTATGCAAAACTATAATTGGAGTTAAAACTTCAACTTCTTAAAAATGAAAAATCTCTAACAAGTTTACAAAACAACCTTTTCTTTCTTTTTAAATAAAGGGAAAGGAATATTTTCTTTTAAAATGGTATAAATGAATGGAGTGCAGGAATACAGTCAAAAGAAAGTAATCAAAGAGTAAATTTGCCATAATTAAAATACACTATTTTCCAATCAATCAATCAATCAATATATATAAATATATCAAAGCAGATATGGAATACAAACAGTGTAAAAATAAAGATAAATCTCAATATTAAAAACTTACAATTTGGCCAGGTTTCAGCTCTAACTTCAATAGCTTGTGTGCACATTCTTCAAAATCTAAACTTGATTGTATAGTCAAATATATTTTTCTTCTTAAACAAACAATGTTTGTCTCGGTCATATCCACAATTTGTTGGCTTTCTTCTTCTAAAGAAAAAATAAACAAACAAAACTGCAGTTAATGTTTTTTCATTATTAGATTAAATATTTATACAAATTTACTATATTGAAATCAACCAAAATAATAATTAAACAAAACCCTGACAATCTCAGAAGCAGAGTAGTGCAGCACAGTAGTGGGTGTTGCAGAATAATCTAAAAGCTTAAAAAGAAAGTTTGGCCAAAAATAAAATTGCTAAAATGATTCACTGTATTTATCACATCTTATTACATTTCCAATGAAGGAACAGCATGAACATCAATTTGGAGTAGCAAAATCGTTCATTTTGGAGCAGAAAAAAAAAAAAAGCCATTTTAAAGTAGCAAAACTGTTTTTTGGGAGCAGAAAATAACTGTTTTAGAGCAGCAAGATCACTCTTTTTTGAGTAGAAAAAAAGCTTTTGAAACAAACAAACATACACACAAAAGGAAGGGCGAGGAAATAATTATTTTCGGGAGATAGATAAATTAGGAGTTAAGTTTCAAGATATTTAGCAGATGACATCAATTAAGAGCTAAGTCACCAGATATTTAGCAGATGACAACGTGACATTAAATTTTTGATTATTTTACTTTTATAAAAGTGTTAGTGTACTGTAATTTTTTCTAAAAGAAATTTCTAGCTTAAATCATATATTCTAATACGAGCAAATCTTGTGTGTGTGTGTGTGTGTGTGTGTGGTTATATATGCAAATTTTATCTTAAAAACGGCTCTAGTGATTTTGACGAAATTTTGAATCCTACCGTTTTGGGGCACCAGAAAACGATTGGGCTAGGTCACATGTTCAAGAAAATTTCATTAGTGGATCATTTTGGGTCATCATGGGTCAGGGTCAAGCTAATTGTATCTAAAAAATGGTTCAAACGATTTTGACTAAATTTTGTATCCTAACATTTTCGGGCATGAAAAGACTATTAAAATATCGGGGTCACATGTTCGAGAACTTTCGATTAGTGGGTCATTTTTGGGTCAACACAGGTCAAGTAAATTTTATTTAAAAAAGGCTCTAATGATTTTGATTAAATTTTGTATTCTACAAGTTTTGAGCACGAGAAAATCATTGGACTAAGTTGCATGTCCAAGAAAATTCAATTAGTGGGTCATTTTTGGGTCAAGCTAATTTTATCTTAAAAAAGGCTCAGACTATTTCGACTAAATTTTGCATCTTATGGTTTTCGGGCATGAGAAGACTGTTGGACTAGGTCACATGTTCTAGAAAATTCGATTAGTGGGTCATTTTGGTCCTGGTCATTATGGGTCAAGCTATTTTTATCTTAAAAACATATCAGAGGAATTGTACTAAATTTAGTAACCTACAGATTTAGGGAACGAGAAGACTATTGGGCTAGTTCTTAAAATGTCTGTTTTTAAATAAATATGTTCTTAAAATGTTTGTTTTTAAATTTAGTTTTAACTTAAGTGCTAATTGTGTACAAATACGATGACCACATTGTGACAACATGGCTGCTATAAGCTTTATTAAGAATAAAACGGATAATGCATGTAACAGGTACATTAATTTAAAGTAAAAATTTGTGCTTGAGTTACATGAAAAAGGAACATTTGATATTTTACATGTTACTTCAAAAAAAAATCTTGCAGATGTCTTAAACAAAGCATTGACAAAAAAGTTTGTTCAACTATGTAATGCATACTTGAATTAAGTGACAGCATTTCACTTATTATTTTTTTGTGTGTGTGTGTGCTCTGCTTTCACAACAATGAACATTACTGGAAGTTTGGGGGAAAAAATCTTTTTTATTGAACTTTTTTAACTCACTAGTGGTGATAACTTCTGTGGACTATGAGTACTTGACTAGACACATTAAGTCGAAATTTAAGTTTTCTGTACATCTAGAAATTAAAAAAAATATATATATTTTGCATATAATTTAATTAATGTGTTATAATGTATAAAATAAATAAATAAATAAAATAAAAATTGATGGGAAAGGAGGACGATCTGTGGAACAAATATACTGGATTCCCCATCCCTTTCTTTTTTTATCTGTTGAAAGTTATAACCTTAAATTTTCAAGGCAATACATTATTTGCGATAGTCGAAATCCAGTGGTTATTGAATGACAATTTTTGAGTTTTTTAGTTTTGGGTTACTGGTAATTCAGTTTTTAGTTTGGTTGCAGGTATTTTTTATTTTTAATTTTTTAGACAATTGGATATAATGTCTTCCAGGCTCATATTTTTGGATGTAGAACATTTTGGATACATGATTCTGTGGATTGATATTGCAATTTTAATACTAATATACCAATATTATATATAAACAAATTTGCTACATCTAATTTAAAAAAATAAAATAAAAAATAAGAGAAATTTTGCTGAAGTATGCAATTGAAAAGGATATGAAATAGGATAAACATGTTGGATTTGAAGAATTACTATATGCTTACAATGTTTCATTTAAAAAGCAACATTAATTACATTTTATAAACATAAATTTAAAACATATATCAATTTAATCATAGAAAATACTGACATACACATACACAGAAAGACACACAAATAGGAGTTTATCTTTTTACTTACAGTGAACCTTTCTCATGAAATGTAACAACAAAGCTTAGTTTATTCACATGAGACTAATTAATTAATACCTTATTTCAAAGACACAACAGAATTAGCTCAGCAAATTATTTAAGAGATTTATTTTTCTGAGCTGGTTATGATTATTTTTTCTGAAGTAAGATTATATATATATCAGTATCCATGTTTTCACAGTTGCATGGTCTTCTGAGCTGATTTTTGAATTCCTAGTCTCCTTATGAATAATGTCAAACAATTTAATACAGATTTGCCAACTAATACGCTAAATTTTTCCATTTCTGAATGATTATCATTGTTTAAAACTAGATCTATAGGTGATTAACTATTAAAATACAAATAGACAACATGACAAGAACACAAATAAAATTATGAATGTTAAAAAGGTAGACAGCTGTTTCGGAGCTTTTAAAGCTCCATCATCACTGCAATAGTTAAAAACACAAAGCAAATGCATGAAAACGTGAAAGAAGAAACAAGCAATATAGCCTGTGATCAAGTAGGAAATGGCAGAAAGTGAAAAAAAATAAAATAAAATAAAAACATAGTCAAGAATTCCCTGTATGGATGATGTAACCAAGGAGATCAATGAAAAGGCAATGTCTAGTTCATTCAGAGAAAGGTAGGAAGAGTATGAGTGTCAAAGGTGATGAGGGAAGAGAGTGAATTACAGAAAAGGTAACCAGACGTCGGAAAATCTGAGTACTTGGTAAATCATTAATTAAACTGTTAGAATTCACCCATATGTGAAAAGCTTCCAAAAAATCAAGGTCATATATTACCTTGATGGATGAGCATTTTTGAATTATTGAACCTTCGGAAAAGTTAAAATTCTGGTTGCTAGACCAATAATGGTTAGCAATAGCAGAACGTTTAACATCGCTATTTTTAACACTGTTTTTATGCTCCCCTAAGCGGGTCTTAACGTCGCTTGGTTTAGCCTAGATACATTTTACCACATTCACAGAATATTTTGTAAATTCTCCACTCAGAAAGGTTGCCTATAGGATGCTTGAGATTTGTAAATTTAATTTTATTAAAAGGGGTATAAATTACTTTAAAATAGAATTTTATCAAGATTGGCAGTTTGATGGCTAATTTTAGGAAAATATGGTAGTATAGTTAAATTCCTATTAAGAACAATGCTACCATTGTAATGGTCACATTTAATAAGTGTATTATGAATTAAATCAATGATTTCATCTAGAAAACCCTGATCAACATCAATGGATTTAATGTAGTAAAATTTTGCTTTAAGTGAATTTTAGGGATGATGAGCATATGTATTAAAAGTAGACAACTTTTGATGAAGGGGATGAAAAGAAAGACTATGATAGGATAAAAAAAAACTGCAAATAGTTTATAAAAAAACAGTAGTGTAAAAAGAGCTATTTTCATGGAAAATCATAACATCAAGAAATTGAAGTTGATTGTTGTTTTAATTTCAAAAGTAAAAACGACTATGCGATTTCCATAATCCTGACAATAACTTACTTTTGCATTTCAAAAATTAAAGTTTATTAAATCTTACAAAATCTTTAGAAATCCTATATAAATACCAAAGATGGCCTAAAAAGATGTTTTTAAAGTAATTTGACTTAAAATAAATATAAATATGAAATAAATTGTAATGATCGCAGGCGGGACTTGACAAATGTGATCGCCACTGGTGACCTAGTTATTTAATAATTTTTTGAAAAAAATTTCACCTAAGAAATTAGCACAATATTCCTAACACAAACTGCATTTTTTTCTCTTCCCCGATGATTCTGATTACGTAATACTAGCATGGTAAAATGGTTTCTTTTAGCAATACATAATAACTCTTAAGTTATTTTGCAAACATAATTAGTTTTAATATTTCTCATATTGGGATTTATTTTATAAGCACGTAAAGATTTTTATTATTAAAGCCGGATTATGTATATAAATAAGATTGTTTTTTTTTACAATCAATATGTTACTTACCTACAATTTCTATCAAGAGCAGCATCTGTTCTCATCTTAGTCATAATGTTAAATTAAAATTATCATAAGATGTCTCATTATAGGTGTTGAAAAGTTATAAAATATTAAGAAATAAACAGAAATTATATTAAAAAAAAAAAAAAACTTTTATTTTAAATTTGTAAAATAAGTTCATCAAATGCAAAATTTAAAATAATAAAATTAGAATTATTTGACTGACTTCGACAGGAAAAGAGGCAAATTTTTTTTTTGCCTTACTATTTTATCGACACACCCTCATCAGACATAAATTTTGTAGAACTCAACTCTCCGGACATTTGAAGCACTTGTCAATCAACATTTCCCGAAAATGCCAGTTAATTCAGCATTTACTGTATTTCCTTTTTCCTCAGAGATATATAATTTTGATAAGTTTCATTATCGAACTTAGTTTATATTATCTTTCCAACTTATATACTATTCTAAACTATGCAACTAATAATTCTAATCAACGTTTATTATTATTTTTTTCTCACTTAATTCATAAAAAACTTCCGTGCTTTCTGATGGGTGAGGGGTAAACATTTTTTACTGCCAACTAGAACTGTTTGCTGGCTACCAGATTTTATCAAGTTTGTAAAGTCCTGATTGCAAGTACGATCATAACAGATAATTTTGCCAAATGCTGTAGATGAACAGTACCACAAACAAACAACTCAACAATTACAAAATATCTTGTGAATGTGATAAATTGTAATTGTTGGCCAAACCAAATGACCTTTTAAGGCCCACTTGGGGGGGGGGGTATAAAAACAGTGTTAAAAATGGTGATGTTAAACATTCTGCAATTGCTTATCAGTGTTGGTCTAGCATCCAAAATTTTAACTTTTTGGAAGATTCAATAATCCAGAGAAGCTCATCAATATATGACCTCGATTTTTGGGAAGCTTTTCACATATGGGAAAATTTTAACAGTTTAGTAAATTATTTATCAAATACTCCCAGATTTTCCAAAGTCTTTTTCCAAAGTAAAATTTAGACTAGATTAATTTTAACACAATTGTTCAAATTGGTAAAGAAATCACACGAGTTAATATATGAGTTAATTATATGAGCTTTTTCATCCAATTGGAAAATTACAACCCTCTGGTAAATTTACTTTAATTCACTTTGCCCCCCCCCCCCAAACCTTTTCTGACACTCTTCTTCATGCTCTTCCTACTTTTCTTCTGAATGAACTAGTAACTTAATTTGCTAGTAACTTGTAATTAACTAATAAATGAGTTAAAATAACAGCAAGGAAGAGAAATAAGAAATATTTAAATAAATTACATTTTGTTTTTTCAGAAGTAAGTATGCATATGTAAATTAATGTATTTTTTTTTTAATGCAGTAACAATTAAATACAGTAAATATTTTCATGAACTTTAAAGGAGCTGAATATTTTGGAATTTATAATGTAATAAATATAAAACATTCTAAAATTGGAAATTTGACATAAGCTTAGCAAATTAAAGAATGCAAAAAAAAAAAAAAAAAGACATCTTACATGAAAAGGTTTTTTAAAGATAGTATAACCTGGGAAAATGGAACCTGTGTATAATATAATCTGCCTTAAATAGAAAATTTTCTTGATCAAGGTAAAAATATTATGATTGTACAATATCTGCTATGTTGGAAATCTGCCTAAAGCAAAATGTATTTCCAGTCTCTAGTAATTCTGCATTGGCAGATTTTGCTGAATGTTGAAAATCTTCAAGGCCACATTTATGTTGAATCAGAGTTATCCAACAACAATAACAACAACTAGTGAAACAAAATAAATAAATAAATAAAAGATAAAATTGCAATTTAAAATCCACAACAATTAGGCAGCAGTAAGAACCATGATGAAGTGATAAATGAAGCCTAGACTAACATATATAAAAATAAACCAAGATAGAAAAACACAAAAACTTAAATACATAGAATATTAATATTTACTTTTCTCTTCATCTTCTTCCTCTTCACCCTCACTGTCAGATTCAGCTCCTGAATCTTCTTCATCTGAATCTCCAAGTATTTCTATAAATAAACAATAAATATAAATAAAAATTGCTAATAGAATTGCATGCATAAAAAGATCACCAAGTCAAAAATTATAAATAATTAAGGCAAAATCAAAAAAGATACTAAAACACTGCCAATGAAATTAGAAGAATAATCATCAAGAGTAAATATGACAGAGAATACAAGACAACAATTATATATTGAATCATTTTCAACAAAGTACAATTAAATGAATTTTGATTTTACGATAAAACATGTTTAAAAGTACTAACGATATCTGTAAACTTCATATTATATCATTTTCATTTCTATGCTTCAAATTTCAGTCAAAACAACCTGAGTAATTTGGGAACTTGTTTACTTTCCGACAAACCTCTTTCTGTTACCAAACAGTGTTACTTAATGCCAATAATCTGATTAAGATGTATAAGCAATGATTCAGGAATATTTATCTTCTCAGGTAGTATATTAGTGTGACACAGATTTACAAAAACTTGTCTCTCTCTCTATATATACAGCAGATGTTTCAACAATAATGGAAGTAGTGATGGGCGATTCTGAAAAATTTGATAATCGATCAACATCGATACTGTATAAAACAACATCGATTTAAAAAATAATCGATTAACAAATTCTAGTATCGATGTTTTAGAATCGATTCTTACACAGAAAGCTTAAAAAGAGTAACGCCTAAATTTATCGATCAAATGGCAGAAAATTTGATCATACATCGTGATAATGGGAATTAGCAGATAATAATCGATATTTCTGGCGCTCATTTCTGTAGCATAGCAGTATATAATATATTAACTGCTGTCAAATTTTGTTTCAAGCAGTTTTTTTGTTTCTTTCCAGGTAAAATTGTTATCTTTTCTGTTTAGAGGTAGGGGTACTAAGAGTGAATCCAGAAAAGAAATAATATTCAAAATATGAACGTTACGTGTAGTGAAGGGAAACAAGGGGTGGAGTGGGAAGAGGGCAGTGTTGAATTCAGGGGGTGGCTTGGGGGGGCATTCACCCCCAGATGATTAAAATGTCCCCCCTCCCAAAAAAAAAAAAAAAAAAAGATTTGAGATTTTAAGCTTTTAATGATTAAAAAGTGCAGTTTCACCCCAGAAGCCTACAATGCCCCCCCCCTCCCCACCCCCGGAGCCACAGATATCCATCCCGGAAAAAAGTGTTTGAATTCAACACTATCGCACTACAAAGGGCTATCTATATTTTAGCTAGAACTTCTAGTCCGAATTTAATAAAAATTTAGAAAGAAGTAGGGTTGATGTCTAAGCCGTCGAAAATAAAAGATCTTGAATGTGAGATAAAAATTAAGGAAGGGGGCAGTCTCCCTCCCCCCGAAATCATAACTTTTTAAATTAAGGTCGGATTGGAACGAGACCTTTTCTGACATTCTTTCCAGAGTCATTTGGTTAATAACTAAACATTGGTATTATATCTGCAACTGTTTGTCACCACTATTTAAGAACAGACTGGGGGAGCGCGTTTTGACCACACGGGGGGCACTTTTCTAAATTTTGCCGATACACCTCATGTGATATATTGTTCGAAAGGTCTGTGACTACTTAATCATATTATGCATCTCCGGAATTCATCCCCTCACTTTACCACCCCAACGGGTGTACTTATCTAAATTTTGCACATGTTACGGTTGGTTTCAACCATTTTTTTTTTTTTTTTTTTTTAATCTACATTAATTACCTTAAATCACTCTCTCAACATTTATTTAAAAGTTTTCTTTTTGTTTCTGTTTTAAATAAATATATAAATAAAAGTAATTGTAATATTAATAATAAAAAGCAGTTTTTTTTTTCTTTTTTTTTTCTTCTTCTTTCTTTTTCTTTTAAGCAAAGCAATTTCAACTTTCATAGTCTAGCGTAGCTTCCTGTTTTCAAATACGAAAAGTAGACAGCAGGGAGGGATGTCTGTCAGAAAAAGACCACACATATTGTATTGGGCAGTCGTGTACGTATTTTCCCATACCCTGGTTTGATGTGTTTAGAGACACCAAGTCTGGTCTTTTGTAGTAGAAAGCGAGGACACACCATAAGAATTACGTTATCTTATGTGTGTACTATACACGCAATTAGGCTTTGTAAGTTTACGACAGGCTTCAATAGGCTCTGCTATCCCAGGCGGCTAGCTGGCGCCCATGTAAACATAAGCTCATGGGACCCCCTTCAGCACACACCATGGGGGTGAAGCACGGTTGTCTTCCCCCATGAACCGGCCCGCAGAGAGAGGGAGGCAAGTTTTCTTTTTTCCACGTTAACGGCGCGTAAGGGGAAGGGGAGACGGACTGTCTCTGAGGGTCAATCCATTTTTATTGTTTTTACCCCGAACCCCCCTTGGAAAGTAGCTTTTGGGTTCAGCCCGTTTTACAAGCGGCGTAGGGAGAGAGATTGTTTACGACACTTGCTGCTTGGCTGAGATACCTGTCGTTTGGTTAGAAAAATTAGTGGATGTTGCGTAGCGGCACTTGTGATAATGAGCGAAAAGCTGGTGGTCGAAAAAATGAAAATGACAGTCAGTGAAAGAGCGTCAACGGTTCCAGATGCGTAGAGATTAAGTTTTTTTTTTCTTGTGCAGTCCAGAGAGGTCTCAATTATCTATGAGACGTTAATATTGTCTTGTTTATAAGAAGGAAGACTGATCGCTGTGTGTGTTGGAGCTGGATTTGTGTAAATATGGATAGTCCGAGAAACCTCCGTCGTCGGGAGATATATGAGGTGTTCGGTTGAATCGCAAAGTTGGCAAGCAAAAGACTCAACTCAAATGCTCGCGGATGTTACAAGAAATGCTGAGAAGGAATGAAGTTTGACTGATGCTCTGGTGATTTATGAAACCATCCCCCTGAGGTGTAATTACGTCAGATGGTGTCCGTCCGCAGTTTTGTTTCTTCTCAAAAGGGAAGGAAAATAGAGTCTGCCCACTGATGATTCGATTAAACCTTTCAACTTTGTAAGTGATTTTTATTTCCTCATAAATGTATGTTCTCCCACTTTAAATTATCTATGGCTATTTGGAGAGATTAAGAATGATAAGTGTGTATTTTAAAACACTATTATATAATGTTTTTACAATTGATGAACTGTTAAACTTTTAATGTAATGTTATTTTTTTAAGATTCTCTGTGCCTAGTTGCAATTAAAATAATAAGTGAATTCAGCAAAGTTGATCAAACTTAAAAGCATGATAGTGTGATAATTTTAGAAATGTGTTGTTTGGTTTAAAATATATTTAAGTAATTAATCCCCACATTACTGATCACCGTTTAGATTGTGTTTTTATAATAATTTGAAGTAACTCCGTTGTTATAACTTTAAGTGTTTGAATAAAAGATTTGTTTGTTCTTAAAGCTGGTATGTTCCTTTTACAGTAATCCTTAAATAACAGATATCACAGTGTCTACAGTGAGTAAATATGAGAGATTGGTCTTTCAATGAGTAAGAAGAGAGATGGTGAATAATACTCTTCTAAATTAAATGTTTAAATTTCTGGAATTTAAATTTTGCAGTCAGTATGTTGATGAGCATTACTTGAGGTTTAATTAAAGTTATTCAATTGGTGTTCTTTTTATCCTGTTTTTAATGAAGGAGAAATTAATAAGTGATGAAAAGGTAATATTAAGTCTAATTTCATAATTGTTTAAATTAAGCTTTAACCCTCCTCTCTCAGAAATATTGTTTTCTAAAATAAACACCTAAAATGTTTTATTTTAAAAAGTAAAAAAAAAAGAAAAGGATTGTATTCCTTGTTTATAAGCCACTATACGATTCTTGGTTAACCGATCTGATCTTGTTCAGAATCTCCATAATTGTTCTAAAATTTTAGTATATCATCATATCCCTATTCTATTAACGGATTTAACTCTTTCTCCTTTTGGTCCTCATATTGGAGGAATTTCAGGTTGTCTGCATTTTTCCAAATTATATGATGATTACACTTTTATTAATTTAATGTGTATGGAGATTTGAGCTTGATCGGGTTGGAGTGGAGTTGGGTGTTCTTTATGCAATTCAGTATACTACTTGATTTAGAAATCTGTTGCCCCTTACTACATTTAATATTGTCCTAAAATGATGAGTTCAAAATTATCATGTTGTATTAACTTATTCGGATTTTTAAGTTTTGATATTTTGATTAGTTTAATATAATTTACTCCTTTTTCCATGGCAACAGATTTCAGTGGAGCTAATCAGGGTATACTTGTTTTTTAAATCAGTTAATTGTCAAATGAAGAGTGAGTTGTAATTGATTTTTTTACTTAGGTTATAGTTTGAAAGAACCCCAAAACCCACAACAATTGGAGCCGTAACATTTCGGTCTCTGGGTTATTTATTATTGTTTACTTGTATGTATTTATATATCAAAGAGCAACTGGGTGTTTTTGCAATTAAAATTTTATTTATATGTTCAAGTGTAAAAAGAGGTCTAGGCTCTCTCTCTCTGTGCTATTAGTTACAATTCCCAGTCAAAATTATGTTTCGTATGCATAACTTTACCTCATTTACTAAAATCATAATCCTATACTTAAGTTTTATGTATTTGTAAGGGTTTTTTCTTTTCCTCTCTTTATCCCATTTTTAAGTTGCCCCCCCCCCCCCAATTTTCCCCTTTTTTTTTTGGGTCTGTTTGTCATTTTCTAACTCTAACCATGGCTGATAAACATTCAGAGGCAATTGCCACTATTCAGCGAAAAAATGCATTAGTGGACAATTTGTCTAACATTCCCCCATTCAATGGAGAGGCCAGCTCAGTCTGCTTCTCAGATTTTTCTGAGAAATTTGAGAGTTTTTCAAAATTATTTGACTGGACTGAGGAGGAAAAGAAGTTTGTTTTACTTGCTAGACTTTCAGGAGCTGCATCTAGGCGGATAAAAATTCACAAAGCAAAAACTTCTGATGAGTTATTGAAAATACTAAAAGAGAGCTATACTTCACAGGCCACACCAGATGTTGCCCTCAGTCATTTTTTAAATTTTAAACAGCCACACAATATGAGTGTTCAGGAGTTTTATGACAAGGCATATGATATGTCATTAAGAGCCCTTGTAATTGAAGGTATCCAGGGTGAAGTAGTCGATAAAAGCCGAACGGCCCTACTCCACTCCATGCTTTTGAGCAACCTTACACCGGAAGTGCGAAAGGGGGTAATTGCGAGAAATCCACAATCCCCAGAAGAAGTTCTCAAAATTGCGATTCTTGAGGAAAAAGCTTATAGGAGCATTAACCCTTTTTACAACCACCGCGAGGAAATTCTCAACCCTAATTTGACCCAAAACCTACCCTGTGCTGCTGTTTTTCAGCAAGACAGCTCACAAAAGAAGGAGATAGACCAACTAAAATCTCAAATTGATGTTTTAGCAGCAAAGATAGATAGTTTAGTTGATCTTAGGGCTCGGGATGTACAGGAGAAAAACCAAGAGGTAAGACCCGTAACCTGCTATAGGTGTTCCGTACAAGGCCACTATGCCAGAGATTGTCCACTAAATTTTGTCGAATATAATTTTAGAAGGGGAGGTGGTCAAAATTTCAGGAGCCATGGGCAAAATTATAGAAACAGAAGTGAAAATCCTAGAGGGAACCACAATCAGCGAGGCGGATACAGGGGAAGAAGAGGTGGTTATTACCAAAACAGTAGGAATACAGCTGTGAACAGAAATGAGGAGCAGGCGGTAAATAGCACCCCAATAGCAAATAGTGTAAATGAACCTTTAAACTATTAGTGGCCGGATCAGATGTGGTCAACTCGATCCCCCACAGGCCCCTGGACCCCCCAGCTGTATATAGCGTTTTTCACCCCCAATCATATACATTACCAACTGCAAGAATTTACATAAATAAAGTTTGCCTGAATGCATTATGTGACACGGGTTCTGCAATTAATCTCCTGAGTGGTACTGATTGTAACTATTTAGAGAATTTTGAAATGGAGAATTGCAATATCCCCATTATGACTGTCACCGGTGAGAAAGTTCACCTAAATAGGAAGATATTTTTAAATTTTATTTTTGATAATGTTCAATGTCAAGCTGAATTCTATGTAGTGGAAGGTAAATTAGCAGAGGAATTTAATATGATTTTGGGAATGCCATTTTTGAAAGAGTACCGGGCAAGTATAAATTGTGATACAAATGCTGTCGCTCTTAAAGTGCCAGTTGCAGGCCAAAGTAAACAAAGCGTAGAAACCCCAAGTAATACTTCAGGGTCTAATACTTGTCTTGCTACTAATTCTGTAAATATTTCTAATTCTGTATATAGTGTAAATTCTAATAATAATTGTGTGAATAATGATATTGTTAAAAATAATTCTGTAAATATAAAATGTGTCAACAAAGTAGAGGAAAATACAAAAAGTAGTAATTTTAATGTGTATGGAGATTTGAGCTTGATCGGGTTGGAGTGGAGTTGGGTGTTCTTTATGCAATTCAGTATACTACTTGATTTAGAAATCTGTTGCCCCTTACTACATTTAATATTGTCCTAAAATGATGAGTTCAAAATTATCATGTTGTATTAACTTATTCGGATTTTTAAGTTTTGATATTTTGATTAGTTTAATATAATTTACTCCCTTTTCCATGGCAACAGATTTCAGTGGAGCTAATCAGGGTATACTTGTTTTTTAAATCAGTTAATTGTCAAATGAAGAGTGAGTTGTAATTGATTTTTTTACTTAGGTTATAGTTTGAAAGAACCCCAAAACCCACAACACCTCATGTGATATATCGTTGGAAAAGTCTGTGAATGTTTAGAACGACCCGGGTCGGAGGTTTGTTTGGTTAGCGATTTACACTATTCTATGTACAAATTATCGGATTATCCGGTGCCGAAGGCAGCGGGTACCCGATTCGGAGTTTTGTTCGGTTCGAGGTTTATCATATTCATCGTTTTAGAAGATTCGAGGGCCCGATGTAAATGAAGGGCCTGCTAGCCGGCAAAGCCAGTTAGTTAGTTCATTAAGTTGTGTATTTTTCAAATTCGTCCCCTTTCTGCTCCTCCTGCCCCCCCCCCCCCGTCAAATCATAACTTTCTTAGTTATGCACAGATTTGAACGGGACCTTTTGTGACATTCTTTCCAAGTCATTTGGTTAATAAATAAACATTGGTATTATATCTACAACTGCTTGTCACCACTATTTATGAACAATAATCAAAATTTTCGGCTCTTTATCCAGTTAAAACACTTTTTCCTTGGATTAGAGCCACTTACTCAGGGTTATCGTAACCCCTATGATTCAATGATTAATCCATGATTGGAACCGTAACCCCTATCCGAACCCGAGAAATAAACTTCGTCATCACGCAATCCGAACCGAAACTGAAAATTTAAGTTAACCCAAAACCAACCCGAACCTGAAAATTTAATTTAACCCAAACCTGAAAATTGAAGTGAACTCGAAACCCAAAGTCGACACGCAACCCAACCCGAAACTGAAAATTGAAGTTAACCCGAATCCGTCAAAAATTCCATCGAACCGTAACCCAATCCGAACCCGACAAAATAAATTTCTTCGTGTCACAACCCCATCTGAAACTGAAAATTAAAGTTAATCCAAAAACCGACCCGAACCTGAAAATTTAATTTAACCCGAAACCTAACCCAAACATGAAAATTTAAGTTAATGCGAAACTCAAAGTCGACACGTAACCCAACCCGAAACTGAAAGTTTAAGTTAAACCGAAACCCGAACCTGTCAAAAATTTCATCGAACCGTAACCGATCCGATCTCGACGAAACAAATTCCTTCCTGTCGCAACCTGTCCCAAACTTGGAAAAGGAAGTTAAACCGAAACTCAACCCGAACTTGACAAAAAAATTCTATCGAACCGCAACACAAACCGAAAACATTAAAATAATTTTCATTGTCATGCAACATGACCGGAACCTGAAAATTTAAGTTTACCCGAAACCCAACAAAAAATCCATCGAACCGTAACCCGATCTGAATCCGACAAAATAAATTGTTTCGTGTCACAGCCCGATCGAAACAAGAAAATTCAAGTTAACCCGAATCCCGACCCGAACCTGATAAAAAAAATCTATCGAAGCATAACCCGATTCGAACCCGACAAATTAAATTTGGTCGTCACGCAACCCGATCCGAAAGTGAAATTTTAAGTTAACCCAAAAACCGATTTGAACCTGAAAATTTAATTTAACTCGAAACCTAACCCAAACTTGAAAATTAAAGTTAACTTGAAACACAAAGTCGAAATGCAATCCGACACGAAACTGAAAATTGAAGTTAACCCGAAACCCGAACCTGTCAAAAATTTCATCGAACCATAACTTGATCCGACCCCGGCAAAATATATTTCTTCGTGTCACAACCCGACCCAAGCCAGAAAATTCAAGTTGATCCGAAACCCGACCTGAACCCGATAAAAAAATCCATCGAACCGTAACCCGACCTGAACCCGACAAAATAAATTTCATCATCACGCAACCCGAACTGAAACGGAAAATTTAAGTTAACCCAAAACCAACCCGAACCGGAAAATTTAATTTAACCCGAAATCTAACCCAAATCTGAAAATTGGAGTTAACTCGAAACACATAGTCGACATGCAACCTGACCCGAAACTGAAAATTGAAGTTAAACCAAAACTCGAACCCGTCAAAAATTTCATCGAATCGTAACCCGATCCGAACCTGACAAAATAAATTCCTTCGTGCCACAACCTGATCCAAACTAGAAAATTCAAGTTGAACCGAAACCTGACCCGAACCCGATAAAAAAATCCATCGAACCATAACCCGATCCGAACTCAACGAAACAAATTACTTCATGTGGCAACCAGACCCAAACTTGGAAATGGAAGTTAACCCGAAACTCAACCTGAACCCGAAAAAAATTCCAACGAACCGCAGCACAAACCGAAAACGATAAAATAATTTCCATTGTCATGCAACCTGATCTGAACATGAAAATTTAAGTTAACCCGAAACCCGACCCGACAAAAAAATCCATCAAGCCATAACCGAAAAAATAAATTCCATCGTCTCGCAACCCCACCCGTAACTGAAAATTGAAGTTAACCCAACAAAATGAATCCATCAAACGTAACCCGATCCAAACTCTAAAAATTGGATGTTAGCCCGATCCGAAACAGGAACATAAGCGCCAACGCGGTTGGGTCGGTTTAGGGGAAAACTTTTTTCCGGACCCGATGAAGGACTCTAATCATGGGTTATTGCAGAACGTCCAACTTATTAAATGATTATGCATAAATTTAGTATAACAAATAGGAGTATGAACTTCAAATGCTTATAAAAAATGTATAAGAAAACTGTCTGTTTGACAGATTTCATTAACGTGGCTGAGAATTTAAGATTAGTGAATACTTCATTTTTGTTTTAAGGGTATATTTTTCACAACCATCCCGTGTAGAAGTATTAATAAAATCTGCAGATGAGGCAGATTGTTAATGTTTTCTGAGAATTATGTAGAAAAGATAGGTTGTTATAAAAATAATAAAAAATATATGATATTATTATAAAAATATGTATGAAAATTTCTATATTAAAGAAATCTGCAGATGAGGTTGATTTTTAAAGTTTTCCCAGCTTTAATGAGGAAAGATGGGTTGCCAATGAAAACAATTATAAAAAATATATATGAAAATTTTTGTAATAATTATTACTACAGATGAGGCGGATTTTTTATGTTTCTCAGTTTTACTCAGATAACATCGGTATCTAAAAAAACATTATCATAATATATATGTAAGAAAATTTTTGCAATAATGACACTTACAGATCAGGCAGACTTTTGTTGATTTTCAACGTTACGTAGAAGATGTGTTACTGAATGAAAATATTATAAAAATAAATAAGAAAAGTTCTTTGTCTATAAAAACTGCAGATGTGGCAGATTTTTAATATTTTTCCATTATTATGTAGAGAAGATGTGTTGCTGAATGAATTTGACAAAAAAAAGAAAACTGCTTTATTGATAGATTTCTTTTATGCGCCTTGTTGATAATTAAGGTTAATAAACACATTTTTTTTTATAGATAAAATTCACCCTCTGCTACAAAAATATACAAAAAACAATTTGCAGTCAAGACGAAAACAGATTTTCTAAGTATAGATTGCATATATTTTATAATTATTTTTCATTCCGCAATGTACGGGTTAACTTCAATTTTCATGTTCAGGTCGGGTTGCGAGACGAAGGAATTTATTTTGTCGGGTTCGGATCGGGTTGCGGTTCGATGGAATTTTTGATGGATTCGGGTTAACTTCAATTTTCAGGTCTGGGTTAAATTAAATTTTCAGGTTCGGGTCGGTTTTGGGTTAACTTAAATTTTCAGTTTCGGTTCGGGTTGCGTGATGACGAAGTTTATTTTTCGGGTTCGGATAGGGGTTACGGTCGATGGAATTTGTTTCCTGGTTCGGGCTGGGTTTTGGGTTAACTTATTTTCGGGTTCTGATTGGTTTGCGACAAGAAGAAGGAATTCATTTTATCGGGTTCGGATAGACGGTTCGATGGAATTTTTATGTCTTATTCGGGTTGGGTTACTGGTTAACATCGAATTTTTAGGTTCGGGTCACGTTGTGACATGATATTTATTTATTTTGTCGGGTTCGTATCGGATTACGGTTCGATGTTTTTTTCTTTTTTTTGTCGAGTTCGTATCTGATTTCGGGTTAACTTGAGTTTTCTGGTTCGGGTCAGTTTGCAACTCGAACGAATTTATTTTGTCATTTTAGGTTTGGGTTGCGGTCTGATAGAATTTTTCTATCGGGTTCGGGTCGACTTTGATCAGAATTTTCAAGTTCGAGTTGGGTACAACACCATATTTTGACAAAGAACTGGTCATTTTCTAAATAGACATGGTCATTTTTCAATTAGTCTAACACGATCTAGGCTCTTTGCAATGAGTCTAAAAAATGTCAGGCTGATTGAAAAAGAAATGACCATATTCCAATTAGCCTAACGCTGTCTAGGCTCTTTGCAATAAGCCTGAAAACCATCAGGCTGATTGGGAAACGGGAAATGATTCTCCAATTAGACCGGCTCTTTGCAAAGAGCCGGATTATTTTTGACGGTAGCTAATTCTTAATAATCTATGTTATGCGTTATAAAATATCGTAAACTTTCAAACAAATCTGCTTATTATATTTCCTAATTTTGTTCGCGCTTCTCCCCCCCCCCTCCCCAACCCGAAATGTGACGCGAATCCCTTACTTATACGAAATTTGAGAGCAACAACTGCTCATCTCTGCCGCTAAAATAATCAAAGTGAAAGAATAAATACTTGGAATTTAGTGCTAGAGAAATCGATCTATAATCAATTAGATTTCCGTTAGGCGCTATTCTCTGATGGTGATAAGATCGATCTGCAGTGATTTGAAAGAAAATAAACGAACGATTATATTCGTAGAGACATCAATAAAAAAAATTGATAAAATCGATCTGGCCATAGTATTGATTAAATTGATAAAAAAGATCGACATCGATATAAATTTGATAACATCGATTACATCGATCTGGCCATAGTATCGATTAAAAAGATCGATGTCGCCCATCACTAAATGGAAGTAGTATGTAAGTAGCTGAATAGGAACAAAATGTGAAAAAGTCTCAAAATTTTTAGTAGTTCATTATTTATTGAAAAATAAAACTCATTCTTTATATAGAAAATATCTTGTAGAAAAGTCATTAACATAAAACAAGAAAACCGAGAAATAAGAAAAATAAAAAGATGAAAACCCCCAATCCTTTCTTAATAGATTGCCTTTAGCTTTGAATAAAATAACCTGGAATATAGGAATCTGAAGTAAGTTCTGTGCATAGCTTGGTTGTTTCACACACAATCAATCACAAGTGTGGGACAGAAATTTTCAAGACACATGTAGAAAATGAGAACTATATCTTTATAAAATAAAGAAAGAGGGAGAAAGTTCTCTTATAACTGAAATTAAGAGAATAGTCTTTAAGATTAACAAAAAATAGTCTTTAAGATTAAAAAAAAAAAAAAAAAAAAAATGATCTGTAAAACATAAAAACAAAAATAGTGGAAAAGTTGTTTATTTATCAATTAAAGCAAGTATGAACAAGTAAATCTATGTCAAGCATTTTTTGATTACACTGGAAAATATTTAAAAAAGATACAAAAAAAAAAAAAAGCTTTATATTGTAAGTCTTGAAAACCACCATAAACTTTTATAATAACTAAACTCCCTTTTTTAGGGTTTCGTTCATTTCACTAAGTTCTTCTAAGTTTATTACTCCTGCTCCGTTGTCTGTCTGTCACAGAGCCTTTCTCAAAAACTATATAACTTATAGAGTTGAAACTTTGTGTATATAGATGAATGCCAGCTGTAAAGAGCTCAAAATATTAAAATTTGAAAAATTCGTATTATTTAATAAATAGAGATAAAAAACGAAAATTCTAGCAGCCTTTTGGTATTAAATTTAAACATTTTTCGTTATAGCCGATGCCAAAAAATAAAAATCCACGATGAAATTCTTTCTACAATAATTAATTTTCTATCAGACGATTTCCACGAGAAAATGAAAATGAAATAAAAAGTTTCACCAATTGAAAAAAATATTAATATGAAATATAAATGATTGATGTCATAGTGGTAGTAAAACGAAATTTTTAAAGATTTCTCAATAATATAAGGAGTATGAGTATGTGTATGTACACAAAGCAGATTAATATCACATCATTAGAGAATTAAAAAGAAAATCTGACGTCATATTGGAAGTTTAACGGATTTTTCAAATGTTTGAGAATCATATTGAATGATGATAAAAATCCAATTATGGAAATATTCGCATATTTTAACATTTTGAAGGTGTACAACATGTTTAATTTTGAAATTACTATTATTTTTTAAATATCGCATTTAATCCGCATGACAGATATTATTATGACAGAATATAATAGCGGGCTTAGCCCGCTATCGGGCTGGTTTAGATATTCAAAAAAAAAGAAAAAATAGACCGGTAATTTTTTACTTTATAAAAAACATGACTTTTTTTTTGTTTTGTTGTTTAATGAAATTTATTTGGACTTATTAAAGGATAAAGTGTTTTGAAAGGAATATTAAACGAAACCCTTTGAGCGATCTTTGATCACACCTACCCACTTGTTTCCTTTGCTTATTAAAAAAATAATAATAATAAAAAATAAATGTACAGAAATTAGTTTTCTTTCCTTTTCAAGTACATTCTTATGTATGAATGTTACTTTTATAAGCATATTTTCACCATTTTTTATCCCATATTTAATCTCAAAATTATGTTAATGTCAAATGAGAAAAAAGAATACACCATAGAAAATGCAATTAATTAAAGTTTTAGGATACAATCTGATAAAAACAAAAATACCTTTCACCACAGCTTTGTACTTCTCTTCGTTTTCCAGGTAGTCAGGATCAAATTGAAAGACATCTGAAATAGAAAAAAAAAAGTATTAGATACATTATATGATATGAATGTTTAGAGAAAACTTTTGACAAAGATTTTGCATTTCAATATGAAATTTTGTTAAATAGATATAAGTGTATGTGTTTAAAATGTACATCCCACCCCTTCCCTTTGTTGTAGATTTTTTTAAATAGTAGAATAATATTTTAAATTTTATTCTTATACAATTTTACTGTTGGGAATGAAATAAAAAAACATAAATATACCCTGAATTGATGAGTGAAGTAAGAGAATAGTGTGAGTGATATATAGCAGATCTCAACAATAAACAATTTTATTGTTAAATAAAAAAAATTAACAATATATATTTAATGGAAACACCTTTTTCATTCAAGATACCCTGTCATCGTAACTGACAAGAGAGAAAAAATAACTTTTTCTTATATTCTATGATAGAATTCTGGAGAACATTTAAAAAAGAATAATTAGAGTTTTGTTTGCTGAAGTGAACGGGATAGCCACTGATTTGTGCAAAAGCTGTCAAATTTCTGCTTGTATTTATCACAAGTTGTGAGAATACATTTTCTTTCCCTTTTTTAACCACTTCAACGGCTGCATAGATAGGGAAACAGTGTTATTACCCCCGAATTAACTCGGGGCAGCCGTCAAAGTGGTTAAAGGAAAATAAAATTACGGAAAAAATTAAATATTGAATGAGGCATGATTAAAATAAACAAATAATGAGCCATAAGTAGATCAATGAAACAAGTTAGTGTATGAAACTTATCAATGAAACAAGTTAGTGTATGTAAGGTAATGCATATGTCAGCTAGCCATACTTATAAGCACATGCAAGTAAGTTACATGTTACTGTAGCCATCTTTAAATAGTTCTTTAAATAAAACATTAACTAGCTGACCTGTCTGAGCCTATGACAATAAATTTAAAAAGAAACATCAAGTTTTTATTATCATATTATATCTTTAACCGGAGTTTGTATGAAATTATATTTTAAAATGAAAAATTCGTCAAAAAAATATTGATATTTAGTGATAAAAGTCATTTTCTTGTTTTTTATGTAGAGTCGTTTCATAGTTTTAAAATAAAAAGTTATTTTTGTACGAACTCTTTGAAATCTTTATTGGTGATAAATAAAACGGTTTTACAGCATGTGTAAAAAATTTCGTGAAAAAATATTGTTATCTAGTTGTAAAAAAAATGTTTTCTTATCGCTTTTTTGTTTGTTTGTTTTTGTGTCAGCTCCTTTAACATAGCAAGAAAAAAATTGTTCTCATCTTCTAAACTCTCTGACATTTCAATCCGTTATGAATATATAACTGTATCCAAGCTCTCTTTAAAATTTTGTGAAAAAATATGCATATTTAGTAGTGGAAACATGAGTTCTTAAATAAAAAGCATTAGCTTTCAATCTCAGAGCAAAAATATATTAGAAGGTCTATGCTTTCAATGCAATGGTGACTCCATCCATTTTCAATCAACCCTTTTCAATCTCACTAGGCTAAACAGGTGAGGGCTAATCCATCAGGTTTCCCCTTTCTGAGGGGAGAAGCCTTCAAAAAACATTGGTGCATGCGCAAAGAGACGACATTTGTTTGGAAAATTTGACAGAATGCGCTTTTCGTTTTAAATATATAGATTAAAATCTATATCACATAAGCAAAGAGAATAAAGTTGTCCATAACTTATAAATAAATGTGAGCAAACATACTTTTCAGTAATGAATATGTTGTAGTGAAATAAAGTGAAACTATGAAAGTAACATAATTTATATAAATTGTAAGTCTGCAATTTTTTCTAATTTATTACATTTATAAATATGTAGTTTCTGGCTTTTTAGAAACTCTGTTTTAGAGAAATTTTATTTATAACATAAATGCTAAATGAAAATTTTACGTTTTTAATTATATCAATGATGAATTCAGGGGGTAGCCAGGACGAGACGGAGCATCTAAATGTCCCCCCGGAAGGTTTGAGATTTCATGTTGATAAATGATCAAAATTTGCAAATCTCTGCCAGAGAAAAATGTCTGAATTCATGTCTCAATTATATATAATTTTAACAACTGAGATTTATTTATTTTAAATTGCGTTTTCACATTTCATAATTATATAAAATTAAACAACCATTAGGTTAAAAATATAGACATTCACTTCATCCTGTACTTCTTACTCATTATCACAGTATTGTGAAAAGAATCTATGCACTTCTACTTGTATGGATAATTTGTATTATGAAACAAAATAATAATAATTAAAATAGAGAACAACAATTTTTTTTTTAATAATGATATTATCCGAGGAAATTAGATAATTTCAATTTTTTTTTAACGCTTTCCAACATAGTTGAAAACTGTTTATGAAATCAATCTCTCTGAAGTCTGCCTGTGCTCTAACTCATATAAATATACTCAGATTGCCATGAAATTTTTATATGTTACTGAGGTTTACTATAGAATGTTTGGTATTGATAATGAAGTGTGTAGCATTTATAAGTCAGGGGACACTCAAAAACATTCGTTTACATTATGTTCTATGGGGAATAATCATGTGTGGTGCATTTTACTGATGTTACGATATTTCAAATAAAATGAGATTGATATGCATTACTGAGATGGACGAAAACATGTTTTCACAGGAGTATAGAATAAGTAGCATTTATAGCTTGTTTACAGGGATGTACAAAAGAATTCCATTACATTATGGTCTATGGGGAAAAATCATCTGTGGTACATTGTAATGGTGTTACAGATACTTCAAACATAATGAAATAACTGAATTGCACTACAAGATGTTTTCTATAAATTAAGGTGTGCATAGCATTTATTGTTTCTGTACAGAGATGCACAAAAGAACTCAATTAGTTGACAAATTAAGATCAGTAATTGCTGGAAATGTATTTTCCGCTGTGGTATGTATATTTAAACTTATCTAATTTTGAGTATATTATGTGGGGTACATAAATTCTATAGATGTATATAGGACTGCACAAAAGAATTCATACACATTACCAGATCTGGACAGCAATAGCTGAAAACAGATTTTTACTGATTTATGTGTTTTTCTATTAAATGCTTATTTAGATATCTTACTTCATTATAGGAAAAAATAAGTTTCTTAATAATATTCTGTTAGTGTTGGAAAGTGTTTAATAATTTATGCCCGATACATGATTTTGGTTTTGAATCTCTGATCAGATAAATTCCAGTGAAACAAGAGCAACTGGTATTCACGTACACATGCATAGTTTGCCGATAAAAATTACTGAAGCAATCATTTTATTTAATTACACTTTTTTACACATTCTTAATTGTTATTAAAAATATTTAGTAATTTATTTGTTTATTTAATAAAATGTGCAATTTAGTATTTCTTTGCCTATTTGATAAAATACTTTTAAAATAATGAGAATCAAAATCAAGAATTGAAAGAAATTGACAAGAGAATATAGAGACTTTCATTCAACAAATAAAAATAATTTAAACTTACTTAACATATCTTGAGTAACTACAGCTTCATCAAGAGTTATTAGGTGCGTAAATTTATCCTCTTCTTCCACTAAATCAAGCTCTTCAGGAATAATTTCAAAGTCCTGGAATAAATTAATTACATTTAGAAATAAATAAGATAAACATAAAATAGAGAAGATTTATTCAGATAAAATTAGGATTATAAAGGTTTATTGAAGATGCAGTTGTTTGCTTTTATAAATAAATTTAAAAAAAAATAGTGTTTAAAATAACAATATACTGATATTTATTAAACCTATTACAAAAATGCATTTGAAAGTGCACTTTTTTCCCTATTCGACAGCGTAATAAATTGGTCAAGTACGAGCAAAATTCCCGTTCAAAGGGTTAAAAATGTATTAATTACTATTTATTAATTAATAAACTCCTACTACCCCTAATTTTTTCATAATTTTCAGTAGATTCGGAAATATTGAGGAAGGGTGAGGGGGGAGGGGGGGGACATATTTTCCCAGTATACTTTTGATGATATCTCTGAAAATATAATACCTACAATTAAAACAAATATATTTTTGAGTTTGGTGTTATGAGATCTTCTGAACGATAGCCTACACGATACATAAAAAGAAAGATTTTTTTTCAAGTAACTTAATATTTCGGCTAATTACGGATTTTTTAAAAAAATCATTATCAAATATCCTTGGATAATTCTACGTAGATAGATACCTTGACAACACATCAACTTCCCCACTAACTGCTCGAAAAGTTAAGTTTGTGTGTAACAGAAAAATGCATTTTTCTCAAAAACTATGTTACCTAGGAAAATTGCTATAGTTTTCCTGCAATGTTTAAATAAACTCCTACTACCTCTATTTTTTTCATAAGTTTAGTTTCAGTAGATTGGGAAATAAAGGGGGGGGGGACATATTTTTGCAGTGCATTTTTGATATCTTTGAAAATACAATACCTATAATTAAAACAAATATATTTTTGAGTTCGATATTACGAGATCTTTCACACAATACCCCACATGATATACAAAAACTTTTTTTTTTTTTTTTTTTTTAAAGTAACATTATTAGTTCCCCAAATTTTTCCTAAACATATTTGTGAATGGCTAATAATTTGAAAATATGTAGGTAAAAAGGCTTTATAACTTTCCCAAGTTTGAACTTTCCATACCCCATAGTTTATGAGAAAAAGGGCTCTGACAGATGGACAGACAGACAGACACAGGAGTGATCTTATAATGGATCAGATTTTACTTTTTAAGTACAAAACCCTAAAAATTGAAATTATGCTATGTCTAAAAGTTAAAAAAAAATACAGTAAAAGTGAAATTTTATTTACCTTTGAATAATAAAGAGATCATTCAGTCAGTTTACTTATGAAAAAATAAAATCCTCAAAAATACTTACATTTAAAAACTGGAAAACATCTGTTAATCACTAATTTTCTGCACTAGTGATTAACACATGTAGTGGATTTATCCACTTTAGTGGAAAGTGAGATGAAACGTTTCAAAACTTTCAGTAAAGAAGTAACAATTACAGAAAAGCACATCTCATTAGTTAAGCAGAATATTTTAAGAAGCATTTCACTGAGATTTTTAATTATCAGCTATTATTAATTATTTTGCTTGAAATATTCAGTATAAAGAATCTTAGAACAAATAATTACCTTGAAACCATCCTTCTGTACAGCAAAAAATACTTCAATCATATAACGAGTACGTGAATCTACAGTTCCTTCGTGAAGAACATCTCGAACTCTTTGAGTAATTGCTACAATGATAAAAATAACTATTAATAACTAAAACAGCACAAATAAAAGAAAGAGAAAGGTTTTTTTAATAATGATTAAATCATATTTTATATAAAGTATATTATATTATATATGTACAAGTGCTTGTACATATGTAAGTACATTACATATATAGTGTATTACATACGTACAAGTGAACATTTGAAAATATTCAAATGTTTCATATTTTCACACAACACAAGAATTTGTAATTCATAATTTCAAAGATGAAAACAGCAAGCATTCAAACAAGAGAAATACATGTAAAGGTTTATAAACTTTTTTTAGAGGGATAAAAAAAGGAAAATATACACATTAGAGTCCTGCATCGGGTGGGGTTGGCACTATATTTTTATTTTTTCATTGCAGTTCGGGTTGGGTTGACTTCTACTATTTTGCTGCAGGTCAGGTTGACTTTCATTGTTTCGGGTTGGGTTTTGACTCTTGTGGGTCGATTATTCTAGGGTGAACTCGACACAAAGAAAGAAAATTAGAGTCATCCAGACTCTTAAAAAAAAAAAAAATTTGACCTGATGTAGAACTCTATAACTCTATTCAACAATCTCGATGTGTCTACTATTTAGAGGTTTCACTATGTGGGTGATCGGTTAACGAACTTAATCCGTTCCAAAACAATGTTCGCTAACCGAATTGTTCGTTAACTGATCATAGATTTAGTATACATTTGTATGGAAATTCAATTAATTTGTTCTTAAGAGTTAAATAATGTATATAAATTAATGTAAATTCTCCCTAAATTTATTTAAATGTATTAATAATAAAACATACATTATATACACACAGTCTTACCCTTCGTTCAGGTATGCTTTTTTGAATTTATGGGACATTAAATTTTTGACAAAAGCTTTTTTTCCTTTCTTGAGTTTTCAATCATCCCTTTTTAATAGTGTTAATATACGTCCGTACATAATATAGACAGATCGTGTTTTGCTAGATTTGCCCGTGTAGTGCCGCACTTAAAAAAATAAATGAAATGCCTTTGGAAAAACTTTTAAGATCACATTCATTGGCTACAGCATTAAATCATATCAATTTATCACTTTGACCTTTCAAAAACTCCATTATTTCTCTAAAAGATCGTGCTTACTCCAGAGCCCGATAAAGCTCAAGTGGAGCCTGTTAATAATTTAGGAACTAAATTTCAGTTATAATACTATAGTAAAAAAACTCCATTAGTTCTAGAAAAGATCGTGTTTACTGCAGGTCCCAATAAAGCTCAAGTCGAGCCTAGAGCCTGTTAATAATTTAAGAACAAAATTTCAATTAAAATAATTAATTTCCAAATAAAAATATTTCTTTAAAAAAGGATACAAATATAAAAATTAATGTTTTTAATCGGTTCATTCTAATTTGGGACCCCAAACCCCCAGTATCCCATGAAGGCTATAAGTATACAACTGTTAAAATGTTCTCTAAGTCGATATGCAATTAAATATAGCTCTGAAAATCTGAAACACAGCATTGCTGGTTGGTTGGTTGATTTATGACGGCCAATTGTCTACTCGAGGGATATAGGCCCTAGGGGGGAGTGCCCTCTGTGGGGGTCTTTCTAAGGGATCCTAACCTGTATTTACGGCAAGGTTCGAAAAAAAAAACACGGAAAACTCCAACCGGTTAGGTCGACGAGCCCGACAGGGGTTTGAACCCAGCACCTCTCGTCTAAAAGCTTAGAGAGCAGAACCTCTCAGCCACTGGTGGGGCCCACACAGCATTGCTTCTTTTGGGGTTTGTTTTGTGAAGTGTTCGTTATCCGAACATAAAAATCTCTCGCAAAAGTGTTCGTTAACCGAACAGTTCGTTAGCCGATCATCTACTGTATTTGAATATTAAAGAATATAGATTTGTCAATTTTTCTATGTAAAATATAAAATTGGTATTAAGAAATGTTAATGTTATTATGAAAAGTAATTGTACATTACTTTTCATAATAACATTAAAACATGATTTATTGTCCTTTCATTGCGGGTTCAGGTTGCAGGTCGCTGAAAATTATTTTTGCAGGTTCGGGTCGGGTACAACCCAAACCATGCAGGACTCTTAATACACACGCACATATATTTGACATAATAAACACCTGACAATGCAAATTGTTTCTCCACATTCTCAATGTCCGGCCTAACTTGATCAATAATGAGCAAAGTGAAAGTTTTAGTAATAAATTTTACCACCCATTTCATATTACAATAAAAATTAAAAATCACTAAAACAATTACAAAATAAAACTGATATATCCAAAGTATTATATTGTTTTATTAATATTTAGATTTTACTGAAGTAAGCATAACATGAACGCTAACTTTCATGGATTGGAGGTAGAAAGATTTAATGTATCAAATCATGATATGGCTTTTAGATATTATTTTGCCAATAAATTATAAGCAAAGAATAAATTTCTTTAAGAATATTAATTCATTAATTTGGAAAGAAATTGGCACAGGAATCGAACTTAATGTGAATGGAACGTCAATTTTTACTCTGCAATTCGCAGATGACCAAGTTATAATTGCAAAAAATAAAAATGACTTAGAGAAAATGACTGTAGGATTTAAAGTTTATTTTTCCCTCCATTTCCATCCAAATTATAAAAATGTAAACCTGGATTCCGGTATCTTTTCATTTTTTTTTTTTTTACTTACTTCATTTATTTCAAAGTCTTTCCGGCATTTGTTTATGCTTCACGACTCAGCATAGTTGTGTTTTCGTCATGATGCATCATTCTTGTTCGTTGCGATTGCAATCGGCACCTCATTATTTTTTTTAAGTTTCAAAAATCACTTTTTCATGTTTTATTAACTTTAAATTACATTATTATTACTTTTAGTAACCTTTGTTAAATTTAATTAATGTAATTTAATCTTTAAAAGTAAAAATGTAAATTTGTGTTGGCAATATGAAAATTGCATGTCTGCTTTTAATTGGTTGTCACTGCGCCACTATCATTTAAAAGGCTGGCAGTTCTAGCTGTTTTCGTGCTTTTGGATATCGAGAAAAAGTATGCTAAAGCGTACTTGTAAAGTGAAAATTAGACTCTCGCCCTTTAGAATTGACTATCATTTCAACGCTAGTTAAATGAATGAAAACTTTGATGTCGATGTCGGAAATTGCGTGTTTGATGGAAGAGAATAAATTATCTTATTGGATTAAAGTATTCATACTATTTTTATTAGAAGTATTTCATCATATTATGGATAAATATTGCCATAAAGTGAAATACCGTGCAAAACGCTGGAATCCAGGGCAGGCAAGAACCAGAGTTATTATGTGCATGGTGGCCATTCTTTCATATTTTTAGTTGAGACAAAGTATGGTCTCGTACTTATCCTGTGAATACTTCATCATTTCTTCATTAAATGACATATGAATCAAGTAATATGCTTCTCTTTTCTTCACACCACGACTTGACATACTGTAAGTACTTACTTTTCTTATTTTTCAAGTAGAACAAGTATTAATGAAATACAATGGTAAAGCAATAATTTCATGTCAATCAATATTTCAGTTTACTTTGCTGACATAAAGAAAAGGTTACAATGGTATGGAAATTTAGGTGTGGTTTCACCCTCTTTTCTTTAAGCCATGTTAAAGAGTTGGTACGTGTTCCCCCCCCACCCCACCCCAAACACAAATTACCACAATGACAATAAAAATTAATGAAAAATATGAGAAATGGGACTTTACATGAATGTTAGTAAGATCAAATACCTATATATAGGAGGTAATGAGACAGAACTAAATCTAAATAATAACATAAAAATAGGAAGCTGTGAGTATTATAGATACCTTGATGTAGACATTAACAGAGAAGGCAGAGACTCACAGGAAATTAAATAGAGAATCTGTCAAGGAAGAAAGGCTGCAAAACTATTAAATTCTATTTGGTGGAGTGAGGAGACCTTCAGGAAAAGAAAGTATAATATATACAATTCTATTGTAAAGAGCATATTGTTATATGGAGCAGAGGGATAGAGAATTATGAGAACAGAAAGAAAGAAATTACCGGCAGTGGAAATGGATACCCTAAGAAGATCATGCAAGGCATCAAGAATAGAAAGAATCAAAGAAATGATGAAAATAAAGGGAACCATATTAGATGATCTTCAAAAGAAGCAACTAGTCTGGTATGGTCATGTAAAAAGAATGAGTGATGAAATACTATCCAAAATCACATTTAATTATAGAACAGATGAAAAAAGGGGAACAAGGAAGACCACAAAAGAACTGAATGAACAGTATAAAAAAATGATGAGGGATAGAGGTCTAGAGGAGGAACGGACCCTTGTTTAGAAGAAATGGAATAGTTTCTTGTAGATTTTTTGGATGGCGACACCTGATGCCATAAACCGAGTTTATATATTAATTTAAAAGAAAAAAAATCGGGGAGATATGTTGTAAAGCATGCATGCAGGAATTTGGAAGTGGCCTGTCAAAATACACAGAGTTGGCATCTATTTCTACACTTCCATTTTACTAGTGAATGTTGCCAGAAAAATTCTAGAATAAAAAATGGAAAGAAAACACTCAAATAAATAAATATTTAAATTACATTTGCCTTTTAAAAATAATCTATTTGGAAAATTATAATAAAAATGGAAATCGCAGATCTGTAGAAGATTTTCATTCCTGTAATTTTCAGCCGCATTTATTATTTTCAAGCAAGTAGATGAAAGGCCTCATTATCAGTTGTGTAGTGCATATTTTTATTACCTACCTTATTCTTCTGATTTCATGAATCTTGGGGATGGGGGTTACTTTCCTTTTCATCACATTATTTTTCTTCAAAGTAAAGGTTCTGGCCTCAAGAAAAAAGAATTGTTCAAATTTAAATTTAATAAGTAACATTTTAAAATACCAAACTAGCCCAGTAGGTTCTTCATGGAAAACATTTTGTTCTGATAATGAACATACTTTTATATTAAGCATGAACATATCTTCTTTTAAGTCTTCATATTCTGTCTAGTTTTTAACACTTTCCAAAATAGTTGAAAAGTGTTCGAAACTTTGGATTGTCTGTTTGCCACCTGTCTGCACTCCAACTCCTGCAAATATACTCGGATTGCCATGTAATTTATATATGTTGTAGAGGTTTACTATAGCATGTACACTATTGAAAATGAAGTGTGTAGCATTTATAGTTTGTTTACAGGGACACACAAAAGAATTCCATTACATTATGTTCTATGGAGGAAAAATCATTTGCAGTGTGTTCAAATGGTGTTACACTATTTCAAATATTATGAAATTTATATACATTATTGAGGTGCACTGTAAGATGCTTACAGTAGAATATGGTGTGCATAGCATTTATCGGTTATTTACAGGGATACACAAAAAAAATTTAGTAACAGTTCTAATTTTTATGAGACAAAATTGCTGGAAGTGCAATATTTCAGTTGTGGTATGTGTTTTTCAGTTTAACTAAATTTTTGCAGATGTGGTGTGAATAAATTCTATAGATATACAGGACTGCACAAAAGCATTACTGTCTATGGGCATGAGTCTATTAAGGGTAATTTTTTAATTGTGTTATCATTTTTTAGTTGAACTGTAATTAATATAGGAAGCAATGTTTGTAGAATATAAATAAATTCATTAATAGGGCTAAGTAGAGAACTGGATACATTGCTAACTATGGATTTTAATAGCTGGAAGTCTGTTTTTAATTGTGTTATGTGTTTTTACCGGATTAAATTTTAGCCTAATATGTGGTGTTTATAAAAATTAGTAGCTAATAAGCATTCCAGTACATTTCTATCTACTGGCGTAGATCGCTAAAGGTGAATTTTTAACTGTGCTATGTGTTTTCTAACTGAACTAAATTTTAGCATTATGTAGTATATATGTTACAGTTAAAGCATGGAATCTGTTATTTCATAAAATACTTAGTTATTTCATGAAATAACTAACCAAGTTGGTTAAAGTGTGTAAAATTATTGGATTGTATGATTTAACTAGTTATTTTATAGAATAACAAATTGTATAATTGTTAAAATATTAAAGACGGCACGTGAAAGTTGTCTGAACTGGTTATAGCTGGTTTTAGTCAGTTTTGAACAGGTTATGGCTGGTTGGCAATCAGTGTGTATGCTGTATTTCTTAGACCTCTTAGTCTGTTGGTGAGTTACCACATGAAATAACTAGGTTTTTTTTATGAAATATGTATACTGAACTTCAAAAACTTTTAAATGGTGAATTTATGTTAGCGTTTTGTATTTTTTAAGCAGTCTAAGTTTTTTTGCCAGCAGGACTAAGTGGCCTAATAATTTATATAATTATAAGTTGTAAAAATTTAAATATTATTGCTGCATTATATTGTTATTTTTCTATTACTTTTTGACTAATCTAACAATAATATTACATTATATATTCCATTTTTCTTTATTATTTATCAATTAATCTATCCGTAATATGAAATGCATTTTTCGAGAGACTTTAACTATTTATCACACCAGTTAATTTATAAAACAACAGACTTGTTTTAATGTCAAATTCTTTATTTTTCATTTTATAGATTAGGCAAAAGTTATTCTATAAAATAGTTGAATCGTAAAATCCAAGAATTTTACACACTTTATCTGAGTTGGTGAGTTATTGCATGAAATAACTAGGTGTTTTATGAAATAACTGAATTATGCACTTTAATGGTAACATATATACAAATCTATGATAGTTCATCTAGAGGGTTGCAGAAAAAAAAAAATCAATTACCTTTCCAATTATGGTCAGTAATTGCTGAAATTGAGTTTTTAGATATGTTATGTGTTTTCTAAATTGTTTACTTAGATATTTTTTTTCACTTTATTAAGCAGTTAAGTTTTGTTACAGTATCTTGGAAAGTGTTTCATAATCCATGCTTGACACATGATTTTTCACATTAAAGTAATTAGTGTCTTGCTCCTGCCTTCAAAGTGGTTGTACGTCTTCTTTGTGCCTGACGAAAAAAGACAAAGTTCTTTGGAAAGGCCTAGCATATTCCTTATTTTTATGGTGTTATTAAGAAGTTTTTTATACTTTTATACTTTTATATGATTTTTTTTTTTTATTTAGTCTTACACAGATAATTTATAATTTAAGTCAAAGATTGAAAACTTTCTTGAAATGTTAGGAGTCAGATTAGAAAACATAGGGAAAGAAATAAAAATATTAACTTTCTTTTCCTTCTTTGAAAAACAACAATTAAAACAGAATAAAACAAATCTCAATGATGCACATTATTCTTTAAACAGCTTTGTTGCAGTGAACAGTACAAGAAAGACATATACTATTACATTTCATACTACAACCAGTTAAAATGAAAATTTTTAATGGAAACTTTTGTGTGCGCAATTTTAACAATTTAAACACAGAAATTAAATCTTCATCTATTATTTTTAACCTTATCGAGCATGAATTATCTTTAAATGGATGAAAATCATATTTTGCATTAAAACTAGATTTAAAATGGATTACTGAGAACAAATAATGTTGAATTAACAGACATTTATTACAAAACAACCAGACATAACATTTACAAGCAAAATAAAATATATATTAAAAGTTACTAAATAATTTTGTGATAATTTAAACTTTGGTCAGCTTATCACAAAGTTAAAAAAAAAGTTATTTTTCTTTTGTTTAGATCCAAGAGCAGAAATTCTTTAAAAAATTCTTCTCTCATGCAGAAGAGTAACAAATTTGCAGAAGGTGAATTTTCCAAATGAATATTTGAAAAGAAAATGGTTCTGCCATCTATTGATGTATTTCACAAGCATTATTGAACTTAGTAAAAATAAAATATGCACAGCTCTTAGAGTGTTGTTTTTCTATACAACCTCAAATTATAAAGTTATCATGAACGAAAGGGTTAAAGAAATATTTCAATTTAACAGCAAAACACTTCAATGAATAGGAAAAGAAAGAGTTCCCCCTTTTCTTTACTTTGAAACAAAGAGATGATTAAAATAAAAATATATATATACATAATTTCACATATTTTAAAAAATTTCACAAAACATTAAAAAAAAAGGGTTTTTTTTTTTTTTTTTTTTTTTGGTAAGATATAAAATAATAAATGTGTGTGTGACAAAGAGAAATGACATTAGTGTTGTTTGTGATCCTCTTTAAAAACAAAATCCTGAAATTATATGAAATAATACAGAGGGTGATGCAAAGGTGCAGATAAACCTTTCATAAATAACTGATTATAATCAATAAATTACAATAAAAGTTCTTGTGAATTGCTTTTACAAAAACAAATTGCATTTGCAGATGAGTGAGTTCTTACTTTAAATAAGAAATACACACCTATTATTAATATATAATAATAATTATCAGCTAGCACCACAAGGCACATTATTTGCTTTACTTATTTAATTTTTTTGTGCTTTTCACAATTTGTATCTATAGTGGAATGAAATTTATAAGGGCAGAGCTAGATAAAGGATTTCTATTCAATATTACCTCATGAATTTAATAATACATATGGTTTTATAGTTACATAAGATTTGTATGAAAAGTACCAGGGTAAGTTGTATTAATGAATATTTATGCAATTGAATGTCCCACTCACTAATTGACTAATGAATACTATAACAACTTATTTTGAGACCACAATAATTACCCCATGAATTTAATAATAATAATAATAAACATACTCTACACAAAACAACATGGAATATCATAGTTAATATTGAAGCAATTTTGCCTTTATGAAATTTACATTTAAAATATAAATATTTAAATGGTCTATAAAACAAGAGAGGAAATAATAATTACAAAAAGTAATTATTTAATATTCTGCACATACTAACCCCTCATTCCTTTTGCAGTAAGTTGGGTCAATTTCTTTCCGCATTCTTTCAGTATGCAAATAGCCACTTCCACAGAATCATCAGTAGGGTTTTCCAATAGGTGCGTAACTATTTCAAGAATTAGTACTTCATGGGCCTAATCCAAGGGAGAAAAAAAGAAAGTTTTATAATGTATAATCTGATCTTCTACAACAATTTAAAAAAGTGTCCTTTCCAGCAAAAATAACAAACAGTCACATAAAACAGTCATTCTCAATGCCAACTACTCATGAATTCCAATTTTAAAATTCAATGAATAAGTATTTAATTTTAAAAGCAGGATATGTTTGTTTAACATATCTTCAAAGAGAGCGTAAATGTCTATTTTTTTCAATTTTTGGCCCTTTTTAGAACTACAATCATTATTTCAATCAGAAGCACTTCATGAACTACTTTCTTTTAACATCATAGTATGTTTTATAAGTGTCTGTTGGAACATTGATTATGTCATGCTTATGGAGCAATATTAAAATAATAATTGAAAGTTCTAAGCCTAAAAAATGCCATAAAATTGGCAAATATGTCATCAACAAGGACTTAGACCATCATGTTTTTCCATTTTGACAGGTTTTACTGTACAGTGGGTGATCGGTTAACGAACTTAATCCATTCCAAAACAATGTTCGCTAATCGATCATAGATTTAGTATAGATTTGTATGGAAATTAATTTAATTCGTTCTTAAGAGTTAAATAACGTATATAAATTAATATAAATTCTTCCTAAATTTATTTAAATGTAATAATAATAAAACTTAGATTACATGCATAGTTTGCTTTTCCTTCAGGCATGCTTTTTTTTTTTAGTTTGTCGGGCGTTAAATTTTTGACAAAAGCATATTTTTCCTTTCTGAAGTTTTCAATCTTCCCTTTTTAATAGGATTAATATACGTCTGTATATAATATGGACAGATCGTATTTTGATGATTTTGTCCGTGTCGTGCCACACTTAAAAAATTAAATGACATGCCCTTTGTAAAAACTTTTAGGATTACATTCATTGACTACAGCATTAAATCATATCAATTTATCACTTTGGTCTATAAAAAACTCCATTAATTCTCTAAAAGATCGTGTTTACTGCAGGGTATATCAAGTGGAGTCTAGAGCCTGTTAACAATTTAGGAACTAAATTTCAATTAAAATAATTTTCAATGAAAAATTTTCTTTAAAAAAGGGACACAAAATATAAAAATTAATGTTTATAATCTGTTCATTTTAATTTAGGGCCCCAAACTAGAGGTCTGCACGGCCCAATTTTTATTTAGGAGGCTTGGGCCAGGCCTAGTCATCACTCTTTCTGGGCTGGGCCCAGTCTTTACTTTATTTTGCAAATGGGCCAGGCTGGGCCTGGTCTACTTTTGGGCCTGACTTCATTCTGCAATATCAAGCAGGCTCTGGTCTTTACTTCTTCCGGGCCAAACCGGGGTTGAGCCTTTCTTTATTCTGCATGTTCGGACGCGGTCGGGCTTGGTGTTTACTCTTTTTGGTCTTGTGGGGGAAGGTCACATCTCTTAATAAGCAGCTTTTATATTAAAGACTGTTGCCATATCCAAAATGGCTACTTTTCCGAAACTTTTAGAAAGTCATTTTCATTTGTAAATACAAAAATATTGCATTAATATTTGTAAAAATATAAAATTTACACATTATTTTCAGATACCAAGAAATTGAAGAATTTCACATTTTCTTATAAAGGAAAAGAATCATCCAGAAAATGAGCATTTTAACTTTGACCATAGTTTTAACTTTTATACCGGGCCGGGTCAGGCCAATCACTTGTTTTACATGGGCCAAGCTCGGGCCGAGCATTTAGCTTTTATACCGGGTCAGGTTGGGCCAATTACTTTTTTTGCACGGACCGAGCTGGGCTCGGGCCTAAATTTTAACTTTTATACTGGGAAATTCAATAATTTTTTTGTATGGATCGAGCTGGGCCTGGGCTTGGAAATTCCAGCCCATGCAGATCTCTGCCCCAAACCCCTGATAGCCCGTGAATTAATTAGGCTATAAGTATACAACTGTTAAAATGTTCTTTAAGTCGATAATATAGATGCAGTTAAATACAGCTCTGCAAATCTGAAACACATCATTGCTTCTTCTGGGCTCTGTTTTGTTAGGTGTTCGTTAACCGAACTTAAAAATCTCTCGCGAGAGTGTTCGTTAACCAATCATCCACTGTATATGGTTTTTATAGTTGCATAGGATTTTCTGTGAAAAGTACCAGGGTAAGTTGTATTAATGAATATTTACACAATTGAATGTCCCACTCACTAATTGACTAATAAATACTATAACAACTCCTTTTGAGATTACAGATTTTTCTTCCCCCTTCAAGAAAATAAATTCTGAAAGTTAAATACTTTCACATCATTGTGGCCTTTGTTCCAGGAATATATATTTTCATTGCACTAAAATTATGCAAAAGCATTTACATACAGACAAGTCAAAACATTCCATCACATAAGAACCTAATGCAAATGACTTTTCCTTTTAAAATAAAAAAAATAATTTCATTTTTGTGAAAGTACTTTAAACAACTTTATTCAGAATGGAACTCAAAAGGTTTGAGTAGACAAAAACTCTGAGGACTAATTTCTTAGACATGCTTTCATTCCATATCTTCGCATTTTTTGCATCAATCATGGGTGCAAGAAGTCTATTCAAACCAAGCCTGAAAACTTTTCTGATTATTAGGAATAACCAAATGAAAATTAGAAGATTAAAAACAGGTGTTCACTTGTTAATGTCTGTACATTTACTATTTGTACATTTCACCAATTTTTCTTTCAGACATTATTAAAAAAAAAAAAATTAAAAATTCTTACTAAAAACGTCCCCCATTTAAAAAATGTAAAAACAGTCTCCAATAAAAATCTCTACCACTCCACAAAAGCGCTTTCACCCCCCGCTAGGGCATCATCAGTTGTGATCTTTAACTCTCTTCCTCTCCATTATATATATGACTGCTGGTTGAAGAGCTCCCCTTATCGGCATTCAATAATGAGGGGGCGAAAGCGCTTTTGTGGAGTAGTAGAGATTTTTATTGGAGACTGTTTTTACATTTTTTAAATGGGGGACGTTTTTAGTAAGAATTTTTAACCATGCTTTTTTAAATAATGTCTGAAAGAAAAATTGGTAAAATGTACAAATAGAAAATTAGAAGATTTCTATGTTTTGCTTTATGGTTAAAATTTGATATCTAACAATACATGAAAGTGATTAAAATTTCTTAATATTAAAATTGCCATTACTTAAGTACATAAAGTAGAATTTATTATCAGTAAAAATCTTGCCAGGACAAGGTCTTGCACCCATGGCATCAATCCAGAAAAAACCAAATTGCTTTCATAAAAGGTGAATTCCACCATTTGGAATAATTCTTGCACGCCTGCAGTGAAAAGATTACAATCTCAATTGATAATGTACTTGCTAAGAATCAGGGTTATATTGGTTTTATCCAGGAGTGGTTTTAACCATGGAAAAAAACAGTTTTAACTCTCTTGGACGAAATATGTTTTGACCATTAGTGGTAAAAATTCATTAAAGAAAATTAAAATTAAAAAAAAATTAAAATTAATTTTGTTAATCAGAAATATAGTGCAACATTTAGAAAGGTTTGCCAAAATAAAATGTAACAATATTTGGAAGTATTTACAAATATTTTACTCAGCAATTTACTTTAATTTTGATTACTTTATAATTTAACTGCACACAAATTTCTAAAGATAAGCAATTCTCATAAATACTGAAATATTTTTAATAATTTGATTACATATCTAATTTTACATAAAAGTGAAGGAAACTCAAGAAATAACTTGGGCGAAGTTTCAAACCAAAAATCTGTAACTACCACTAAAGTTACAAAGTTATTGTCATAGGGAATTTATTCTAGAAAGCTACTAAACAGATGTTAGTAAGTTAGTTGTGATAACCATTATGGTTAACAAACGATCTGCCATACTTGAATTACATAAGCAAGGAATGAAACAATGTGAAATTGTTTAATGATTGAAAGTGCCTAAGCAGATGGTTTCATACACAATCAAAAGATTTAAAGAACTTGGACATGATGGTGACAGGCCAGGAAGAGGAAGAAAGTGCACAGTTAACCCATCAAGAAACTGGGTAGTTATCAAAAAGCGAGTTCAACTAAATCCTAGGATTTCAAAAAGAAAGGTTGCTAGAGAGATGAAGATCAACAGAGAAACCGCACGTTTCATGGCAAGAGTAGAGCTTGGTATTCACTCTTACAAAATGAAAGAGGCTCAAAAGCTAACAGCGGAGAACAAACGCACAAGACTTCAAAGGTGTAAAGACCTGTTAAAGCGGGCTGCAAATGATCGATGGCAAACATTTGTCTTTACAGATGAGAAACTGTTTTCAATTGAACAAGCTCACAATAGCCATAATGATAGAGTTTAGTCAGCAGAAGCACCTGGACCTTCTTGCATTGTTGAACGGCGTCAACGACCCCAATCTGTAAAGGTTTGGGGTGGGATATGTGCTAGTTGGAAAACACCACTTATTTTTGTTGTTCAAGGGATAAAGATTAATCAACAAACATATCGCAAACTCATTTTGGAAGATGTCGTCTTACCTTGGTCACAAAAGTTCTTTGGAAACAAAAGATGGACCATCCAACAGGATTCCGCACCTGCATACAGAGCTAAAGGCACTCAAGATTGGTGCAAGACACATTTTCCTGACTTCATTGGAGCTCAAGAATGGCCACCGTATTCCCCAGATTTGAACCTAATGGATTATTCTGTTTGGTCCATCTTGGAGACAAAGGTGTGTGCTAAACCTCATAAAACTTTGGCATGCCTAAAGAAATCCTTATGCAAGGAATGTGATAAAATATCAGTAAGTGAGTTGCGGCCCATAGCCGAAAATTTTGTGAAACATTTAAAGCTCTGTATTAATGCTAAAGGTAGCCACTTTGAAAATTTATAAATATATTAGACGAAATAATGTATTCATATTTATTTTGAAGTTTGGCCGTAATATTTTCATTAGCATTAAAGTTATAATATATGATATGTGTCCAAGTTATTTCTTGTCACCCTGTAAATCACATTAAACAAAAGAAACATTTTAAAATTTTTATTTAGAACACAAAAAATTTCCTTATATTAAGCTACGACAATTTCAAAGTTTATTTTGGATTAGTTCAAACTTGGAAAATAATCTTTCTACTGATGAAGAGTTTGCACAACTACTTTGCCAATTTTTCATTAATGTCTTCCAGATGTCATAATGTGTCATAATGTAGTAAGAAAAATAAAATTTATGAAATACAGTAGACTCTCCCAAATCAGCACAGGTTAAAACAAGAGGTTGTGCAGATTTTGGAATTTTGCAGATTTCTGGTAATTTTTAGGTAGATTACGCAAAAAATACTACGCATTACATTCTCTCCTGTGTTGGAATTTCTGGAAAATTTTGCACATATATGCCGATCATGACTCCCAAAACAAAAACTTTATCTATCTATCTATCCATCTACCTATCTCTATCACTTTTTTATGGGCATTACTTCAATAATTCTGCACAAATCTCTTCCAAACTGATACATAAAATCAAAGGGCATAAAATCTTGGTCAAGTTCGTTAATGGGCAAAATCGAACCAAGGTGGCTTTTTGTGAAAACAGAAAAAAAACCCACAACTTCTCAATTATGATACGCATCGAATCCATTTAAAGTTATTATTACTTCTAGAAAAAAGGCTGAAAATTTATGTATGACAGATTTTTGATATTATTAAAAATAGCCTCAAGGGGAGGGGGGGAATAGGGGTTTAAAAAGAAAAAAATCATAACTTTGTCAATTCAAAAGATATCAAATCCACTTAAATTTATTATAAATCCTCTTAATATTATCTACAACTTTTATATTGACAAGTTTTTTTTAGGACCAACCCTTATAGCTAAAAATAAAATAAAATAATAAGAACAAAAATATCCCTGCCGGCTTCGCCTACAGACACAGGTAAATTTCAAAATGGTGCTCTCAACTGCTGCATCATGGCAAAAAGGTCATTTCTTCTGCAATTCCGAATAAACAGGCACTCCATGGTATGCATCTTCGAAATCTACCTGTGCCTGTAGGGCGAGCCGTCAGGGATTATTTTGTTTACATTTTAAAACAGTAATTTGAATGTAACAAAGCATTAGAAATTGTAATGAATGCTTACAATAAAGTAAAATATTAAAATAATGAAGTAAAATATTAAAATAATTTAAATAAAATATTAAAAATGAAGACAGGTGCAATAATTAAGGATGCAGTACTAAATATGCATAATAATGATGAAATATCAATTTTTCTTGTTTTATTCAATGAAAACTCACTATAAAGGAAAGCATATTTTTTATTACCTTTCTTTGCAAGTTTCATTCATTTCTTTATATTATATTTTGTGAACATGGACAACATTTTTGTCTGCATAAGTTTTTAGTTTTGTTATTTTTGTTTCTTAATCTCATACACCATTCTAGGATTTATTCCATTATGATTGTACCAAAAAACGAGTACATGAATCAGAATCTAGCTCTTTTTATGATCTCTACTTTTTGAATTATTGTCAAACTTATGTGTTTTCTTTTCCTATTTTTTCATTAAAAATATTGGAATCGACCCTATTACTTACGAAAAAATAAAAATAAAAATAATTACAAATTAAAAACCAAAAATTGAATATCAAAGAATCGAAAGCAAAAAACATAAACATAAACAATATGGCTTCAACAGTTACAGTTGCAGGTACTGTGAAGAAGTTACTGCTGTACCATATTATTACCTTAGATATGAAAATAATTTGCATCAGAATCACAAAGTCATGAAATTTTATTTATTATTTATACAGATTTAATAAACAAAAAAGCTTGATTAATTAAAAATTGCCTTGGAGAAAGATCGTGATCTCCACTGAAATTAGCGTCATCTTGAATTTTTTCGGAAGGAAATACAAAGCTATTTCTAAGAATTAACTGATACATGTTGATCCACCCCATTCAGTCTTTCTCATTACTCCACTTAAGCAAAATATTTCATTTCACAAATTTAATTAAAAGATAAACAAGACTGTTACTTCCTCCAATCATTAAGTTATTTGTTAGGCTGTATGGATCAAGCTTGACTGATTATAATCCCAGCTCTGCAGTGGATTTACAGTGGAGAAATGTAGAATAGGACTGAAAAGGCAGGCTTCAAAAATATTTTTTCATTATAAATCTTTCCTCATAAATTTTAAAATGCCTTTGTATATTATTATAGATCATTACATTGTGTGTTTATATGCATACAATCGCAGTAGCAGAAACCTTGAAGCAAAGGAGTTGGCACTGCAGATATTTTAAAACCTTGCAGATTAATTTTACAGTTTAAAAAGAGATTAAAAAAATATGCTAAAATGTGCTTTATGTCTCTATATTTATGGTATTGTACTTTCTTTGTAAATGCAAATTTAACTTATTTTATAGGTCACTATTATCTCTTATGATAAACAAGCTTTGCCCAGCATTGTTGGGTCATTGATAAATCTTGAGTTATTGCAGATTGCTACAGAAAATTGTACTGCTGGGATAAAATATAAGCAAAGTAAATGGTTTCAAAATTACACCAAAGTAGAACATTTTGACAAAAAGATTCGGTTCCACTGATACTTGATTATTTCCTTGTAGTTTCTAATGCTCTTCTTGAAATGAATTTTAATCAAATTCTTGATGTAATTTTAAAGCTAATTTACAGTTTTAGTTCATGCAAACAAACAAAAAAAATATCTATAAATTTTAATATTTAATTTTAATTAAAATAAACATAAAATTACAAACTTATTCAAATTACTGAAAATTTATAAAATATAAAGTTAGATTTTACTTACTACTTCTTGATTCAAAAGATGAGCAAGAAAACGTGCAGCTGTTAAGCAGACTGTTTTATCGTTACGCCTAAAACCTCTTTTATATTGTATAATGAGTCTTTTTAATATCAACTCACCAATTTCAGGAAACTGTAAATGAAAATTATAAATAATTACTGCACAGAGAATTTAAAAAAAAAATTTCAATAAGAAATTATTCATTTATACATGCAATTATTTTTTTTAAACTAACAAAGCTAATTTTTCACACACACACGCAATCTTTTCTCATTATTATAATAATCTTTAATGATTTCTTTTCCATTCATAATGTGAATACATTGTGTTAATATGACTATTTTCATCTTAGTATTGCTTGCATCTGCATTTTTAAAAATGGGATAGTTGGTTTATTAAATCTTAATTTCTTTAATTCTGTTATGGTTTTATGGTCTGTCGCATGCATACAGGCAATGCAAAATAGATTATTTCTCTTAAACACAGTCTATTTTACACAGAAATCATTGTGACTTCCTTATATTATGGAATATTGCACTCGATAATGTGAAGGTCACTTTTTTTACACTCTTTTAATTAACTTAACTTGGTTTTTGTGTGTAAAGAGGGAATAAACTAAATGACTTGCCCGGCCTTGCTCGGGCCCTGGATAATAAAATTAAACAAACCTAGAGTTTGTATGATTTTATATCTTTAACCCGATTTTGTATAAAATTATTTATTTAAAAGTGCTTTGCACGGCGACTGAAAATCCTTTATTTCCACTTTCCGCCAATACGGGCACTTTCTGATAAAAACGAACCTCCGACACATGTGTTCCCACTGTCTGCAGCACCGTATAGTAGGCATGCAATGCACACGCTGCAAACTCTTTTAGTTCCACCTTCCACCAAAGAAACCACCTTCTGAACGAAACTCCAAATCATGTCCCTGCTGCTTCCGGCACTGTATAGAAAGCGTGCTGCGCACATGCTCAAAATTCTTTAGTTTCGCTTTTCACTGCCAAGAGGCGCAATTAGCTCCTTACGAACATCCAACACAGGTACCCGTTGTATGAAGGGAGTTAAATGAACCAATTCCCATCGAAATCAGGCCCACACAACTCTAGAAAATAATGTGCCCCCTGGCGGTGGAAGGCGGAACTAAAACCTGTAACACAAACGAAAACCAAGTTAAATCATCCAAAGGTCGTTGTCATCGTGCCCATATAATCCGAGATAAGAATGCACAGTTAGATAAAGAAACTTGGATGATTGCCTGCCAGGGGGCACTTGGTCAAGTGCTCAAGAACAATTCATTTACTTGGATTACTGCTATCCACTTAATAGGTATATACTGGATGTGTACTTTTATTAGGAACAAATTTAATTTTTACGAAAATCGTTATTTGAAATTTCCTGTATTCGTTATACATTACATTTATAAAATGCTACGTTAGAAGCTAAAAATGTTAAATTTCTTAAGTGGAATTTGTTTTGTGCAAATCAGAGCAAGGTGTTAACCCCCCTCCCACCCCATACCCGCAAATATAACGAATAATTTGTTCAAGAAAACCACCTTCACCTACATTACCATGATCATTAAAAAAATAATTACATTTTTTTGATAATTAGAGCATAACGAAGATGCTACGCTAAAATAGCCGGCAGATGACACCCTTTCCAATCCTCAATTTCAAATGTATATCTTAATTAGTTATCTAAATTTTTGTTCATTAGTAAAAATTGACAATTATTTCCTTCCATTTTCGCAAACTAAATGAAGAGATCGGCCAGAGAAACAGATCTCTTTGTAGTTCAGATTTTAATGAAAGCATATCCCTGTCTGCAACTTTCTTGGATTTCTTTCACTGGCGCCAGCAGTTTTTTGCATAAATTAAGAAAAATTACCGGCCTAATTTTTCAAAAATCGCATAGTCAGATGCAGAATTTTTTTTTACATATGCTCAGAAATTTTCAAATAGATATCTTAATTAGTTTTCTTAAAATTCCCTAATTAGTAAAATAATTTCGAATTCGTTCATTTCTGTGGGCAAATCCGCAACAGCAGTTCTTTTCTTTAGCCATTTTGATTTAAAAGATGGCATTTTCGATGCGAAGTTTAATGATATTCTAATTAATATCTTGAGTAATTATCAAAATATTAAAATTCTGAGACTCAGGTGCACATGGCCAGACCTTGGACTATCCACACCTAAATTTTCAGACTTCTAGGTGGGCTAGATTTTGCTAGCCATCGCAGACAAACAAACACACACACACACAGAGCGAAACTTTCTTTTATTAATATGGAATTTTCACCCACTTCCTTATATGCTGAAATTATAAAAATTATGTACATAGATGTTTTCTCGATGACAATACAACATTTTAATATTTTTAGAACTGAATTATAAATTATTTTTCAGGCATTTTTCTGTTAGCCAGCCACAGGTGATAAATTGCCAAATATTCTTTATGGCTATTCGAGTTATAAAAATAACGGAGTTAATTATGCGCCAAACCATGTCAACAAGCTGCGAAACTGTAACAAAACATTTTAAACATTAAAAAGCAGAAAATTTAAATAAAAAATAAATATTAATATTTAAAAAAAAAAACATTTTATTCAATAAATAGTTTAATATTCATTAAAATATAATTATATGTTGAGAAAATAATTCAGAAAGCCTGAATAGATAGTTTTAATAATATGTGTTTTTTTCTTTCCTGTTGCTATATCTTAAAAAAGAAAGAGTGCAAAAATTATATATATTTTTAACACATTCACTAATTTGAGTTTTCTACCAAGCATTAATTTTCCATAATCAGGTCCCATGCCAAATTAGCGTATTATAACTTTTTTTTATTTTTTTTTAAACAACATGAATTGCAATCATGAAATTAGGCATGATTTTTATGATAAACATTAAATGCATTAAAAGAGTGATTACATAAATAAAACATTAAAAGAGTGTATGAAACATTAAAAGAGTAACATAAATAGAACATTAAAAATGCAAATAAATTATTTTGCATAATAAAACAGTAAAAGAGTGGAAAAAAAAAATACTTTTGTTTTTATCTTATTGCAGTTATTTCCTTCTGTTTTAAGCTTTTTATTGATACAGTACATTTAGCATTTTGGGATTGAAGTTATTTCCAACGTATTTTAATACTTGGTCATATTTTTTAGTATTAATTTTATCTTATGATTTAATAATAATTTTATATAAAAATCTATATTAATTTAAGTACTATATACTTAATACAAAATTTAAATTTCATTATACAGTGAAACTTCCATTTAACGAAGTCTCATCGTTACACTTAAAAAATTCGTTATGAAGAAAATTCGTTAAATAGAAATCAACTTAAATTCATGATATTTTTCCTTCAGATATGACAAAGAGGTATTGGATTCAGAAGCATTTGATTCAGTTTAAATTATGTAGCCGTCTCTAACAAAACAGTTGCGTACGGTCGATGAAATCCCTCCACATTCCTAAGCTTTGGCTCAAGCTTTCATCAGCTCTGATACAAGGGTTCTCAAACTAATGTTTTCCCTACATTGTCTTTTTTCAGTCTTTTTCGATAATGTACTTCAAGATTTTTTATTATTCCTCAGACTAATGGCTAAAGTTTAGAAGTTGTATTGGCAGGAACAAAAATAACTTTGATGTTCTTTGATTTGAAATTTGAAGCACGTTCTTGTGGATGTACAAAGCTGGACAGAATGGTAACTGTCTGACTCTAATTGTTTTTTTTTTTGCTTCAATGTATCTGATGCTATTGCTTCACTGCATCTTCTATATCATTGAATGTAAAAAGGGGATTTTGACTTCCCCCCAATTGTCAGCGCTGGAATCTCGATAGTATCTCGAGAGTAATGGTAACAAGTGTTTTTATTAGTCTGAAAAAAAAAGCTTTATTTAGCACCAAGTAGAATGGAAATAATTTCATTGTGTTCATTTTCATACAATCCACTGAAATAAATTCGCATATCCAGCGCAACAGCAACCTCTAAGTTTGGATTCTGTTCACGTACAAAAGTGGAATAAACTTCGTTATATAGAGTATATTTTTCGTAATATGGAGATTAATTTACATGCTAATGGTGTTCAAAGTCAAAGTTCTGCAGAAAATTTCGTTAAGTAGAAAACTTCGTTAAATAGAGACTTCGTTAAAGGGAAGTTCCACTGTATTTACCCCTTCAGGATGTTCATTCGGCATATAATTTTTTTAATCTTTTAGTCAGTGCTTAATTACTTATTGCTACAATAAAGTAACAAATAGAGCAGAAAAAAAAAAGTTTACAAAAAATTTAAAAAGTTTTAAAATTTTCAAACTTTGATTACTGGGGGGGGGGGCAAAATTTTGGAAGAAGGAAGAAGGGTGGTAGGTAAGGAGGATTTAGATGATTAAAAAAAATAATAATAATAATCAGAAATTCAAAGAAACACAGAAGCATAGGCATAGAGTTCTGAAAAATATTGGTGGGGCTCAACCCCCACCTTTTACACAAATACAAATATGTCACAGTGTGTACGTATGTGTAATAGAGACAGATTGCGATCTGAAATTGAACAGAACAATGTATATTTAAATAAACTGCAATTTAATGTACTATATATTAGACAATCTGAATTTCAAATGTTTATATAAAAAAAGATATACTCGCTGTCATTCACAAATCGTTTTTATGGGTCCACTCCCCTCACGTGAAAACACCCGCTTGCTAATGTTAATCGTATGGATTTTTCTAATATCTCATTTGCATTTCAATACTTTTTTTTTTTTTTTTTTTTTTTTTTTTTTTTTTTTTTGTAGAGACCAAAAAATTTCAAGTCACTGATTACAGCTTCCGAATATGAATGCTGTGACAGACAGACAGAGAAATAAGACGAATAGAGCTTCCTCTGTGAGATGAATGAAACCCTAAAAATTGTCGAAGAAAGCAACATTAAAAATTATAAAACATAATGAAGTAAAAATTTTGAGTGTCTTAGTAATTATTGGTGGGGCTAAAGCTCCATGACCCATATAACTCCATGCCTATACACAAAAGAGTTTCACCCCGGATTAAGAAATAAGAGATCAAAATTAAGAAACTTTTTGCAGATTTTACATAAAAATAAGTACTTTTAAGCACCAAAAATTACTTTTGGAAAATTGAAGCACTTTTAAAGAGTTTCAAGGACCATACAAACCCTGTCTTAAGACTACAATATGACGTGAAAAAAAAAATATTTTGACATAAATTGACTAGTTTTAACTTTTGAAGAGGAGAAACCTTTGACTGCTTTTTTTATCACTCAACTGCATACTGTGCTCAAAGATTGGAGAAGAATTAATTTTTGCACCTTAGTTCATTATAGATATTTCAATATTGCTTCTATATAAAAGTTTTTTAAGTATTTGAAAAGTAAAACAAAATAAATAAAATTATGCCCTGAAAATACGAACATGAAATACAACATGGGCATATAAATTTCAAGAAATTGCAATAAATCCCTCTTATAATTATTATACCTGGTGCATAACAATAAACTAAACACTTCATAATTTATTTGCATTAAAAGAATTAGGATATTTTTACCTTTCAGTATTAAATTTTGTTTCATAAAAGTACCATAAAAACCAAAGTATTTCTTACTCCCCCCCCCCCCTATCTATTCTCAAAATTAAAAATTAACTAACACAATACAAACACATATTTAGCAACAAACAATTAGTATAATATTAAAATAAAATACATAAAAAATACCTTTGTATTTATGATAGCAACAAGAGCAGCATATACTCGAGTAAATGTAGGAGAGGCTCCTTGTGCCTGCATTATAGCCCTGGCTAAAACTCCTCTGTAAAATGAAATTTACATAAAAGTTTAATATATAATACATGCACACATAATAACATCCAATTAGTATATTTTATTATATAGTATATATGAAAAACTTACCTTCCTCTGATTATGTTCTCTTTGAACAATTCAACAACAATTTCGGATATATTAGAACTATTTACTTTGTTGGTCATACCCACAATAGTTTTTTTTAAAGCTTCCCATGCTAATCGCTGGTAGGCTTCACTAAATTTTAAAAAAAGGAAAACTGAATTAATATACTTGTATATTTATAACAGAAAGAGAAAATAAGAAATTTTCTTAATGCCTAAATATACTTATTAAATATACAGGGTGTTTGAAATGTCTGGAAACAATTCAATCCAATTCCGTATATGCTTGCAAAAGATGGTTAAATTGCTATGCATAGCATTTGATTCTATAAAACTTATTTAATTGAACTACTTTGACCAATTTCAACATTGAATAGCACTTAAAATAATTATTCAATTTTAAAACTTTTTGCTTCAGAGTGTTTATCATACATTTATCTATACTCTACCAGTTTTCTTGTTCTTTTCTATATGCCATAGTTTTTTTTTTATTATGATTCTAGAAAATCAAAAGGTTACAATAAATTCAATTACAACAACAGTGTTAGGTACTTTTTTTTTTAAAATAGAGCGATATGCAAAAAAAGATGACAAGTGAATTAAGTATCATAATAACAGACGATATAATTCATTACACTGAAATAATAACAGCACGAACGCACCTCATTTGTCACATTTGCCGTACAATTTCTAACTTGTTTAAATTTGTCTAATTTTTTTAGTTTTTTTTTTCCAATTTTATATTTATAATTTTCATATTTCAAAAAAATCATTTATTTATCTAATATTGCCATATTTTGAAAAAGCACAAACAAAATTTCCTTTCAATTAACAAATATATTTATATGGGACTATTAAAAAAGAAAAAAAAAACTTTAAAATAATTAAAAACAGTGGGATAATATACAGACAAACAAGTTACCTGCTTTTGTCTTGAATACTCTCTTGCATCATTCTTAGTTTTGCAGGAGGAATATATGCACCACCAGTTCTAGTATTTATGTTGGCAATTTTTTCTTTTTTAGATAAGGGCTCAATATCAGTTTTTTTAGAATTTTTTTCTTTATCCTCTGATTTATAAACAGTCTCATTTTCCATGTTATCATAGTCCCTTCTATTTGGATTGTCAAGATCTACATATTCTCGAGGTCTCTTATCCCTACCTGAAAAATGTGATCTTTTATCTTCAAAAAAGTCTGTTGTAGGAGAATTTTCCTGATTTTTTTCTTTATTATATTTATTTTTTACATATTTATCTTTTCTCCTATCATCTCTTTCATACGATCTCTCTCTTTTGTCTGATTTTCTTCTTTTCTTGTAACTTTCAATATCATCATATTTTTCTACATCATTATCATCATCATGCCTTTTTTTTTTCCTATCATATTTTTCAGAAGTCTTTTGTCTTTTGTTTCGACTTTCATAGATTTCTCTATCATCAGTTTCTGATCCACTTGAAGAATGCATTTCCTAAAATATTTAAAAATTATATTACAATTCAGTACAGTCAATTTGCCGTATTTTTCATTTTACTAAATACATATTAAACTTAAAAATCGCAGAAAAGGAAAATCTGGAGTAACTCTGAACACTGTACAGAATACTACGGATTCAAATAATTCAAATAAGTCACAATATAAAAATAAATAAACACTTTAGATCCTAATTTTACAAGGGCAAAATGTTTTCAATGGTGAAAATGACTGCATGTTCTAAAGTAAACATGCACTACTTTGATAAAAATTAAACTTTTTTTTTTTTTTTTTTTTTAATTATGATGTAATTTTTAATAATTTTCATCCTGCTGATGCTGCGATCAAGGCCTGTAAACTAAACTAAATACTGAAATTTACATAGCCATACTGATGAAAGTTTAAAGTTGTTTTTAATGTAGATTATTATTATTATTATTATTATTTAGGGGGGGGGGGGGGGGTGTTAGTCCTCTGAGGGCTTTTCTGTGTTTTCAAACATTTATAAAACCCAAAATATATTTAATTCCATTTTGAAGTTTAATTAATTTTTCCATATCCCTTTATCATAACCCACCCCCCCTTTTTTTCCTTTAACCCCTTAACTGTGATGAAATCTGACGTAATCTTCAATACATATTGTTTAACATCTAATTTTACAATTAAATAACGCGACGATTAGTTTTATGATATAACAGTAAGAAAGTGCACTTGTCATACGTGTTCAAAACACGGCTCTGCTGGTGAAAATTGGCTCGCAGTTATGCAAGTTCGCCATTCATATAGTACATGCTGGGATTTTTCAAGGAAGTATATATACGTCCGGGGCAGTTAAGGGGTTAAATTCTGTCAACAATATTTTTGCCAATAGCCAATTTAACTAGTTTTCTAGAAACGAAAAATTACGTGACAGCTGCTTAGACGATTAAAAAATTTGCTGTATGAATTCTGAATAAACTTTACTGAAAAGAGGACAAAATTTACTATATTGGCTAAAAGATTGAATTTGGATTGCTTTTATGAGTGGATCAAAATCACTGGCAATCTAAGAAAATAGGGGAAATATGCAATTTTTTCTATTTAATATAAAATAACAGCAACAACAAAAAAGAAAATGAAAAATTTAACAGCCAGACTCATTTGGACCTGACTTTGTCTATCCAGAACTAATTTTCAGAACTCTACATAAAATAGATTTTGCTAACCATAGTGTATGTGCAAGCACACACATACATATCTTTTTTTTTATTTTTTTAATTGACATGTACTGTACTATATAATGAAAAAAAAACTACTATATCTATTCAAATTATTAAATCATACATACTTTATCATCATCAGCCCATTTTCCAAACCTTAAAAAAAAAAAAAAAAATGAAATTAGTATACATAAATAAAAACATCAATTTTCAAACACAGGAGAAATGCAAAAATTTTAGTATATCATGATTTGACTAAAATAGAATTAAAAAAAAATCCTATTTCCATAGTTTGATTTTACAAATTATGAAACTTCCAAAGTACATATAGTTAAATTTCCACTCATGTTTTCTGCAATTTGCATTATCTTTAATAATAAAAATTAAGGAAGGAACAAAATTTTTTTAAGCTGTTAAAAAAAAGAGGTTCAAATACAAAAAGAAAATTACATATGTAGATATAAATAAACCGATCATGGGGAATACTGATATCAAAGAAAACAAATCATTCTAAGTAAAAATGACAAATATCATATATTATAATATGAGTATTATTGATTTAACAAAAGTGTTTACCAATGCCAAACACACACACAGCATAAAGAAAAAAAGCACATGCTAAATAGAACATAAGGAAAGTAGCCAAAAAATATGGCAAAGTATATTCTGAATAAAGATGAAAAGAGGTAAGTATATATTTTGAACCTTTTATTCAATGAGATATGTATATATCATGTATGTTCATGCACAACTTTCAAACATTCTTAACTCTGATAATTCTCTTTTTGTTTAAAAGTGCTTCTTTTCCCAGTAGTTACTATGAGTAAATTTTATTAGGATAAAAAAAAAAAAAAAAAAAAAAAAAAAAGCAAAAAACAGAAAAAACATTTGTCTATTTGCCAGTCAATATGTGCTTCAGTATGCCCATAAAATTTGGATGTATAGTAAAACATCTGAATAGTGGACACCTCGGGAGTGTAGAATTTGTTTGTTATACAGATGTGTCTGCATTTCAGAAGTAAAATCATACAGTACACAGGTGTTGGGAGAAAAAGTGTTCAAACATGTTCAGTAAATAGAGGGTCTGCTATTCAGGAGTGTCTGTTATAGAGCTTTTGCTATATCTTAAGCAATATTTTTCCTTTTAAAATATAGTAATTCTTTTAATTTAAAATGTTTTTATAGGAATACATAAAAAAAAAAAATAAATAATAATAATACACTGTGTTCCATAAATCCATTTGCATTCAAAAAATTCATAAAAAATTAATAAATTGTTAGATTGGAATGCAATTTGCACCATAAGACTTGTCAAGGAGGTAGATTTTTATGGCAACAGAAAAAACTTAATTAAATTAAAGAGATTCGAAAGTAAATCCAGTCTTCAGAATTTGATGAAAATTTAATAAATTGCCATATTAAAGAGTGATTTACAGCACAAGAATTGTCAAAAAGGTGTAATTTTTCATGACAAAAGAAAACAAGTTCAGAGAGTCCTGTAAATCCATTCACATTTTGGACCTGACTTTGTCTATCCAGAACCAATTTTTAGATTCTCTATGTAATCAGTACTCTACGTACAATAGATTTTGCTAGCCATAGTGTGTAGGCACACACACACATACATATAATAATTTTTTTTTCTCATAAAAATGTAATTAATTCTGATATCAGAGTGCAGTTTGCATCATAGGATGTGTCAAAGTGTCTGATTTTTTGTGCCAAAAGAAAACTAGTCGTTGGGGGCCACCGTAATACTTACCCATCATGGATATGCATAATGTAAAATATTAAAATAAAAATGTGTAAACTACTTATAAAATGCATTGCAATTCAAATAAAATCGTGCCTTGATGATGTCACAAACTTTAAAGGCTCGATTACTGAATTGCTTGAAAGAGGTTTTTCCTTATAACTCCAAAAATAATAATCCTATTAACTAGCGGTTTATTGCATCTGATTAAGCGTCAAATTTCCAATTAAAATATATCTTTGAAGTGAAATTTGGATGAAATACAGGGTCATGAAAAATCGAAGAGTGTGGAAAATAGGATTCCAAATATCTCGGCAACTCATTATCCGATCGACTTCATGCTTTATTCAAAATTTATGTTTTTTTATTGTCTTTTATATTCATTTCTTAAAATAAACAATTTCGAAAATTTTTATATACCTTTCATCAGAACGAATATTTCGAGAGTCCGAAAAAAATTGTTCCGGTTAATCGAGGTTATTGAAATGAAATAGGCTTCTTCCCATTATTACATACCAAATTGCAAGTCTCTATCTCAATTTTTTCGGGAGATAGAGCGTTTACAAACACACAGACGGACGGCAAAATTTTTTTTCTAAAAATATGTTTTTCGGAATCTCCAGTGTCTGAAACGTGTAAATCCGTCAAAAATTTTTTTTCGATTTTCAAAACGATTGCAAGACTTACCCTATACTACGTATGATGGGTAAGTAAAAGTGGTTCAAATTTTGTTTGAACTATTTTTTACTACTGAAATTCCGACCATTTGCCAAGTCTCATGGTACAATCTGCACTTCAGGGTGACAATTTGTTAAAATTTTATGAGTTTTTGAAATGTGAATGGACTTATGGGACTCTTATAACTTTTTTTCTTTTGTCATGAAAAATTACACCATTTTGACAATTTTTAAGGTGTAAACCACATTTCAATATGACAGTTTGTTCAATTTTCGAAAGCTGAATTTACTTCCAGATCTCTTTAAATTATTTTTTTTCTATTGCCATAAAAATCGGTTTCCTTCACAAGTCTTAAATTCATATAAAATTGTCTGTTTGCATTTCTTTTGCACCATTTTAAGTGCTGAGTTCATTTTATCCTACCAAAATAGGTTTCTCGAATTTGGGATCTAGCTTGATCAACTTCCTGTGCTGGAATTAGTGTCAGAGCCAAGTTTTGTGAAAGTCGTCAGAGTTGTTTTTAATTAATAGCAGCATTTTCAATGCTGAGTTTGTTTTAACCTGACAAAATAAAAACAAACTTTCCTGAGTTCAGGACTTAGCTAGATCATTTTCTCATGCCTGAATTAGTATAGTAGACATGTGTCATGAAAATTATTTGCACATTTGCAGATTTATAGCAAGCAGCATTTTCAGTACTGAGTTTGTTTAAACCTATCAAAAGTAAAATTTTTTTTTTCTTGAATTTGATACCTAGTTATATTATTTTTGATTTAGTATTAGGAAGCAAGTTTCGTAAAAATTGTTACAGTCGTTTGAGGTTGTCTAGATGCCAAAATTGCATGCTCATTTTATATCTACTATATATATATAAAATACAAATGGAAATTTTGTTCCAACTGCTTATAACTTGAGTTCTGCTGAATGGATTTCGATGGAATGTGCACTGTTAGATAATTTTTCAGGGAAGGTTTTAGTATATAACATATTGTTCTACGTAGATTAGTTATAAAATTATGATGGAGAGTGCTTATTTTCACCTTTAACGTGTCACTTTTGGCATGCGAAAGAATAATTTTGGCATGGAGTTGTTTGGGGTTCAAAATCAAAATACAGCAAGATTAGACAAAATACATGAATTTAAATAATCTAATCTTCTTTAAATTTGATTGATTGGAAATTGGAGAATTTTAAGCCTGGCTTATTAAATTCCTATCTAGCTTGACAAGGGCTCAAAAATTTGTTAAATGATGGCAAGGTTTGAAAACTTTCAAAAAGAAAAGATTACTAGATATTATATTTAAAAATGCCAATGATAAATTATGGCAACTTGGAATTTAATTCCAGAGCTATATGAAGAAGCTGGCATTTGCCATTTTAACAATTTTTCCTGTATCTATGCTTGCCATTATTTACAAAAATGAATATACCGAAAAGAGAAAAAAAAACTCAAACAGACCAAAAGCTATTCTTATCATGTAGCTTTTAGTTAAGATTACATTCTAAGCTTTTAGTTAAGATTACATTCTATTAAAATGAGCTACGTATGAACCTGATATTACTCATGTTTTCTTCTAGATGCAACAACAGAAATCACAGTTAATTGCATTAATTTTTTATTAGTTTCTAAAATGTATTTGGTTCTATAATTGTTACAGTGTAATACATTAAACATGTATATTACCAAAATTCTTTAAATCCTAATAAATAGTTTTCAAGTAATTTTAATTTGTTATTTTTCTATCCATTAAATTTGTTTAAGGGAAAGTTAGCATTCATGGGAAACAAATAAAAAAATTAAAACGATTTTTTTACATTTTCTGAATTTCTATAGTGTGTAGAATAAGACCTTAGAACGGTTGGGTGAAATTAAAAATATTTAAAGAAGTTACAATTAATTGAAAGCGAGCGCTGACTGGTTGAAAACAGACATGCAGGACCAGGCGGGACACAGCTGTATGCATACTGAATCATTTGTCCTTTGCTTTGTAAGTACAAATCCAGGAATCACAGACTAACTGTAATTTACAAAATATAATGATTAATAAAAAAAAATATATGCTTTTTTTGTTGCAAAACCTTAAAGGCGGTTTTCTTGAAACAACATTTTTAGTACACCATACATGGTAGCCTTTAAATTTATCAACAAATCAACATTTTTCTTTTTGGAAATTAAAGATTATTTATTTGGTGGGGCCATGAACATTTCATATATTAAAAATAAAAATATTTTTTTAAGCCATGTTGAGGTTAAGGGCAAAAAGATAGCACTTTTTTTCAAACAACTACCATTTTACCAAATTTTATTCAATTTCACTAAAATTGTAAGAAAAGTTCATGGGCCAACAATTTCAATATATTTTATGTAAAATTTAATTTTGTTTGCTTCAGATGGCTTTGACAAGCTGTGCACTACATGGTGTAGGATGATGGAGTCACAGCATATCCATATGCAAATAACAACATCTCCACCAATTTTGATAATTACTGTATATTAAAAATTATGAGTAGTTAGTAGGCAAATTCAGTTTTGTGCTACTGTATTCTTTCTATGGAAAAAAAAAAACAAAAAAAAACGTTGACTTATTTTTGGGGGTGATGAACAGTACCCCCACCCCCTCCCTAATTGGTACATCATAGTAATTTAAAACATTCTCTGAAAAATATTTGGCATGCAGATGTAAAAAGGTTCATTAACCCTGACTTACACCAATATCTTGAAATTTCATTCAGAATTGTCAGTGCAACGTAGTGCACAGTATTTTAAAATGTTAGTGTTAGCATAGTATACTATAGCATTACATTAAAAAACAAATTAACATTACATTAAAAAATACTGCACATTATGTGTCAGATGAAAGTTTTGGTAATAAAATATAAATACTATTTGCTGTTTTAGAAAAACTGAAAAGAAAATAGCTAACCTTTTTTCTTGAACAAAATCCATTCTAGGAGATTTTTCATAATTTTTCTCTTTTTTATGTTTCTTCTTTTCATGTTTACTTTTTTTCTTATCATCCCTTTCATATGACATATCATGTCTCTTTGATTTTCTTTTTTTCTTATAACTTTCAGTACCATCACAATTTTCTATGTCACTTTCATCCTGTCTTTTTTCCTTCTTGCTATATTTCTCCTGAGAGCCTGACCTTTTGTGTCGGCTAATACTTTCAATATCATCATAGTTTTCCATGTCACTATTCTGATGCTTTTTTTCCTTCTTTCTATATTTATCAGGCCTTTTCTGTCGGCTAATACTTTCAGTATCATCATAGTTTTCTATGTCACTATTATGATGTTTTTTTTCCTTTTTTCTATATTTATCAGGCTTTTTCTGTCGGCTAATATTTTCAGTATCATCATAATTTTCTATGTCACTATTATGATGTTTTTTTCCCTTCTTTCTATATTTATCGGGCTTTTTCTGTCGGCTAATACTTTCAGTATCATCATCGTTTTCTATGTCACTATTATGATGTTTTTTTTCATTCTTTCTATATTTATCAGGCTTTTTCTGTCGGCTAATACTTTCAGTATCATCATAGTTTTCTATGTCACTATTATGATGTTTTTTTTCATTCTTTCTATATTTATCAGGCTTTTTCTGTCGACTTTCATAGCTTTCGCTATCATCAAACTCTTTTCTACTTGACGAGTGTATTTCCTAAAATATTTTAAAATTATATATTATAATAATATGCAGTCAATTTGCCATTTTTTTCATTTTAGTGAACTTATATTATACAAAAAATAAATAAAGATAGTTGTTATAAACAAATTATTTTATTATATATTAATTTTTATTAAATAAATGTTATATATATTAGTCAACAACAACAAAATCAATTTATTTTGCTTAATTTCATTCAGCAAAAAGAATTTAATAAATATTCTAAAATACAGAGTGATGAAAATGGGGAGGAAAAAAAAGCATGGAAGTTCATAAATAGAGGAAAGTATGAAAAAGAGGGAGAGAGAAAGAGAAACATTACTATCTATTTCAATTACTTTCATTTATTCAAATTAAGTAATACTATGACAAAAGTCATCAATAAACATAAACTTTTAATTGGTATAAAAGTGGCATTAAAATGATGAGAACTTTGAAAATTCAAGGACGCTTAAAAGAGACATGCAAGCAAAAAATCACAAATACATGAAAGGTTTTTGTTACAGATTGTATGTAGCATTTTCTTCTAAATTTTAGGCTGGAGCATCGATTATCCGATCTAATAAGTGACCGGGGATGTTGAAATAAACGAGATTTCAGATAACCGATCATTTTTGAAAAAAACATACCAGGGTTATATGAGAATAGTGAAACAAATAAACAGTGATAGTAAACACACAAATATATATGTATTTTGTACTACAATGCTTACAACCAGAAGAAGGGAACAAACTATCAAAGAATAAAGTGATTAAAGAAATCTGCAGGAAACCAGAAGTACAGTACTGTAGGTCTACATTTTGAGAAAAGAAGCTCAAAATTTTCTTTTGTTTTAGAGAGGACATCCTTTTTCTTGCTGCTAAATCTCTTATATCAGGGGTTCCCAAACTATGGTACGCGTACCAGTACTGGTATGCGAAGCTCTGGCTACTGGTACGTAAAAGTCTGATACTGGTATGTGAAATGAGATACAGCATATTATTATTATGAAATCAAAAACGGCTTAAGTTTATCACCCAGTAAATTTTCGAAAAAGGACTGTAAACGCTATTTTCTTTTTTACTTTCTTCTATCTTTACAAGAAGAAGGTGTTGGATTCATGAAAATTTTCAATTTCCGGTTTTCAACGGATTTATACGTTTTAGAAGGTTCTGAACACGATTTGACTATTTTTAGAAAATGTCTGTCTGTGACAAAATTTTGTGAGCGCTCTATCTCAAGAACTAATGCTCGGAATTTAATAAAACTTATATTCAGTTAGTCCCTGATATAAAATGGTGCTGATTAGTTTTTGGTAAAAATCGCCCAGCAGGTGGCGCTGCTATGCAGCATTTTTCACGATTTCCGCAATAGCTCTATCTCAAGAACTAATGCTCGGAATTTAATAAAACTTTATACTCAGTTAGTCCCTGATATAAATTGGTGCTGATTAGTTTTTGGTAAAAATCGCCCAGCAGGTGGTGCTGCTATGCAGCATTTTTCACGATTTTTGCAATAGCTCTATCTCAAGAACTAATGCTCGGAATTTAATAAAACTTTATATTCAGTTAGTCTCTGATATAAATTGGTGCTGATTAGTTTTTGGTAAAACTCGCCCAGCCGGTGGTGCTGCTATGCAGCATTTTGCAGGATTTACACGATTTTAGCGATAGTCATATCTCAAGAAATAATGCACGGAATTTAATAAAACTTGAGTTTCAGTTAGACCTTGATATAAATTGGTGATGATTCTTTTTAGTGTATGCGAAACCTGTGTGAGATAGAAGAAAGTTTTGGGATTGACACATCCGACTAGTTTGTTACTAGATTTTAGCACAACATATCTATGTGAATGTACTTTCTTCCATTCTTTTAATGAAAAACAAATATAGGAGAACACTAAACATCGAATCTGACTTATGACTAAATCTAACTAATATTGAACCAGACATGAGGAACTAGTGCTTGATAGAGCAAGCCCGTCCTTCTTGTTAACGATATTAGAAAATTACTCCAATAAAGCTACTATGTATGAATCAGTACTCCAATATGTCATAAAGTATTGTGGCTGTTTTCAACCAAAACTCTGTATTTTGATACGGTACTTATTATTAAAATGTAATATTGATAATACTTTTTATTTGAATGTTACCAACTTAGTAGTATGATCATGCATTTTGAATTACAGTAGAATCTACTTAGAGGGAAGCATTAAAGCCCTAGGAAATATTCCGTTTCAGACAGATTTTGTTTTTTATATTAGCTTTAAGTTTGTTACCTGGTGGTACGAGGCAGTATAAACTGTGATTTAGTGGTACGTCACTCTAAAAGTTTGGGAACCCCTGTCTTATATGTTTTAATGAAAACGGTTGAACAGAATCATACTCTTCTTGTTGTTTCACCCACTTCAAGGCACACCGACTTTTATCCTTAGTGGATGGTACTTTTTCAACTTGTTCGTTTGGTTAACCGGTCATTCAGTTGAACGAGGTTTGGATAATCGATGCTCCACTGTAGTTCAAATATTTATATTAATTTTAATATTAATTAAAATTCAAAATCAATTTAATTTTGAAAACAGAATTTGTATGGGTAGCAACATTAGTACTTCTCTCAGAAATTTTTATAATCTTGTTTACCAACTCCTTCGCATTATGAAATACAAGATGGAGGAGGTGGATCGACATCACGAGAGTCAGAAGTTGTCATTTTCAGCTTGGGAAGAAGGTAAAGAACATGACTATATGGTAATAGTCAAAATTGTGCCGGGTAATTTAAGTTCAGCAAAATGAGTGAAGTAAATTTTTTTGTTTTTCTGCTTTAATTTTAATCAGAAAATAATCAATATTGGTCAGCGATACAGGGTGAATTATTTACACTTAGTGAAAAGGGATTGAATATAGAAAAATTATTAAATTAGAATAAATAAGAGTTTAATTTAACCACTTAGAAAAATGAATAGCTGGTATATTGAAGATAGTTTTTAGAAATATATGCACATGAATATTACTAAAATATATTGTAAATATATGTTTAAAAAAATAATTTTTTATGAATTAAATACCAGAATTAAGTTTAAACAAGAAGATGGAGTTATTTATTTTTAAAGGTTATTTTACTGATTGAAGATTTGATTTTGAATTTTACGTTATATTATAATTAATAGAAATATTTCAACTAGAGTAAAATTTAGAAGAAAATGTTACAACCCATAACAATTTTCAACACAAATATACATTGAAATTTTTTTCCCATCAACACATTTTATAAAAATTCGAACAAAATGAAGTTATATATCATAAGAGAAAACTAAAAATGTACATTTATAATGTTTTAGTTATTAAAAAAGTAGTGACATAAAAAAAAATTATTATCATACAAGTAAATAACTAAAAAGTGGCATAGATCAGTTGCCCAGGAAGCTTTTAAGCAGAAATTGTCCAGTTGCCCTGATGAATTTCCTACTGCTTAGTATAAATGGTATCTCAGAGTGGGACATTAAAATGAGATATATTCATTACTAGAGGTTTATATTAGTGATAAATAATGTTATAGTGACCAAGGCTTTGCCAAATTTTATGTTTTTTGCGATATTTATATAACAAGGTTGCTGCATCTAGTTATATAGAACATGTAGCATAAATTATTGTTGGAGTTTCCTTATCTCACAACTTTTGATTTAAGAACATGACAAAAAATATTATTACATATTTGTAAAGAACAACTCAGAAAGTTTTTTTAATAATGCAAACAAAGTTAGGTATTATCTGCCAATTTATGCAGCAACCCTAGCAGCATCACACTGTGGAAGGCTGAGATGTGAGAATTTGAAATAGTGAGTGCAAAAGAGAAAGCCATGTGCGTACTGACTACTGAGGTTATTTGAAACAAAATCCATCACCACTATATATTATTTTCATCTATTTTTTGATAAATTTGATAAAATTTTAATATTAATTTGATTATAATTGTTATTTGATTAATAATGTTTTGATTTGCAACTTTATGCATATGTAACTTTATTTGTGTTATTAATATTTTTCATCATGTTCTTAAATCAGAAGTTATGAGGTAAGAAAACCCTGACAATAATTTATGGGAGGCACCCTCTATATTGTTTTTTGGTTTTCATGGGTTCCAAAGCAGAAGTTCATGCGTTTTAGTGACTGCAGCATTGTTTGCTTATGTGTGTAATGATATGTTGAAGTTAGAGAAAGAGCAAAAGTAGAAGAATAATTTAATTAAACAATTGATATACCAATCACTCGAATTGGAGTATATCAAGAAAAGAACTATTCAAATTAAGATAAATTTGCTCAACTCTCACTCCAGCAAATCAGCACAAGCCATGATCGTAAAGAAGTCTGACATTACGAAGATAAAAATATACTTTTCTTTAAAAAAAAAAAAAAATATTTATTTATCCAAATTTTAAATTAGAGATAATGAATTTTTACGTGCTTTAATTAGTTTATATTGTTAAAGGAAGATGAGAAACATATATATGCAAATTCTAAGATGCTGATAAATATCGTCAAATTATACTCTTAGAATTATGTAGCAATTTTTTATATTCTATAAACATATTAAAATATTGAATATACTGGAAATTATAAATGGAAACCACTCAACCCTGTGTTATGACAGAAGAGAATGTAGAATGATGAAGATGCATAAAACTGCACAACTGAAACTTATTTATTTGTAGAATGATTATATTGAATGATGTATCGAAGCTCCTGTACACATTTGAAAATAAAAATATATATTTCATTTTGCAAACATTATTTTTAATTGTTGATCACAATTTATCTTAATAATTTAATAATTATTCATTGAAGGTGAAATGTGATGTTCAGTTCTTTTTAGATTGTTTAAATTTCTATCTATGGAGAATTAAATATGAATATTTGTAGATTATATCCAAAAGTACTTTAAAATAGATTATTAAGAAAGTTGTAAGAGTTATAATTAAAAAGGAGATATCCTTTGAAGAACACAAGTTCCTTTTAAGGAAATAAGAATTCAGGGGCCGCACTTGTCATTTGCCTATGCGCCAAATACGAATACATCATGAAATTGGCGAATAAAAAATTATTATGGCGAAAAGACTGGCGAATAATTTATCATGAGCTTTTCGTTCTTGTAATCATGTTTTGAAACGCGGATGATTTTTAAAAAAAGTTTGTAGTGAAAAATATAAAAGTAACAATAATAAAAAGGTACTAAGTTCAAATTTAATAATTCGAAAGTCAGCGCCATATTGAGTAAAGGTGATTTTCATAATAACTGACGCTCCTTTTTAAGGCAGAACTACCAACTCTTCCGATTTTTAGATACTACTAAAATGTAATAGAAGTTTTTGCCTTTTTTAACCACAGCATTTCGACGATTAAATAAGGCAAAAATTTCTATTAAATTTCAGAGGTATGCAAAAATTGGAACAGTTGGCAGCCATGCTTTAAGGTAATACTTTTATTTTTGGATGTAGTATAATTAAAAAAAATTAAAAAAGAAAAAAATGGGCACAATTTTTGGACACACTGTAAATGTAATGCAGTGAGAAAATGCTTTTTTACCCATTCAATAAAGTCGGGGCTGAAAGAGTTAATGATAAAAAATATTTTATATACTTTCGGCTAATTATAGATACATTTGGCTAAAAATATTTTAATTTGGCTAATTTATTGGCTAACATTTTGAAAATCTTAGCGCGGGCCCTGAGAATTGATGGTATTACTGTACCATTGGACTCCAAAAATTACTGTAAACTTTGTTACTTGAAAGAACACACATCACACATATAAAGAAGAAGGATCGTTATTGGGAAGACACTGCCGGGAAATATTTTTGATTCATCATCAAAATGACGTTTCTTGAAGTAAAGATGCTTAAATTATATGGCAAGAGGCAAATGAAGTAGATTATGTGAAAAATTTTGCTTTGAAGACGATTTAGATGTCTAAAGTTATTGGAAGCACTTTATAGTTCAATCATAATTGGAGAAAAACAAGATTATCTCTAATCAGCTATAAGGGATAGGAAGAACTGTCCAATCCCCTTCACAGCAAAGATTCTTAGAGATGAATTTTCATAAGAATGAAGAAATAAATCGGAAAAGTTTCTTAGAGTGAAGATTATTAGAGATGAATTTTGAGAAGTTCCATAGAGTGAAGATTTTTGAAAAATGAATACTCATCAGGACTAGCAGATTGGAGATTGCAGCTTATTAAAGATGAGTTCTCATTAGAACCAAAAGACTGGAGCTGTTTAGCTAGTGAAGAAATGTCAGAATCTTTAGTCATTATTTCTAAGACTGCCCCCCAGGCCAACAACCCAAGAGTTTTATTTATATGCAACCACACAGCACCCAAACCAAGAGAGAATTGATTTCAAATTTTAAAAAGGATGACGGTTGCAACTGATGTCGGAAGCCAAAAGAGCAAATCAGTGATCACCAGCTCGTTTGACTGTGACCGTAACCAAGTTGAGATCAGGAAGAAAAAATCTCAACCCTGTGTCAAAGATAACCACAAACAACCACACTCAGAGAATGTTCCAGAACAATCTCCAAAACCCTTTTTCTCCCTCTGAAGGACATCTCAGCGACCTTGAGTCACATATACAACATTGACCTCACGGCAAGATGGCTGCTGATGTTCCAAAAAGTTGTTGTTTTGAGGGCAGGAAAGAATTGGAAATGCAATGGTGTTGTGCTACGGAAGAGTGCCGATTTCAAAACAGAAAAAGTAAATAAAAAAGTAATCTGCCAAGATAATAAGCGAAATTAGCTGAAATTTTGGCAGTGTATATAGAAAAACATATTTTCATCGTTAAATACAATTTAAAATAGAAAAGATTACAATTTTAAAAAGTAAAAATGGTTTTTTGGATTTATAAAATATTACCGGAGATCGCTATGTAAACAAGAAAATCAAAATGTTTATATTTTTATAAACAAATGTAAAAGAAATGATTTTAGTTTAATTTTAAATAATTAATAATGAGAGAAAGTAATTTAATTTGAAATAAATAAATATATTTAAAAAAATAAATTTTGAAGACTGAAAAATTATCGATTGATTATTAGTTACGATGAAATAATGATTTTAATTTATTTTAACAGAATAAATGCATTTTTGAATTTATTTAACTTAGGAAATGTTTTGTATCATAATAATGTGTGAAACAGGTCTCACGCTATCATAATGCAATAGCAGAGGCCCTTAATTGCACAGTAGAAAAAATCATCATTTCTTCATGAATATACGTACTATTCTTATACAAATATTGTATAATATCCACATAATTATGTGCTGCAGTGACAGATCATTTCACGCATTTTATATTACAAGGTAATCCAAAATATTTTTATTTCTTCAATTTGTTGTTGGTCCTCTAATTGCTTTCATGATCAAATCTTCATGGAAAAATATTAGGTCAAACATGTTCTTAATATTCCCGAAGTTCTAAAAGAATTCCAGTATTTCTCTAAATATTCAATAAAATGCCTAAAATTGAAAATATCTGGGATTTTTGGCTATCTATATAGTGTATATAAACATACTGTATTTCCTCCAAATTTTATATATTTTTGGTTAGAAAAATTTTAGTGAATTGTTGTTTATGGTTAATATAATCAAACATTAAAGTGGATTTTGATATAAAAATCTACAAATCATAATGTAGTTAGATTAATGAGAAACCTCAATTCACTAATCTGATTAACACATTATTTTAAAATCTGAAAATTAACACAAAATTCTTTTTTCTTGAATATATTTTTCAAAAATAGTATTTACTATGTATATATATGAATAATAAAAATTATGCAAGTAAATGTGGCAATAAAATATCTATAATATCTTTTAACAGAAAAAACTTACCATCCTGACTTAAAGAAAATAAATTTTTATATGTCTATGTATAAAAGGAAAAAATACAAATTTTTGATTTTTTTTTTATTGAAGGGAAAAAAAAAGTATATTTAACAGTGGTAATAACGAGTTCCTATTTTAGTTGAAATGTATATGAATAACATTGTATGTATACAGATAAACTTATGCTATTAGTCATTTAGATTTAGTAAAAATCATGTTTTATTATTTAGCATCAAGGTTGTTTGAAATATTACAAAAAATACATCAAGCTATTAAAATTTTACAAATAATAAAATAACAAATTTTAATCTGTGTTTAAATTTATTTCTATTTGAAAAAAGAAATTAAATCAATATGTACTTTATAAAAAAGTTTGTATTTGGCCTAAAATCAATATTCATTACATCCCTAATCTATACATAAATAAAATATAGCATTCAAAATAACATGAAATCCTACCTTTTCTTTATCAACATCAGCCCATTTTTCATACCTAAAAAAATAAATGGAAAATAAATAAATTTCAAATGTAAGAAGTATGCAAAGAATTGAAGATTAAACTTTATTTGGAATGTATGTATGTATATACAGGGTGTCCCAAAAAGGAGTACCTATTTTTAAAAATGAATAAGAAACAAACGAATAGAGTTATTGAATCCAGGGTTGGGTTTCTTCCGGAAGAAACTAGTTTCTTCCGGAAGAAACTAGTTTCTTCCAGGACAGTGGAAGAAACTGGAAAAAAACCGGAAGAAACTGGAAGAAATGGAAAAAACTGGAAGAAATGGAAGAAACCAACAGAAAACAAAACAGATGCTCAAAATTAAAGTACATTAACTATATAAAAGAATTAAATTCAAAACCTAATTATATGAAATTTAAATTGGAAACTTTAATTAATATTAAAAATATTATTTATGGAAAAATAAGTTATTTTTTACTAAAACTTCAAGTTCAACAGGTATTTACAGGTTATGTTTTTTACAACTTTAGAGGTAGGGAATATTTTTTTTATTGTTTGTCATTCCTGTTTAAAAATAAAAGAAAAAACCTACCAATTCTTTATTTTTTATATAAAAATGCAATATTTTAAAAACTATTGTGCAACTCTTAAAATAAACAAATTTGTGATTATGTATAGTAGTAGCATGCATATCTCAATACTGATTTTAAAAAGATAAATGTGCTAAAAATAAACTCTACGCCCTACGGGTATGCCAAAATTCTTTTAAACTCTCCATGTTTTGCAGGACTTGAAAGAATTTTTCCATCTTTTGCATTCATCCATTCTAAGTTGAGAAATTGATTCCAGCATCCTATTGCTAAAATACTTTTGTTTTGTTATACCATGTTGCACTGTAGTAAGGAAAATGCAGCTTTTAACAAAATCTTTCAATACAGTAATGATTGTACATTAGTTCTTTTAATAATATGGATGTAAATTAAAAGCACTGTCTTTTATTTAAAGGAGTTTCATTCTCAGGGGTTGATGCAGGTTTTTTTCTTGGGGCTCATTTTGTGAAAAGTAAAGGTTATTTTTGTGAAATGTATTATATTTTTATGAAAAATAACATTATGTAACGAAAGTTGAAATCCAGTTATACTCAAATTCGAACCAAGCATTTATAAACAAAAACTTTTTAAAATCCTTTTGCTGAAGTTTTCTTCTCTGGTGAACTTGTTTGTTTACAAATTACACATTTTAAAACATCACAAATTAATAAATAAATAATAAATGGTAAGCTTTTATGGAACAGAATTTTGTGAAAGAACATATTTTAGTAAAAGGAATTTTGTGAAGGGAGCCTTTTTATCAAATTGATTTTTGTGAAAGGACCCATTTTATTAAATTGATTTTTATGAAGGGGTCTTAAATGGGCCCCAAATTTTGTCTGCATCAACCCCTGATTCTACAGTAGGTAAATGATCCACATACTATTTACTACTGGTTACAGAAGTTTAAAAAAAAAATGTGTCTCTTTTGAATTGAATTACTTTTAATTGATTTTGTGTATTTTGGATAAATTTATTTGGTACATTTCTGTTATACCAACACCACTGTCATCGCCAAGCGTAATAATTAACACAAAATAAATTTCATGTAAAATGTTTCATAAAAGTTGGCACACAAATGAGCAATTAAAAATATAACATTTGAAAATTAAAGACTTTCACGAACTATTTTATTAAATCAATACAAATATAGATTTAAAATAATAGAACAAACAAATGTAAAATAAAATAAAACTCAATTTAAACTACAGGCATAGAATTGTAAATCTCTCTTAGCATTGCAGTAAACATTTCACTTTTTGAATGAAGTTGCTCCTGGTTTTTGAATAAAAGCTTTTTATATGTATCCAAAGGCCTGAAACAATTTTATTGCAGCTTCCTCATGATCTGGTAACTGCCAAATTGTAAAATCCATAGTGTCAACAATATATATAAGTTACAACTAATATTAAATAGTCTCTATTTGAAAAATAGAAAATTTGATGTTTTGTGAGGCTACGATTAAGTAATAATAATAAAAAGATTCATGTTCAATAAATAGTAAATCACAATGTTTGGTATGGTTTGCAATAAAAATTCTTTGCACGTTAAGGGTTGAAATAAATGGCACATTAGCATACATTTTGGCATGGTGTTAGTATAACGGAAAAGTACCATTTATTTTATTCAGGTACTCAAGATTGGAAAGCTTTTAGACAGGTGTGAGATCTTGACTAAAAAACTGCTGTGATTATCAATTTATCATGTATAATTAAATTTTTATAGGTCTAATTAAATTTACTTAAGGTTATCTATTAGAAAAATACATTTATTTTTATTGTATCTTACAAAGTTGCAACTTATATGGTAAATTCCTAAAGAAAAACAGTTTCTTCCATTTCTTCCACCTGGAAGAAACCTATTTCTTCCGGCCGGTTTTTTCCATGGTTTTTTCCGCGGTTTTTTCCACTTTGGAAGAAACTTGCCAACCCTGAAAATTCTTGCAGGAAACGGTTGTGTGAAGTCTGGAATTTTGTTTAGAGTACTTTATTAAGTTAGTTAAAATTCTTACCGACAGATGGCGCTGCGGCTACTGCATTCATCAGCAATAGTTGAAAATTAAATGACAATATTTTCAATATGTCCTCAATTCATCACAATAACATGCCGGAGTCTTAGAATGAACTTTCACTGACCACGTCTGCTTCTGTCTGGTCTTTGTGCATGCTCCGTTTGTTCATATAGCCACCAAAATGTGCTGTAGCGCCATCTGTCGGTCAGATTTTGAACTATCATAATAACGTGTTCTAAACAAAATTCCAGACTTCACACATCCGTTTCCTGCAAGAATTTTTTTAATAACTTTATTCGTTTGTTTCTTATTCATTTTTAAAAATAGGTACTACTTTTTGGGACACCCTGTATATATATATAATTATAATACAGTCACCTCTCACTTATGCGCGTTTGAAGGGACTGACTTAAAATCGCGCATAACTGAGAGCCGCGCATAACTGAGAGGATGTTGTATGTAGTAATTCCTTATACACATTATACACATTATTCGAAAGAAAAACATATTGAAATATAAGAATTATCCATATATTTAAAGCTGTTTGGTAATTCTGTCAAATCTATTCCATCGAAATTCGATCGAATACGCATGCGTCAAAAAATCACCGGCCAATGAGGTGAGGGTCTATGACTGTCTCTACAAACGTGTTTGGGATCGTATCATCTGTTGTTTTTTTCTGTTGTCACGTTGCGTTAAACCTAGGAAGATATTTATCTAGAACTCACTGTGGAGTGTTTAGAAGGTATTTATTTTATTTATTTATTTTATTTATTGTAATTTGTATGAATACTTAGATGTCCATTTCGGATTTACTGTTTAAAAATGAATTTAGGCTCATAAGTTGGCGAAATCCCGATGGAAATTTTTTTTTTAGATCTCTATCATTTTGTTTATATAGTACAGAAAATAATTATTCAAACGTGTAGAACACGTAATACAAAATTGGACCACTTATGGCCTGTTTATTATCGGGAATGAATCTTATGGTGTTCCGATTGATAATGAATTCGATTATGTAAATATAATGTCAAAAGACAGTACGCACGGTAGTAATATTTTTATTATTATGTGTTCGAAAAAAGCGAATCTGAGCGCCTGAATATAAATTATAAAATATTATTTCTATATTTAGCAACTAAATATTTAATAAATATGCAGGAATGTGACTAGCTTTATGTGAATGTATAATATATGTAAGTCTGAACTTTAGCATTATTTTTTAACAGAAATATATTATCTCTATTCGATTTAAAAGTTTTGTCATTACATAAGTGTGCTATTTAATTTGTAAAGAGTATGTATGCATTATATTGTTTGTATGTATACAAATGTTTAGAATGTTTTGATTTGTAAACTCTTAATATTTGAATAATGTTTACATTATATTTGTTTGTATGTATACAAACAATATTAATATTTACATTGTATTGTTTGTATGTATACAAATCTTGAATGTTTTAATTTATTACATTCATTTTTTACCAGTTTGCATGTCCGTTCATGGGCGATTCATATGAAACTCATAATTTGTCACAAATTGGTGATTTTATTGATTTAGTGCTTTGCCCAAGAATGTGGAAAACAAAACTATTTTTGACATCGGGTGAAATGAATGAGGTTATTTCGGTTTTTATTTTGTATATAAAAAATGTTATATGTAAAAAAATCCTGGCCATTAATAACATTGTTTTTTGTATATTTAAAGACGATTACTTATTCTTTGTAATTATTTTTTTGCTGGGGGTTTTTGAGCAAAATAATATTACTTCATAGCTAGAACCAGTTCCGCTAATCATTAATATTTTCTTAATCCTTTGACCGCTGAGCAAATGGGCAAATTTGTAATGTTTTTTCTGTTATTTTTTTTAAATGTCAAAAAAAGATAAATTTTCAAAATTGGTATAAAAAACTTAGGTACTTCTCTATTATCCCATCGTCCACTTTTCATAACAAAATACTATTGCCAAAATGTATGATTAAATGCCAAAAATGCAATCCCATTTACTTGATGTCGGAAGCATTATACGTGTTTGTTATGTCGTCAAGTGGTTTTTAATTCAACATTTGCGCGTATTAATGACAACGTTCTCCCGTTTATTTGGCGTTACAGTTTGGCGATAGTTTTTTGTTATGAAAAGTGGTCGATGAGATAATAGAGAAGTACCAAAACTTAATTACGTATATGAGTAGATTCCTTGACTATATTAATCATTACTCAATATTTTAAAACTGCATCATATTTGTAGAATTATATTAATTTAAACAATGCTTCTATTGAAGTGTGAAGAAGCACATACTTCTATGAAGAACCATATATTTACATAATCGTTTTCATTAGCAATCGGAACACCATAAGATTCATCCCCGATAATAAACGGACTATAAGTGGTCCAATTTTGTATTACGTGTTCTACGATATTTTACGTACGTTTGAATAATTATTTTCTGTACTATATACACAAAATGATAGAGATCTAAAAACACAATTTCCATCGGGATTGATTTTGCGAATGTTAAATGAGCCTAAATTCATTTTTAAACAGTAAATCCGAAATGGACACCTAAGTATTCATACAAATTATAATAAATAAAATAAATACCTTCTAAACACTCCACAGTGAGTTCTATATAAATACCTTCCTAGGTTTAATGCAATGTGCAAGAAAAAAAAAAACAGGAGATGATCCCAAACACGTTAATAGAGACAGTAATAGACTCTCACCTCATTGGCCGGCGATTTTTTTGACGCATGCGTATTGGGTCGAATATTGTTGAAAAATGATTTTGAAGAAAAAATCGGGAAATTCACAAAATGGTTTCGGGAAAAACTTCACCAAATGGTTTAAAAATTCTTTGAGTGACAGCGGGAAAAAAATTTCGTTTTACATTCAATCATCGCAATTGGCGAGTGTGACTATTAAGTTTAGCCAGTACTGGCAATAACATCAATTACCAATTTTCAGTATTACTCGCCGATTGGTGAGTGTTAATTTTGTCTTATATCACAAACTGTATTTACATATACTACTAGATATAATGATTATGAACCATGATTTTTCTATTATTGGGCGAGATTCATGTTTTTTCAGCAATTCTTTGACGAAATTCATGTTTTTTCAGCGATCCTTTGAAGAATTTCGCATTTTTCTCATGATCCTTAACGAAATTCGCATTTTCCAGCGATTCTTTGATAAAATACATTTTATTCCGCAATTTTTAGACGAAATTTAGTAAAAAAGCATGACCTTTTGGTGAACTTTCCTTTTTTGCGATTCTTTGACAAAATTTGCTTATCTTTCACGATCCTTTTGCATAATTAATGTTTTTTCTGATGTCTTTTAACGAAAGTCATGTTTCCCCATGATCCTTTGATGAATTTAGTGTTTTTTCCTCAATCATTTGACGAAATCTGTGATCCCCCCCCCCCCCCCCGCGAAGATTGGTTAGATGTTTTTAGTCTGCAGGTGCCCTAAAAAGTCTGTGACGCCCGTTGCTGCATTGCACACATTCTTTCTTCCATGGTGCATCGAACGAAGAAAATTCATCCTAAAGAATCATTGTTTCATTCTTGACATTTCTGGAAAGAAACAACGTTCAACTCATTGGCTGAATTGTAAAGGGCGAAATGTGTCAAACATTAGCGGAAAGAAAGTGCGCAATTTGTTCGTTCATGGATAAAATCATGAAATTCATTAATCAATAGTTGATAAATTCGTCAATCGATAGCGGAAAAATCGCAAAATTCATTAATCGACAGTGGAAAAATCGCAAAATTCATCAACTGGTTTCGGGGGAAAAAGTTTTCGAATATCGTCAAATGGCTTCGAGAAAAAAAATCACAATCCGTCAATTTCGGAGAAAAAATCGTGAAATTCGCCAAATGGTTTCGAAATTTGTCGAGCGACAGCGGAGAAAAAAATCTTTTTCCATTCAATCATCGCAATTGGTGAGTGTGACTATTATGTTTGACCAGTGGTGGCAATAAAGTCCATTGCCAAATTTTCAGGATTACTCGCTGTTTGGCAAGTGCTAATTTTGTCCTATACTTCAAAACCCTTTTGATCATATCATCAGTGTGCAGGACAATTTTTTTTACGTGAACCATTTGATGAATTTTGTGATTTTTCCATTATCGATTGACCGATTTTACTGCTATCGATTGTTGAATTTTATAATTTATCAACTATTGATTAGCGAATTTCATGATTTTTTCCATGAACGTTTGACGAATTACGCAAAAAAATTAAGAATATCGTTAAATTGTCTTGGGTAAAAAAAAATTTAATATTGTCAAATGCCTTCGAGAAAAAGTTGCAAGTTGGAACGCCTGTGACCTCTTTTTCATGTTATGCATCTCGGGTCTATCCCCCCAAGTGGGACACTTTTCTAAATTTTGCAGACACCTCTCATGTGATATATCGCTGGAAAATTCTTTGACCGCTTATTCATGTTATGCATCTCCGGGGTCCATCCCGCCACCCCCCTCCCCCCCCCAAAGGGTACTTTATAAATTTTGCACACAACCCTCATGTTATATATCATTGGAAAGGTCTGTGACTGCTTAATCATATTATGCATCTCGGGTCTATCCCCCCCCCCCCCAAGTGGGACACTTTTCTAAATTTTGCAGACACCTCTCATGTGGTATATCGCTAGAAAAGTCTTTGACCGCTTATTCATGTTATGCATCTCCAGGGTCCATCCAGCCACCCCCCCCCCCCCCCCTAAGGAAGGCACTTTTATAAATTTTGTTGACACATCTCATGTGATATATCGCTGGAAAAGTCTTTGACCACTTATTCATGTTATGCATCTCCGGGGTCCATCCCGCCACCCCCCCTCCCCCCCCCAAAGGGTACTTTATAAATTTTGCACACAACCCTCATGTTATATATCATTGGAAAGGTCTGTGACTGCTTAATCATATTATGCATCTCGGGTCTATCCCCCCCCCCCCCCCAAGTGGGACACTTTTCTAAATTTTGCAGACACCTCTCATGTGATATATCGCTGGAAAAGTCTTTGACCGCTTATTCATGTTATGCATCTCCGGGGTCCATCCCGCCACCCCCCCCCCTAAGGAAGGAACTTTTATAAATTTTGTTGACACCCCTCATGTTATATATTGTTGGAAAGGTCTGTGACTGCTTAATCATATTATGCATCTCCGATGTCCATCTCCCCACTTTGCCCCCCCCCCCCAAAGGGTACTTTATAAATTTTGCACACAACCCTCATATTATATATCATTGGAAAGGTCTGTGACTGCTTAATCGTATTATGCATCTCTGATGTCCATCTAACCACTTTGCCCCCCCCCACCCCCCCAAAGGGTACTTTATAAATTTTGCACACAACCCTCATGTTATATATCATTGGAAAGGTCTGTGACCACTTAATCATATTATGCATCTCAAATGTCCAACTCCCGACTTTGCCCCCCCCCACCCCCCCAAGGGATACTTTTCTAAATTTTGTTGACACCCCTCATGTCATATATTGTTGGAAAGGTCTGTGACTGCTTAATCATATTATGCATCTCCGATGTTCATCTCCCCACTTTGCCCCCCCCCCCCCAAAGGGTACTTTATAAATTTTGCACACAACCCTCATGTTATATATCATTGGAAAGGTCTGTGACTGCTTAATCGTATTATGCATCTCTGATGTCCATCTCCCCACTTTGCCCCCCCACCCCCCCAAAGGGTACTTTATAAATTTTGCACACAACCCTCATGTTATATATCATTTTAAAGGTCTGTGACCACTTAATCATATTATGCATCTCAAATGTCCAACTCCCCACTTTGCCCCCCCCCACCCCCCCAAGGGATACTTTTCTAAATTTTGTTGACACCCCTCATGTCATATATTGTTGGAAAGGTCTGTGACTGCTTAATCATATTATGCATCTCCGATGTTCATCTCCCCACTTTGCCCCCCCCCCCTCCCCAAGGGGTACTTTCTAAATTTTGCACACAACCCTCATGTTATATATCATTGGAAAGGCCTGTGACCACTTATATCATATTATGCATCTCCGATGCCCATCTCCCCACTTTGCCCCCCCCCCCCCAAGGGGTACTTTCTAAATTTTGCACACAACCCTCATGTTATATATCATTGGAAAGGTCTGTGACCACTTAATCATATTATCCTCCCCACTATGAAATTTGTCAAGTTAAAGCAACTATAAATTTTATTTTTATGGTACTATCAAGTTGTTTGCCGTCAAATTTTGACGGGTTCCATCTAGTGATTAATGATATTTTATCAAATAAAAGGGGTGTAATATTAGTATAGTGTACTAAAAAAAATATATCCTTACACTTTCACTATAAAATTTAGTTTAAAAAAATACAATAAAGTAATTTTTTTTCATTTGACATAGAAGATGATATACTTACATAAAAAAATGCCAATTAGTCCTCTTTTAAGAAGTCATCAATGGTAGTTTGTTTTTGCTTAGGCCGCGTTTGTACAACGACCTTTTCTAATGCATTAAAGTGCGTCATTGTATGTGGTGCTATATCAGCATTTTGTAGGTAACATCTCAAAGTGTCCAGGGCTCCTAAAGCAGTAGCATAAGATGGGACAATTACAGTATCAGTTTCATCATTATCATCATCATCTCCTTCTCTTTCAGCTGTCACATCATCAAACACAGTTTCAATATCTCTAATTGCCGTTGATGTTAAGTTTTCATCAACACTGACGAAATCTTGAAAGGAAAGAGAATCTTAGCTTATTCTATTCCATTCTTTTTCGTCTATGTTAAAATCATTGCTGTTGTTTTCATTTTCCTGTAATGGAATAACTTCAGCATTATTTGAATGAAAAATACCCGCTTTCCTAAAGCAGTTAGAAATTGTCATGGCTGTTACGTTATTCCAAGAGCAAACCAACATATGCATGGCATCCAGAATAGAAATTTTCTAGAATTCCTTTTTCTGCTCTGGTGATATAAACATTCTTCGCACCAAATCTTTCCTATACTGCGCTTTAACTGACCTTATTATACCGAGATCTAAGGGCTGGAGTCTGCTAGTACAATTAGCAGGGAAAAATATAACTCGTGTATGTGTCAGCAATGGGAGATCTGAAGGATGGGCGAGACACTGATCCATAAATAACAAAACTTTCTTTTTTTTTTAGCCATCTTCATATCGAATTCCTTCAAAAAGTCTAAAAAAATTTTCGATGTCATCCAGGCTTTGGTGCTACTTGCATAAGAACATGGCGATTTCTTGACATTTTTTAAACACCGTGGATTATTGGATTTACCAATCACTATTGGCGGTAACTTTTCTGATCCGTCCCCATTGCAACATAAAAGCACAGTCAGTCTTTCTTTGCTGTGTTTGCCACCATGGCATGTTTCTCCCTTAAAATCCATCGTTTTGTTTGGTAAAAGACGATAAAATAAGCCTGTTTCATCACAGTTAAAAATGTTCTTAAGATCAAAGTTTTGAATTAAATTTGGAAGGTCTGCGATCCATTCATTAGCAGTTGAATCTGAAACGGCTGCGCTTTCACCACTCAGACAATGATTTGTTAAACCGTGTCTTTTTTTTAAGTTTTTCTAACCATCCCGAAGAAGCCGAAAAATTTTCGATTCCCATTTTGGATGACAAAGTGAGTGCCTTTTCTTTAAATAACTCACCGCTAATGGGTAAATTAGAAGCTCTGAACCACTGAATTAAAGTGGTTTCTAAAATCTCAAATTTTCCATTCTGAATTCTTGATCGTTTCTTCGCTTGTGCAGAATATTCACTATTAATTTCTTTGATCGAGTCCTTGTTCTTTAAAATTCCTCTGAGTCTTGATTCTGGCAAATCGAATTTTCGAGCTAAATTTATTTTGGACAGTCTAGGATCATTTTCTGCTGCTTTTATAACTTCCATTTTCAACGAAATTGTTAACATTCTTTTGCTCATTTTTATTGCAAAAAAAAAGAAAGAATATAGATGCTACCGTAAAGGCAAGGACGAAATGTAACACGCTGGTGACTTGATAAAATTAAAACAGAAAGAAAACAAGCAACCATTAGAACTGAGGGGGTGAGTGTAAAGTCGAACTGTAACATCCACTCCACCCTCTCCACCCCGCTTTTCGGAACGGTCTTTTGACCTTGACAGGTGCAGAAAATTATTTATCGATTTAAAAAAAATGTGAATTGCGTTGTCATTTCCGCGTATAACTGAGAGAGAAAATTCAAAGTGGCGCTTATAAGTGAGAGATCTATAGCATTATTTTCCTATTCCTCGTGCCGGGACCTTACGAAATTCGCGTATAACTGAGACGCGCATAAGTGAGAGATGACTGTATCTTTGTATATAATATATACAGAGTTTCCTCCAGGTTTAAAAAAGGGCAGGGTGCTGCTGGTGAGAAAAGGGCACTTTTTGGATTCTTCAGGGCACTTTTTGGATTCTTCAGGGCACTTTTCGGATTCTTAAGGGCACTTTTTTTTTTAAATTATTGTTAAAAGGTGTTATTTTGGTTTTTAAAGCCACTTTTGATATTTAAAAGTCAGGGTACTATTTTCAAGACAACAATGAGTCAATTTTTACTATGGAAGCAAATTTTTTAATGCAAAAAGGAGAAAAGGCACTTTTTTTTACTGATGGGCAAGGGTGCTAATTATTTTACTGAAGGGGCAAGAAGAATGCTAATTATTTTTATGAGGGGCAAGAAGGGTGCTATTTTGTAAACCAAAGGGCAGGCAGGGTGCAGCACCCTTCTGAAACTGTCTGAGGGAAACTCTGTAGTCTGTATATATTAGGGATGCACCGAATATTCGGTATTCGGCCTATTCAGCCTTATTACCGAATATCAAACTATTCGGTCTGCCAAATATTCGGCTTGGCAGAATATCAAACTATTCGGTTTGGCTGAATAGCAAAATATTCAGCCAAACCGAATACTTAAAAAACCTCTTTTTTTAAAAATATTTTTAAAAACCCACAATTTCTACTTTTAACTGTCAATTAATAAAGACATTCAAAATAATTAGAAATAGAATCATATTTCAATGAAGGAGAATGCTTTTACGTTATTTATTCACTGTTTGAAAAGTATCACTTAAGAAAATTAACCATTAATGATGACCTTCATAGGAATTAATGATGTACAAATAAATGCAAGTTCCTGAATCTTGTCTAGTAAATAATCTGTTTCTTGCTTTTTCGCAAACATCATGTTTCTAAACAAAATAAAAAAAACTTTCACAGGCCAGACAATTTTTTCCAGGAAACCAGGATCACAACACACTTATTCAATCAAAAAAAAAAGTGCATCTCGCTTCAGGTCAAATTAGAATTTCCGCTTGTTACTTTAATATTATTGAAGATATTGTAACTATATTTTCAACATAGTTACTTTGATTTCTGTGAATCACAAGAAGTACTGGAAATTGTCACCATTCATATCTAAACAACACTGAGCTAGATAATCCTTTATGCAGCTGACAGTACTACTTATAACTGTGTCACTCGCCAAAATTCAGCCACTTGCAATAATATCATATTTGTTACAAGCAAAATTAATATGATGCAAGTCTATCTAAAATAGCTTCATTGTTGTTAAAGATGTGACCGAAAATTCAGTTTCAGCTTGTGGTGACATATACCCTGTGTTTTTGATTGAATGTATTGTATTTTTGATGAAATAAGTGGATTGAGATAATGTTTCTTGCTCAAAAAATGTTTGCCTTGACCACATTATCTATGCAGAAAGTTTGTTCTGAGATGTATGAACACCCTGTATGTTTACAACCTCTGAATATGATAGCTTATTCCAGACACCTACTCTCTGATTCATTTAAAAACTTCCTTGCCAAATCAAAAGGAGCAGGAAAGTTATCCTTGCTGATTTGTCACCATTGTAATATATTATATTGTTTTACTTTAATCCCTTCCTGACAAATAAACACTATATCAATGTAAAATGTTTCGACTAATTCATTCAAAAATTTTCTTTGATTTTAAAGTATTTTGTTTCAGAATATAAGAACATTTTATAAATTTATTTTAATTCGCAGAAGAAGCTACGAAGTTTACAGCTTTATTAAAAAAGTTTTAAGACTATCCTCTTTTTAAGTTAAAACTCAAAGCACAGATTTTTTTTTTTTAATGTAAATATTACTTGTAAAAAGGTCTAGTTTATAAAATGGTAGTATCTGTGTTAAATATTATGTAAAATTGTTTTATAATTTAACTTTTAAAATACTTTTAAACTCTGAAATATAAAAATATTCGGTATTCGGCCGAATAGTTACTATTTGGTTGGTTGAATATTCAGTATTCGGCCTCACTGTTACTATTCGGATAGCCGAATATTCGGTATTCGGTTCACCTGTAGGCCGAATATTTGGTATTCGGCCAAAATCACTATTTGGTACATCCCTAGTATATATATATATATTAATAATGTTACTTTTATTAGGACTACAATTTTAATTTGTAAATTGACAGGGCTCTTTGGTATCGGGATTTCAGTGTATGTGGTCAGTTTCTTATGTTTCAATGGTTAAATTTTACTTAAAGTTTTATATATATATATATATATATATATATATATGGACAATTCCATTTGAAATTTTATCATAAAAGTTCAATCCTGCTCTCCAAAAAATTTAAATAAAAAATATCATTCAAGTACTTTAAAACAATCTTTCTTTATAGAAAATAAGCAATTATTAAATATTTTGAACATTCTGAATTACAGGAGCAGAGTGGATTGTGGACCACTGTGCCCCAGGAGTGGGTGGTCCACTGTACCCCATGTTGAAGTTCAATAAATAATCATATTAATATTGTTTATAGCTTTCTTTTAAACATATTAACTTTAAAGTAAAATAAAAACAAGTATCTTAGCTTTGCAAAAAAGCTGTTTTATTTTATTTATCTACAACCTTTAATTACTTAAAAAATAAAAATATGATGATGAAAAATTTTATTTTTAGAAGCTCAAAATGACCAATCAGGATAAAATAGTTCAATCTGAGCTAAACATATTATCTGAAGGCTATAAATAATCATTGCAGTGCTGTTGTCTATTAGGATAGAAGAGAAGCTTAAAAAATATTTTAATATATAAAATATTAGGGGTTGGTCCACTGTGCCCATAGGTCCAGTGTGTATCGGTCTCCCCTATATAAATAAGTTTTGAGGGATTTCCATTAGATGACGTACTAGTATACTATGAATATGAGCAAATATTTGAATGTGGCAACTAGGGCTGGATTATTTATCAATATATCGGTCAAATGCATATTGCATGCTGTTGCATATTGTAATAAAGTCAAATTTTTATGTATTATTGTATCATACTTGAAATTGATGAAAAATGCCTTTTAAAAAAATTATTTTCCATATGAACCCATTGTTGTCCCACTTTCAAACTTTGGAAACTATTTTACAATAATACAACATATTTTCTATAATTTTCTGATTTTTTTTAAAACTTTTTTTCACAATTTAAATTTTAAAATTTGATTTTTTTTTTTTTACAATCTCTATCATGTTGCATATCATATTAAAGTTCATTAAAAATGCTGCAATATTTAACTTCTTTCACCTTCCTATCTTAATTAGGAAAAATTTTATGACAATTTGAAAATCTAGCGGACTAGCATTTTTTGACAATTTGAGAAGTTTATATAGCCATATTTTCGAAACAAACTGATATTTTTCAAAAACCTTAGGTATTTTTCTGACTCTATATAAATACTAACTATGTGCTACAGTTCATTAAAATCTGAGATGGTGACGTAATATAGGTGTGTTGATTTGACATGGAATGACTCAACAGATAAATATTGTACACCTATTCTTGCCTTAGGCTATTCAACAAGTATAAGAAATTATAAGAAAATTAGAGGACATGAGGTAAATAAATATTTAAAAATTGGATCACTTGACATGGAATACTATATTTAACATACTTTAAAACCTGGGCTTTTTAAATTCTGATTTTCAGCTTTGGTATTTTACGCACTATTAAATTTAAAATAATTACACAATCTCGACAAAATGAAATTTAATTTAAACCCATATGCAATAAAGCAGCAAACGAGCACAAACTTTTAAAAAAATCATTAAATAACCTTTAAAAAAAAAAGAAATCCAGTTTCTAAACAATATTTAAAGGTCGGAGATTTTTTTAAATCGATGATTTTTACGTATAAATAGAGATTAAAATAGAGAAGATGAATGAGTTGAACTATCGAAAAGTCTTTATATATATACTATATATATGGCAATTATATTACTATCTAGATAAAATATAGTATATTAATTATGCTACTTGAAATAAATCCTAAAGTCTATCATAATAAAGAAGAATAAAACGAAAATCTTACTTTCTCTTTCGGTGAGACATTATCATAAAATATTATTACTAAAACAAAATTCACAACCACTTGGACACGAAATATAAACAAATATTGAAGCTGGCAGAGAGCGTTGCCACTTCATTTGTAACGAAAAGAAATGTTTCCATTATTCCAATCATTTAAATTATTTCAGATGATATTTTAAACTTTTCTCATGCATTTTTATGTTTCAAAATGATTAATTTGTTAATTTGTAGACTACTCTGCTACTTTATTTTAATGACCAGTCCAGAAAAATAATTATAAAAAAAATCTGCGCATGTCTATTTAAGAATCTCGTGTTCTGATCTCAAGAAAATACAAAAAAAGAATTGAAAGAAGGAGCAAATGGACAGCAAAGTTGCATCAACAAACAATAAAGCATGATTCTCATATCTCATTAAAATTTTCAAAATTAATATGGAACTCGCCCCTCGCTCAATGTATGTTCTTAAGCTTGTTCTGATCCTTCCCTTCTGCGCATGTCTTGAATCCAAAAAGGTTTATCTTTTAAATACTACTCACTTACTGTCTTTAAAGGGACAGTATAGGAAAGGAAAACAATTTTTAAATGTTTATCAATAACTCGTCAGTCATAGTGGTTTGGAATTTTTAATGCTAAAAGGAATTTGATATTGTTTTATATAATTATGGCATCTAGACCTAAAGCATCTAGTAGAATTGAATATGAAATATCTCGAAATCGAGATGAAGCTAATTGGAAAAAAGTTGCGGAATTAGCCGAGCAATTAAATCAAAGGAGCTCCGGATTTGGTAAGATAATATCAATCGTATAATTGAAAAGCATGAAACTATATAGATATTTAAAGCCTATTTGTTGTTTGTTTAGATGCAATATATATGTATATTGAATATAAAGTACTAAGAAGTCACAATTATATTCATTAATTGGTTATTGTTATATGACAATACTATTTAATTCAAAGAGAAAAAAAAAGTTCTAACGAAACATGAAAGTTTTAGAGCATTAATTGCTCTCTATTTCCAGATGTTGATTATTTAAAAATATGTGCATATATATATTTTTTAATTTACTTATGTATATATATTCATTTGATTGTATGTAAAATATAAAATCTTAAACTGATTATCTTTTATTGTTATGTATTACCTTAGCACTTTAAAATTATTTTCAAGTGAAAAGATTTTGAATTAAAAAGTGTAATTATCCATTTTTCTTATAATATACAAATAAAATATCAGAATAATAATAATTAAAATTAAGCTCTCAAACCTGGTGATAAGTTTTATGTTAAATGCATCAGCAGAGTCATATTTCTTCATAGGCAAACTGGACATTTGCCCATTTTTCCTAAATTATTGTACTGTCCTCAAATTAAAAAAACAAAAAACAAAAAAATGTTTCCTAAAAAAACTTACCCTAGTACTTCGTCAAGTATTTCACTAAAGTCATTTTTTGTTTTGTTCGGTTTTTATGCACTATTTAGAATAATAAAAATAGTTAATAATTCCTAAGAGATATTCCTAAGATATTTAGTTTTAAAATAATTTAAATTAACAATTGCAGAATTCTGGCAAAACATGAGTTTCATTTTTACAGATTTTCTAGTTATAATAGAATTTTAGAATGCTCTACATAATTTTATATTTTTTTCATGTTAAACCATTAATATGTAATAAAATGCTTAATTTTCTTCTGATTATGTCAGGTGTGTGTTTTTTTAGGTAAAATGGGTTACTTTTTGGGAAAGTGAGTTGTTTTCAAATTCTCGTTTTAATTGGCTGCCACTTTGTAATAAAGTGATACAATGAAAAATTCTCAACATTAAAATCTTAGTCAGAACAGGCTGTAAAAATTTAGCAATGTTTATTTTTTTTTTTTTTGCATTAGACTATATATAGAGAAAATTTAAAAAAAATGTGTTTTGTTTTAGGACAGCACAATATAGAAGGAATCCGAATTATATGAATGTTGATGGCCACTTAATGTAATTTGTGAAAGGAGAGTTTACATTTGGCCCAGGGCCCTGAGTTATCATGCCCAGGCCTTGTGCATCTCTTAACATTAGAGATGTAACAAATAGTAATTTGGCCAAATTTTAGGTCAAATAGTATTTTTTTTTTTTAAATGTGCATTTTGATTATACAGAATGATGTGCCAGTAATGGACACCATTAAGGAATTTCTTTTAAAATTATTTTTTAATTAATAGTTATAATTATTATATTCCACTTTTTTTAATATTGTATTAATCTATCAACAATATTTAATCATGCTCATAGTTACATTTCCCATTGTGAATCAAAATTCAATTGTAAATAACAGAATTAAATCAAAACACCCTAAATTCCAGTAATGGACACCCTCTGTTCCAGTGATGGGACATTCTCACTTCCAGTAATGGACACAAAAAGTAATAGATAATTTAATGAAAGCATACTAATGAGACAAAATAGTAATTTTCAAATAAATTTAAACAATTAGGATATCAATAATTAATGAAATATTTATTAGAATAATTAACTGTTTAAATTATTTTTTGTCATTATCACAAATGAATATTTTAACTATTTTAGATAGAAGATTTAATATACAAAATTTCAAAGAATTGACATTTATCAAATTATTGAGACATTGGAGGGTTTAGAAGGGTTAGTTAAAAAAAAAAAAAAAAAAATGTCTTGGAGTACTAGGTGCATGGAATCATATTGTATTTCTTATTATTCTTAATTGTTAAACTTTCTAAAACTGGTTGATAGATTACCTTTAGTAATTTGTATAAAAAATATCAAATAAATGAAAGTGTGTGTTGAATGTTTTAAATACCAAATAAAATTATTTCAAAATAATTTTGCAGAACTGATATTTGAGCCCCCTGATCTGCAGATTTAAAAGTTTCATTACTACTATAAATGTAATTAATATTATATATATATATATATATATATATATATATATATATATATATATATATATATATATATATATATGTTACAGAGTTGTTTTGTCAAAGGTGAATAAATCAAAAGAATAATAGATTTTTAACAACTTGTGTGACTTAAAAAATTGTCTTTATTTAAATGGGGAGAGCTTGAGCCCCTCATTTTACTATGCCCTTTTTAACATTATTCTCTGCTTCCTGATTGGGTGTTGATCACCACATTATAAAATATGCAAGGCACAGTTTTAAAAAAGTTATTTAATTACAATCTCAAAAATTTTATTAATTACGTAAAATTAATAAAAACAGCTATTTATACATATAAAAAAAAGTTGTTGTTATTATATTCTGGTAAGGGCAATTTAAAAATTAAATTTGATTACTTAGCTTTTTAGTTTAAATCAAAAGATTTTATGCACTATGAACATTATTGAAATGGATTAATTAAGCATTCCAGTAATGGACCATAGTCTAAAACCTGAAAAATAAGTGAAATTTTGTAAATTGCCATTAGTATATATAAAAATTCAAAGTTTTCTATTACTATCAAAACTAAAACATGCAATTTTTTCACGAGAATAAAAAATATATAAATTTATTAAGTGAAGCCAGCATGTTCATTAAGATTTTCACACAAAAACAGTGGAACTGTGAAATTTTTTTATAAACCAAAAACTTTGAAGGTGGCCCATTACTGGCACATTTACCCTGTATAAATATAGATTATGCATACAAATTAATTTTATATATATGTAGTATTTTGGTAAAATAGCAGTATTCAGTTTTTTTTTTCGAACTGAGGAGATTTATTTAAATCTGGAAGAGGATCAGAATGAACCCTCCAATTTAGGTAAAACAGGATGACTTAACATGCAATTTTTTCACAAGAATAAAAAATATATAAATTTATTAAGTGAAGCCAGCATGTTCATTAAGATTTTCACACAAAAACAGTGGAACTGTGAAATTTTTTTATAAACCAAAAACTTTGAAGGTGGCACATTACTGGCACATTTACCCTGTATAAATATAGATTATGCATACAAATTAATTTTATATATATGTAGTATTTTGGTAAAATAGCAGTATTCAGTTTTTTTTTCGAACTGAGGAGATTTATTTAAATCCGGAACAGGATCAGAATGAACCCTCCAATTTAGGTAAAACAGGATGACTTCTCTACAGCAAGTGTGTAGAGATACATTAGAAATTTCTCATCTCTGTATGGATGCCATCCCGGCAATGCATGTGGTTTTATTCTTTGGGCAATAAAAATGTTTACCCTGCACTGCAACCCTCATGATTATTTGTCATTGGGTACATATCGAAAATGAGGGACGACTCGTTAAATAATGATAATAACAGGTCTGATTCTTACAATTTTCCTGCATAATTACATACATATTTATTTTAAATTTATTTATTAATTACATATGAGTAATGTTAATTCAACCAGACCTCGTTTGTTGACCCTTGTATTTGCAAAAACTATGAGGTCTAAGAAGGAATTTTTTTTTCATGTGTTCATATCAAGATAGGGTTAGTATGTAGGAGAGACTGGTACACAGTGGACCACTTTTTCAGTTAATTTTTTTTCTCTCTTTAATGGACAGACCGATCTGCCTGAAAATAGTTTTTAATATTCCTTAAACCTTTTTACATTCCTCAGAAGTTTCCCAGAACATAGTTTTCAAAATAAAAATATTTTTATGCACCTGTAAAGCGAACCAGTATGTTCTTGAAGCGGGATACAGTGGTCCACCCACTGGGGCAAACTGGACCACTATTATGTGTTATCTGAAATACAATATATGTCTATTTTTTATTAATATAATTCTTCTTTATTTCCCTTTTTCCTCCAAAATAACATAATAATACAAATTTGCAAGTAACATTTTCAAAGAAAAAACATACAAAACAAACAAAAAAATTATAAAAAAAGGTTATATTTTGAAAATAATAACACATTAAAATACAGGAATGATAGCAAATAAATTGAAGTTACTAATTTAAAAAAAAAAAAAAAAAAGTAAAAAATCAGTGCACTTTAAATTTGCAAATGAAATTCCAAAATACTTATGACTATGAGTAAGATTGAGCCTGGAATTTTTCGGAAATACTTTTGGGTCTGGGAGGAACATTACGAAATCACTGACACATCAACAACAGATTCATCTACAGTTTCTGGAAAAAATAAACTGATTTCCATTCAATTTGTATTTAATGAATCTCACTTAAATGGAATCATCACCAATTAGGTTACAGTTATATTTTTCAAAGGCAGTAATTACAAAACAAAATATTTCTTACTATGTTAAATAAATTGTTATTTTTCTTTGTTTGCTTTATTTTACAATTAAATAATTACTTTACAACAATATTTCTTTATAGAAAATAAGCAATTATTAAATATTTTGAGCATTCTGCATTACAGGAGCAGAGTGGATTGTGGCCCCCTGTTGAAGTTCAATAAATAATCACGTTAATATTGTTTATAGCTTTCTTTTAAACGTATTAACTTTACAGTTAAATAAAATCAAGTATCTTACCTTTGCAAAATACCTGTTTTATCTTATTTATCTGCAACCTTTAATTACTAAAAAAAAAAAAATAATAATTCGATGATGAAAAATTCTATTTTTAGAAGCTCAAAACAATCAATCAGGATAAAATGGTTCACTCTGAGCTAAACATGTGCTCTGAAGGCTATAAATAATCAATCCAGTACTGTTGTCTATTAAGATAGAAGAGAAGCTTAAAATTTTTTTAATAAATAAAATATTAGGGGGGGAGGAGGGTCCACTGTGCCCAGCCCATAGGTTCTACGTGCGCTGGTCTCTCCTACATAAAGTTTTCCCAAAATCCCAATAAGTCGAGTTACAAGCCATAAAAAAAATATCAAAATTGATTTTTTTTTTTTTACGTTTAAAATTTTTAACAACTTGGTGTAGTTTTGTTCTATTTCAAACGCCTTCATGTTAATAATAAAACATGACTTTTACCAAGTCTAAATTACTAATTGCATAATTTTATCTGTAGATACATGTAATTCATATACATTTTATCTAATATATATATATAATATTGTGGTCAACCTCATTACCACTGTTACATGTACTATTTAAGCTTTTTTTTTTTCTTTGACCAGTGTTGCAGCGAAAGAGGTTTTCAGAGAAAATGCATAATAGATACCTGTTAAAACTAGTCACTTATTTCGTAAAATACCAGTATTCACATCCTGTCGTATGGTTATACAGTGGCGAGCCTTTGAACAGATTTTTTTTTCTTTGCTCCTTTTTTCAAAATGAGACTAAACCATGCATTGAATTCCATGGAAAAGAAAAATGCCTGATAAATTTTAAATGTACAGAAATGGAATTTGAACTGTTTTACTTGTTAAGTTTAAAAAAAGTTGCTCTAAATACAGTAAACCCTGTCAAAATAGAATCTGTCTATAACGGGATCCAGTCTTAATTCAAAATAATTTATAGTCCTGATGGAAAGAAAACATAGTTATTACAAGGTAAGCGGAAACTTTTTAAAAACAATTCCCCCCCCCCCTTCTCCCTATCAATTCCGTTTTCATAGGCATAGATAAATTATATACTGGTATTATAGTTAAGCCTGGGGCAAATTTTCTTTCGAATTAGACTGGGGCCATTGGGCGGGGCCTCCGAGATGACGCTGTGTGTTTTGAACCGCACAGCGTCATCTCGGAGGCCCTGCCTTACTTTTAGGTAGATTTCGTAAGAAATACTACCTATTACATTCTCACCTAAGTTGGAATTTTTGAAAATTTTTTGCAGATCTACGCCGATTATGACTCCCAGAACCCAAAACCACCCTTAGTTCAAAATTTTGTATATATATATATATATATTTATCTATCTAGCTATGTCACTTTTTTATGGACACGATAACTGCAATAATTCTGCTATTCTGCACAAATCTCTTCCAAACTGATACATAAATTCAAGGGGCATAAAATATCGGTCAAGTTCGTTAATCGGCAAAATCGAACCGGTGGGTGGGGGGCTTTTTATGAAAACAGAAAACCCCCCATAATTTCTTAATTATGATACGTATCGAATCCGTTTAAAGTTATTATTACTTCTAGAACAGGGGCAGAAAAATTATGTATGACAGATTTTTGATATCATTAAAAATGGCCCCAAGGGGTGGGGAGTGGGGGGGTAAAAGAAAAAAAATCATAACTTTGTCAATTCACAAGATATCAAATCCGCTTAAATTTATTATAACTCCTCATAATATTATCTAAAACTTTTATATTGACAAGTTTTTTATAGGACCCACCCTTATAGCAAAAAAAAAATAATAATAATCCCTGCCAGCTGCACCTGCAAACAAGTTAGGTTTCGAAGTGTGAGATTCCAACTGACGCATCATGGCAAAAAGGTAATTTCTTCCGCAATTCCCATCAGATAGGCTTCCCATGGTCTGCGTCTTCGAAATCTACCTGTGCCTGTAGGCCGAGCCATCGGGAATTTTTTATTATGTTTTCTATAGATTTTGGGCCGAGACTTGTTCTTACTTTTTTCTGCAGTCTCGAGCCAGTCCGAAACTGGACCTCATTCATTTCAAACTGAGTTTAATGAAAGAAAATTTGTGTGATCTTGCATCATGGTGACAGTTTTCTTGTAAAAATATCAGTGATATTGTACATGTGTTTAAAATATCTTTAGAAATTGAATTTGGTTTAGTAAATAACAGAGAAATCACAGGTGTCAAGTGTTCCTTTTTTTCATAGAGCTTTAAAATTGTAATTTAAATTTATGAACAAACTTTTTCTTTCATTCCAAACAACAGTAATTTTGCAATGCGTGTTCATGCAAGTCATTGTCTCTAAATGATCATTAATATTGTTATTTATTCCATATTTCATAGATTGTGGACATATAATGTGCTGTACCTTAAAATGTTTACATGCATGGGTCATTCCAAAAATAAGTTCAATTTTGAGAAAAAAATTTTCCTTAAAAGTAAAGTAAAACAAATGGGTAAGTGTGATGGTTTAGTAAATAAAGATCGCTCAAAGGGTTTCGTTTAATATTCCTTTCAAAACACTTTATCATTTCTTTAATAAATCCAAATAAATTTCATTTAGCAAAAAAAAAAAAAAAAAAAAAAAAAAAGTTGTTTTTTTGTAAAGTAAAAAATTACTGTTAAAAATCTATTTTTCCTTTTTTACGAATATCTAAACCGGGCTAAGCCCGCTACTATATTTTGTCATAATAATATCTGTCATGCGAACTAAATGCGATATTTAAAAAAAAAAAAAAATTCAAAATTAAACATGTTGTACACCTTCAAAATGTTAAAATATGCGAACATTTCCATAATCTGATTTTTATCATGATTCAATATGTTTCTCAAAACTCATATATTTACTATTCTCTATTACTCATATTGATACTCGCTTTGTATTATTCTCAAACATTTGAAACATTCGTTAAACTTCCAATAGGACGTCAGATTTTCTTTTTAATTCTCTATAAGGTGATATTAATCTGCTTTGTGTGCATACACATACTCATACTCCTTGTATTATTGAGAAATCTTTGAAAATTTCCGTTTTATTACCACTATAACGTCAATCATTTTTGTTTCATATTAATATTTTTTTCAATTGGTGAAACTTTTTATTTCATTTTTCACATGGAAATCGTTCAATAGAAAATTAATTATTGTAGAAAGAATTTCATTGTGGATTTTAATTTTTGGCAACTGCTTTAACGAAAAATGTTTAAATTTAATAGGAAAAGGCTGTTAGAATTTTGGTTTTTTATCTCTATTTATTAAAATAATACGATTTTTTCAAATTTTAATATTTTGAGCTTCATAGCTGGTATTCAGCTATATACACAAAGTTTCAACTCTGTAAGTTACATAGTTTCTGAGAATGGCTCTGTGACGGACAGACAACGGAGCGGGAGTAATAGGGTTTCATAAGATGAACGAAACCCTAAAAACCATTGAGAGAGTTGTATACATATTGAAGAATAAAAATTGAATATCAGCAGCACGCTTTAAAAAATATATCAAGCAGGGCGGTCATTCTGCCAAGCCAAGCTTTAAAAAAAAAAAAAAAAAAAAAAAAAAAAAAATGCCAAACAAACAATGACCAGAACAAGACTACAGATTGCTACTGCTTACTTACAGTAAACAATTTCGCAATGTTAAATCGACCAAACATGTCATATTAAAATATCCAATAAAATATAATATATATAATAATATAAATAATAATATATATAATATAATATAATAATATATATAATATATAGCAGCACGCTTTAAAAAATATATATCAAGCAGGGCAGTCGTTCTGTCAAACCAAGCTTAAAAAAAAAAAAAAAAAAAAAAAAAAAAAGACTGCCAAACAAACAACGACCAGAACAAGACTACAGATTGCTACTGCTTACTTACAGTAAACAACTTCGCAATGTTAAATCGACCAAACATGCCAGATTAAAATATCAAATGAACCAAGCGTCACAGAAAAAAAAAAACGAAAACTAGAAGAATATAATGAAGAAATTCTTCAATTTAAGACCAAACTCATCTTTATAAGTGATTTATAAACAGAGATATAGGTTAAAAAAAAAAAAAAAAAAAAAAAAAAAAAAAAAAAAAAAAAAAAAACGTCGAGTTACTTAAAATAATTGCTTTTTTCTTCATCAAACTTTTTTTTTTCAAACAACCTACAGACCTAAATATTGGACAGAAAAAAAAAAGATTGCATTTGTGGACGAGTAATTACGTAATCTACCTGCTTTTATCCAGTGTAAAAAAAAAAAAAATTGAATTTCTATCCTTAATTAGCAAAAAACTGTTAATTAACTTGGCAATTAAAAAATTATGCCAAAACAGAGATAAAATCCACCAGCGACCGTGTACCATCTATATTATAATAGCACAAATCAGTTACGGGTTACACATCAGTTGTGTGCTAGCTAACCACATCAAATTTCAACTGCAAGTCCGCCATTTTTTCTGAAGATAATTTTTTAAATAAAACTTCATAAAATTTACATTTTTAGAAAGATCTTTAAAAATTAATTAATTTTTGAGCGAAGAGGTACCTTCTAAAATGTATACATTAAGAGTTATCGGCATTTAAAATTCTATTCCTAATGTAAACAAAATGTATGCAAATCCCTAATTTTTTCCTGGAGGGCTTTTTGAAGCTTATAAAGCGGTATGACAAATGTCTCAATCTACTTGGTACTTATGTGGAAAAATAAACTTATGTTTTACCTTTAATGTCTCATTACATTTTTTGTCTTTCATACACACCTCTGTCCACAGTCGCTAGGGGAAACTTATTTTCCGACTGCCCCTCGTATTATAAACGTGAAAGCGCGTTGTATATAGTAGAAAAGGTTTTCACATATAGGTAGAAAATTTCCGAGAATAGGAAGGTTATGGATCTGTAATCGGGTCCATAGCCAATTTGCTTTTTTTTTATCAAGTGAAATTTGTCGCAAAATTAAATACATTGTTGTAACCAGATTTATTTTTGCGTGGTAAACACTTAATGGCTTTTTAGATGATCATTTCCTCGCTCACCTTTGATGCCAACTATGACTGTAAAACCTATTAAAAAATATCAGACGATAATTTTCTAACTTTCCTATTACTTCATGATATAAATAGACATCCTGGTTCATCCTTTAAACCTGAATTAATCATACCATTGTCGTCCAGTTTATAATATTAATCCTAACCCTAATCGTATCCTATCCTAATCCTAATAATAACTTTAAACAATATTCTTTGAAACGAATATGTAAATTAAATCAATATCCATAAATGGAATGAATGGAAAATAGAATAAATAGAAATGGCAAAATAAAATAACAAGAAAGTACATTTATTCGATACTTAACCCTAGAAAAAGCGTAAAAAATTTCAAGCGCACGAAATAAATTAAAATAATCCTGTATATACTAACAAAAATGTGTAAATTTAGATCACCAGATTGGTGTTGTCGGTAGTTATTTGTTTAGAGTGTCCTTGACGCGATAGAAAAAATATCGAGGTTAAATTGGGCAGAATTTAAAGTACTTTCTAGCAACCTTTATTTACATTTTAGAATCGCATCAGATTGTTATATCTCTATGAAATATCTATCAATGTATAAAATCCAGAAGCAGTTTGTTCAATGTTTACACTACTTAGCGAGAAGAGAAGTACTTTATTTAATATATACATAAACAAGACATAAAATAATAATGTAGTAAGAAATATATAACACATGTCTATACAAATAGCCAATATAATAATGCCCATTTAGAAATGAATACATATACAAATTTCACACCAAATACACCTAAAATGCACTGTTGTATAGAAGAATTCTCTCAGTGTTATTTTTTGTTTTACGAAGAGGGATTCGTCGATTTTCACGATTTTACTGGGCCCTTCTTTTTTCATTGGTTGCAGTTTCATTTTCGCGATTGTATATATTATTTGGCATGAAATTTCACTTTTTTAAGACTGGGTTATGTTAAGGCCCCTATAGCAAAGAAAAGCCGTATTGTCTCCTATAAAATGTGATAATGATTTGGTTAACTATATATGTTTTTAATTAGCGAATGAAATCCTTTGCTAAATTAATGCATTTATTCTTTTTTTAATGTTACGTGAACGAAGTCACGGGTAACAGCTAGTATTTTCTTACTTTATGAAATGAGAAATTAAATTAATTCTGCGTTGTTAACACAAGGTTTTATATGATAGATAAAAAAATAAGTACAGAATTTAGTTTCGAAGATATAAGTAGATTTTGTATATTAACGTTTTTTTTTTTTTTAATATCTTTTTTTAGGGTTTCGTTCATCTCACGAAACCTTATTACTCCCGCTCCGTTGTCTGTCCGTCACAGAGCCGTTCTCAGAAACTATGTAATAACTTACAGGCATAAAAATTAGTTTACTTATAGCTAAACTAGCTGTTACCCGTGACTTCGTTCACGTAACATTAAAAAAAGAATAAATGCATTAACTTAGTAAAACATTTCACTTGATAATTAACAACATATATAATTAACCAAAGCTTTATCACATTTTATAGGAGACCATACGGTATTTCTTTGCTATAGGGGCCTTGCCATAACCCAGTCTTAAAAAAGTGAAATTTCATGCCAAATAATATATACAATCGCGGAAATGAAACTAACTGCAACTAATGAAAAAAGGAGGATCAAGTAAAATTGTGAAAATCGAGGAATTCCTCTTCGTAAAACGAAAAACAACACTGGCAGAGTTCTTCTATACAACAGTGCATTTAGGTGGTATTTCGTGTACAATTTGTATATGTGTGCATTGCTAAATGGGCATTATTATATTGTTTATTTGCATAGACATATGTTATATATTTCTTACTACATTATCTTGTTTATGTATATATCAAATTAAGTGCTTCACGCTAAGTGGTGTAAATAGTGAACAAACTGCTTGTGGATTTTATAAATTGATAGATATTTCACAAAGATATAACAATCTGATGCGATTCTAAAATGTAAATAAAGGTTGCTAGAAAGTACTTTAAATTCTGCCCAATTTAACCTCGATATTTTCTCTATCGCGTCAAGAACACTATAAGCAAATAAATACCGACGACACAAATCTGATAATCTAAATTTACATATTTTTGTTAGTATATATAGGATTATTTTTTGATTTATTTCATGCGCTTGAAATTTTTTACGCTTTCTCTAGGGTTAGGTGTCGAATAAAAGTACTTTCTTGTTATTTTATTTTGCCATTTCTATTTATTCTATTTTCCATCCATTCCATTTATGGATATTGATTTCATTTACATATTCGTGTCAAAGAATATTCTTTAAAGTTATTATCAGGATTAGGATAGGATACGATTAGGGTTAGGATTAGGAATAAAAATTGAACGACAATGGCATGACCGATTCAGGTTTAAAGTATGAACCAAGAAGTCTATTTACATCATAAAGCAATAAGAAAATTAGAAAATTATCGGCTAATATTTTTTAATATGTTTTACAGTCATAGTTGGCATCAAAGGTGAGCGGGGAAATGATCATCTAAAATACCATTAAGTGTTTACCACGCAAAAAACAAATCTGGTTACAACAATGTATTTAATTTTGCGCCAAATTTCACTTGATAAAAAAAAAAATCAAATTGACTATGGACCTAATTACAGACCCCTAACCTTCCTATTCTCGAAAATGTTCTACCTATATGTAAAAAAAATTCTAACGCGCTTTCACGTTTATAATGTTATGAATTAGCACGATCGGCTTGTTCAAGCTTACACAATTCGGCTGGAAGAAAAGAGTCATTACTTTTTTATTTCTTCTTTGCTTTTGCATTACGCGAATTTGTTGGTAAAATCGATTTTATTTTCGATAACATTGTTGTTTTTTAAGTTTAAAAAATATTGTAATTTTACTTAAACATTGCTTTAAAATCTATGCAATTTTTCTTATCCTGCAAGACTTTACAAAAATCTATTATGAAACAACTTTTAAAAAAGCTATATTTAAAAAAGACAACAAAGTTTTTCCTATTTTAAAACTAAAAGAAATCTAAAATTAAATTCCGGTTCGAAACGACGATTTACAAATGTGTTTTTGATTGTGGGAAAATGATAGAGGAAAAATGCTGTTACTTCGACACAATCATATTAAATCTTTAGCTTTTATGAGAAAAGCAACTTTCTTTGAAAAAATATAGTTATTTTTATTAAGATTTTCTGATTTTCGATACGGATAATTTTGCGATGCATATCATTGACATTTGCCATCCAACCTATCCCATCGTTCGTATTGAATTTATTAAATACGATCATTTCATTTAAAACACATACATTTAAAATACATATATTACGTACATTTAAAATAATTCCTTTCATGTGAAAAAGAAAAAGAAAAAAAATGAGAAATTAATCACAATAATTTGATAACCCAAGATCATTTTATTTCAACATCAAAACAAATCTGGTTTATTTTTCTATATATGACATCATTTTATTTCAACATCAAAACAAATCTGTTTTATTTTTCTATATATGACATCATATTCGCTTTCTTTCCATACTTACTCGTATTTATGCACCTTGTATTACTATCAAATATTTGAAAACTCGAGTTTTATTTCTAATATGACGTCATTTCATATTCTGTTTAATTCTTAAATAATTCATTTCCTTTTCATTTTTCACGTGGAAAATTTTCACTTGAAAATAAATTGTTGATTAAAAATTATTACTCAGGGGTTTTATTTTATATTGGCAACGATAAAGTATGAGCAACGGTAAAATAAATTTAACCATTTAAAAAAAAGCTGCAAAACCGGTCCCTTTGGGCCAAACCAACCAACCATTTTAAAATATACGAAAAAATGTCCATTTATTCTGTATAAAAATAATGAAATTTTTAATTTTTAAGAAAAATATTGAAATAAAATAAACGAAAACCAGCCTATATTCATTTGAGGGTTATAATCAACTTATATGCAAAGATACAGGATAATTAAATGCTTCATTTTGACGCTGGCTTCAGCCTAACATTTGCACACAATCAGATTTATAATATTATTAGGATACCTACTATAAAGCTCAAAATATTAAAATTTGAAAAAATCGTATTATTTTAATATAGAGAGATAAAAATCAAAATTCTAACAGCCTTTTCCTATTAAATTTAAACATTTTTCGTTATAGCAGTTGCCAACAATTAAAAATCCACTATAAAATTCTTTCTACAATAATTAATTTTCTATTGAAAGATTTCCACGTAGAAAATGAAATAAAAAGTTTCACCAATTGAAAGAAAGATTAATATGACGTCATATTAGTTATAAAACGGAAATTTTCAAACATTTCTCAATAATACAAGGAGTATGAGTATGTACAGAAAGCAGATTAATATCACGTCATTAGAGAATTAAAAAGAAAATTAATCTGACGTCATATTAGAAGTTAACGGATTTTTCAAATGTTTGAGAATAATACAAAGCGAGTATCAATATGAGTAATAGAGAATAGTAAATATATGAGTTTGAGGAATGTATTGAATCATGATAAAACCCGATTATGGAAATATTCGTATATTTTAACATTTTGAAGGTGTACGACATGTTTAATTTTGAAATTATTATTTTTTTAAATATCGCATTTAGTCCATATGACAGATATTATTATAACAGAGTATAATAGCGGGCTTCGCCCGCTATCGGGCCTGTTCAGATATTCGAAAAAACGAAAAAATAGACCGGTAAATTTTTACTTTATTAAAAGCATCACCTTTTTAGGGTTTCGTTCATCTCGCGAATCCCTGTTACTCCCGCTCCGTTGTCTGTCCATCACAGAGCCATTCTCAGAAACTATATCACTTACAGGCATGAAAATTTGTGTAGTTATAGCTAAATAGCTACTATCAAGCTCAAAATATTAAAATTTGAAAAAATTGTATTGTTAATAAATAGAGATAAAAAACCAAAATTCTAACAGCCTTGTCCCATTAAATTTAATCATTTTCCGTTATAGCAGTTACCAACAATTAAAATTCCACAATAAAATTCTTTCTACACTAATTAATTTTCTATTGAAAGATTTCCACATGAAAAATGAAATAAAAAGTTTCACCAATTGAAATATATATATATATATATATATATATATATATATATATATATATATGACGTCATAATTGTAATAAAACGGAAAATTTCAAAGATTTCTCAATAATACAAGGAGCATGTGTATGTACAGAAAACAGATTAATATCACATCATTAAAGAATTAAAAAGAAAATTAATCTGACATCATATTGGAAGTTTAACGGATTTTTCAAATGTTTGAGAATAATACAAAGCTAGTATCAATATGTGTAATAGAGAATAGTAAATATATGAGTTTGAGGAACGTATTGAAGCATGATAAAAGCCCGATTATGGAAGTATTCGCATATTTTAACATTTTGAAGGTGTACAACATGTTTAATTTTGAAATTATTATTTTTTTTAAATATCGCATTTAGTTCGCATGACAGATATTATTATGACAGAGTATAATAGCGGGCTTCGCCCGCTATCGGGCCTGTCCAGATATTCGAAAAAACGGAGTTTGTTATAAAGAGTACATAAGTTTTTAATTATCGGGGTTGAAACGTTTTCCTTTATTTATGCATTTATTTTTCTTTTAATTAGGGATGCACCGGATATCCGTCTCCTGCCGGATATCCTGCTTATTCGGCACTCAAACCAGATATCCGGTCCGGCCGAATACTTCAATATCCGGTTGCCGAATAGTGACTCATTTTCTAAAGGGTCATTCATGCAAAATGAGCAAAAATTTTAAAAAAAGTCGTGGCCACACATAGTAACAGATGTTAATGAAATTTGGTACACAGATTCAATTTATATTTAAATAGAGCTATTCAAAATATCTTGACAAAAAATAAAATATTTTGGCAGTTCTGGACATTTAAAAAACTTGTGACATAGAATGGCTTGTATGGAATCGTTCAAAGTTGCAAGTTTAAAGTTCCATATCTTGAAATCTATTTAACATAAATGAAATTTTTTCATAATGTTGTAACCCGTGTACAGTTATTATCATATTTATTTAGTAATAATAATTTCGTAACACCATGGTTAGCCTTAAATTGGTTGTAAAAATTGAAAAATTTAAAATTTTGAGAAAATTAAAAGCGTTATAAAAATCAAAGGAATTTAAAAAACATATGTGAAATTGATGTATGATGTAATGTTACATATGAAAACCAAATTTCTCAAATCTGGAAGTTGCCATTTATTTTCTTCATCTTCAAAATAGCTTAGAAACTTTAAAAAAAATTACAAAATCACAATTTTTCCTCTTATGTATACTTAAAAAATCAAATGAAGGAAAAACCTGACATTAACAATATTGCATCAGCATAAAGTTCAAAAAGCCCATGATATGCTGAAAAAAATTCAAGATTGCCTTTTGATTCCTAATATAGCAGAAATGACTTCAAAAAGGTAATATTTTATACGATCTATGGGCTATTTCACTTCAAATTTAAGTGCTTTCTCTGCCATCTTGCAAAAAAAAAATGTAGTGCTGCCATCTATACGGAAATTTGATTACTATATAACCACTGCGCTGTTTAAATCAATAATTTATTCTACTCTAATTTAAAATATTGTTGAGGAAAAATAAACTGAAGGCAAGAATGAAAGTCTCTGTATTTAAAATATACACTTTTATCTATAACGTCAAATAATTTTAAAATCTTAAGACCTTACCTTCATGTTTAAGCAAATAATAGAAATATTGCATTTTCCTCTCAAAATTTTTCATTATTTATTTTTTTTTTCTCATTAAGGAATAAAAAGGCAAGAATGAAATTTTCTATATTTAAAATATATACTTTTATCTATAACGTCAAACAATTTAAAAATCTTAAGACCTTTCCTTCATGTTTAAACAAGTAATATAGAAATATTGCATTTTCCTCTCAAAATTTTTCATTATTTATTTTTTTTCTCATTATGGAATGAAAGGACAATTACTAAATCACTCCAATCTGTTACTTATTATTCATTCCTAATTATAAATAATTTTTGATAAAGTCTTTCCACTCCTGCGGCTAATAATGAAAATTGAAATTTCAAGCATGTAGACAAAACCACGATCTTATATCAACTTTTAATGGAACTTTTAATGGAAGTTTTAATACTTAAATAAACAATCCTGAAATCTATTATTTTACATTTACTCACAAATAAATATGATCTACTTATATGCTGATTTTCATTAAAATCTATGACATGTCAGCCACAGCTGATTTGCTGATTTAGTATGGAATGACCCTAAATCATTTTTTTAACATTATCAGAAAGTTAGTGCAAAATTAATTTGCTTCTTACCAACATTATCCTGTTAAAACAATGTTAGTATAAATAAATATTCATATTTTCACAAAAATGAAATTATAGGATTTATTTATAATTGAAAGTATAATATTTAAAATATGACAACAAATTATTTATAATTAAAGGCAAGTCATGGTGCTCAGCATTTTCGGGCTCTGTTATGTTTTTGATCACAAATATTTTCCTTCTTCTGAGAATAAGCGTTCACTTCTCTGGTTGTCTCTTTTTCTTGTGTTTTCAACAGTTCTAAAGTAAATGATTTTATTGAATCTTTTGTCAATATTTTGTATATGGATGGAAGACCAGCTGCGGTAAAATAATACTGATCATGAAAAGAACTGTGCCACTTTCTTGAATAGTTCACTGTCCCCTTTCTACTACAAAACAAGATACTTGCAATGAGTAGTTTCTCTATTTAAATTTTGTTAGAAAACATTCGTCATAGAAAAAGTAAGTAATAATATGTACGAATATGTAAGAAAAGAAAAAGAATCTTCAATAGGATGTTTAGTATTTATAAATAACAAATATTTATAAGTATGAAAAACAGAGAAATTCCTTAATTGTTTATCTTTTTATGTTCAATGACCCTGAATAAAAGAAAAAAAACTTCTAATATGTACATTAGAATAGGCAAAAGACAAAACATGATTAAATTTCAATACTTAATTAGTAAAAAGCATTTGTTTTTAAGTAACTTTAACTTAATAAATGAGTTTAAATCTATTATTAACATTTGAATGATATAAAATTATAATAATTTAAAGTTTTTCTTTCTTAAGCAAGTATAAAATAGAAATTTTACTAATGAAATTAAAAACAAGAAAGTATTCGGCCGGATACCGGATATTCGGTAAAATTTTGTACCGGATATCCGGTATCCGGCAAAAATTCACATCCGGTGCATCCCTACTTTTACTGTTACGTGAACAACGTCACGTGTAACAGCTAGTAAAATATAAAATAAATAATCTTCCGTAATCTGCGGGCAAGGTTAGCTCCAAACACGGGCGTTTGCTAGCAACAATATAGTTTAAAATCAATGTAGATACTTTTAAAGAACTGTCGCAAAAAGTTTCACTTTCTAAAATACGCAATTTGGCAGTAGGACCTGGATTACAGAGGATTACGCTATAGGTTTAAATATCTATTTTATATAAACTTTTTTTTTTTTTTTTTTTTTTTAATTGCATTTAGTCGACATGGCAGATATTATTATGACAGAGTATAATAGCGGGCTTAGCCCGCTGTCGGGCCGGTTCAGATATTCGAAAAAATGAGAAAAATTGACCGGTAAATTTTTACTTTATAAAAAACAGGCCTTTTTTTAAATGCTAAATGAAATTTAATTTGATTTATTAAAGAAAGGATAAAGCGTTTTGAAAGGAATATTAAATGAAACCCTTTGTGCGATCTTCGATTACACTTACCCACTTGTTTTTTGTTGCTAAATGAAATTTATTTGGATTTATTAAAGAAAGGATAAAGTGTTTTGAAAGGAATATTAAACGAAACCCTTTGTGTGATCTTCGATCATGCTTACCCACTTGTTAAAAGATTTTCCCATGAAACGCAATAAATTTTGAAAATTATATCTGTAATAAATATATGATTACTTCATTCTAATTCACGCTTAATATCTGTATACTGCATATTAAAGTACATTGTGAAAAGAATTTGTTTTCATTCTGCTGCGTTGTTTGTCTATTTAAAAATTCGGCTGGCTCCGCCTTCTCTTTCTTGGCATTCGCACAGCTTGGCATTGAATCTTTCCGTTGATGATTACTCCTGTAAGCTCCCATTTGTTTAATCTCGAAACATACCTTGAAAATCATGGCTCATGTGAACATTTCATCTCAGAGATCAACTCAAAAAGTTTTTGGTGGTATGTATGGTTGAATTCTGTTTTGCATCAGACCATCAGCAGCAATCGTAGTTTCATTTTCAATTGGTGATGACAGGCCTCGGAGCGGTCCACCGGTAATTTTTAAAAGTTATTTTGGCAGTAGATTTCTACAACAGTTGCAAGAAAGAACTCATCATGAAGTGAGTTTCTATGGCATATGCAAGATATAAATCTAAACCAAAAATTTTCGTAAGGGAATGGTGGTGGGCAAAATTTTGATTTTGTCTCTTTTAATAGAGACCGCTCCGAGGCCTGTGATGATCTTCCCGGATATTTAATATTGAGATACATAGCCGACTTATAAGCAGTTCAGTAGATTTATTCTCCATTATAAAGCCGTCAAATATTTTTTCATAATTTATAAAATCCTTTATTTTCCCTGTGCTGAAGATTAAATTTGAAACGACCTGATTATGACAGAAACATAAGCTTTTGCCTCATTGTTTTATTTAATTTTATTTAAAATGAATTTATTAATAGAATTTTAGGGAAAAAAATCTAATTTTCGAATTTATCGCATCTTTTGTGCATTATTAAAACATTAAAAACATTTCTGCTATCTTTAACAAGTGGGTAAGAGTGATCGAAGATCGCACAAAGGGTTTCGTTTAATATTCCTTTCAAAACACTTTATCCTTTCTTTAATAAATCCAAATAAATTTCATTAAAAAAAAAAAAAAAAAAAAAAGAGGTCATGTTTTTTTATAAAGTAAAGATTTACCGGTCTATTTTTCTCGTTTTTTCGAATATCTGAACCGGCCCGATAGCGGACAAAGAAATGCGATATTAAAAAAAATCAATTTAAAAATTAAACGTGTTGTATAGAGACCTTCAAAATGTTAAAATATGCCAATATTTCCATAGTTTTTATCGTGATTCAATACGTTCCTCAAACTCATATATTTACTATTCTCTATTACTCATGTTGCTACTCTCTTTGTATTATTCTCAAACATTTGAAAAATCCGTTAAACTTCCAATATGACGTCAGATTAATTTTCTTTTTAATTCTCTAATGACGTCATATGAAGCTGCTTTCTGTATTTACACATACTCATACTCCTTGTATTATTGAGAAATGTTTGAAAATTTCCGTTTTATTACCAATATGGCGTCATATTCATCTTTTTTTCAATTGGTGAAACTTTTTATTTCATTTTAATTTTTCACGTGGAAATCTTTCAATAGAAAATTAATTACCGTAGAAAGAATTTTAATGTGGAATTTTAATTGTTGGCAATTGCTATAACGAAAAATGTTTATATTTAATAGGAAAAGGCTGTTAGATTTTTGTTTTTTATCTCTATATATTAAAATAATACGATTTTTTTCAAATTTTATGATTTTGAGTTTCATAGTAGATATTCAGCTAAAGTGCACAAATTTTCATGCCTGCAAGTTCTATTGTTTTTGAGAACCGGCTCTGTGACGGACAGACAACGAAGCGGGAGTAATAGGGTTTCGTGAAATGAACGAAACCTTAAAAAAAAATGTTTTGGAGGTTTTTGCATAATCGAATTATTTCAAAATATATATGTGATGATGATTTGTGAGATTTAGGTTTTTATGAACGGAGATATACATGTTACATCTTATTTCATCTATTAGCATCTTCTCTTCACTTATTTTGTGAATGCGCTAAATGTATTATTAATTCAATAACGTATTTTTTTTCTTTGATAATTACTTTATATAAAAATTAAATTTTATTATTAGTATTATTATTATATTTATTTATTTTTTATTTTAAACCTTACTTGTACCCTTCGTTGGAATAAAATTCTGTGCAATAATTTCCAAAATATATTTTTGATATCGTCACCTAATAAAAATATTCAGAGGCAGGAGGCACCCTTTTAAATTTTTGTTTTTAGCCCTGAATGTGCATATAATCATATAAAATAAACTAGTTCGGAATGCTTAAATTAATCTTTGTAAAACAGTATAAAAATACACAAATAATGTGATCAATTACCTAAAAGATGACTAAACTACTTTAATAGATGTTTAAAAAATTACATTAAAATCATCTAGTACTTTCGGCTACCTACCCAAGCTTTCATCAGGATTCAAAACGATGTTAACATCGCTTGTCTGGATCTCACTCGTAAAATGGCCCGCCATTTTACAATTTTATTCAAAAAAATAATTTTGAGTAAAAATGGCCGCCTGGCATATGAAAAAAGAAGTGGTTTGCCCGTATTTGTTTTCCTGAGTCACATGACTTGCGCTTTTATTATATACAGATTACGTACGACAGTATTTAATCGAATAAAGAAAACTTTTATTAATATATTTTTAAGTTTTGATTCGATTTTCATAAAATTTGAAATAACTCGACAAAATTCTACAACGATAATATATATTAAATTTCAAACCATTCGGTTTGGGTAGTTTTTTCGCTGTTATATGCGGACGGACTGACCAGACGATGACTATAGGTGCTACGTATTTATATAATTACGAAGGTACCTAAAAAGTGCAACTCATGTGACTGAGGAAAATAAATACGGGCAAACGACTTCTTTTTTCATATGCCAGGCGGCCATTTTTATTCAAAGGTTGTTTTTTTTTTAAAAAAATAAAATTGCATAAAAGTTACATTTTTAGAAAGATCGTTCAAAAAAATTGTTTGCTTGAGAAGATGAGTTACATTAAAAAAATGCATAGATTCTGAGATAACGTCAGTGGAAATTTGGTTAACAATCTAATATCTCAATCCATTAGAGTAAATAAACACAGGATATTCGTTCATTATGAGTCATAAAAATATTAAACCATGGAGGTAATCATTCGCAAAGCAAGATCTCCATGGTGAATTTTGCAGTGCTGTTTCTTGCAGGAAAAAAAATTGCATTTTTAAACGTGGCATACGTAATAATAATAATAAAAAAAGGCATGCTCATTTCGCTCATAGTAGACGATATAATTTATTTCACTGAAATAATAAGGATGATTTTTTTACATTGTGAAACTAGTTATAAAACGAACGCACCTCATATGACGCTTTTAATGTACAGTTTCCAACTTGTTTCATTGGTTGCAGTTGCATTTTCGCAATTGTTTATATTACTTGGCACAAAATTTCACTTTTTTAACACTGGGTTATGACAAGGCCCCTACAACAAAGAAATACCCTATTGCCTATTGTCTCCTATAAAATGTGATAAAGAGTTGGTTAATTATATATGCTTTTAACTATCAGGAGTGAAATGTTTGCTTAATTTATTCATCTTTTAATGTTACGTGAACGACGTCACGGGCATAACAACTAATTGAAAATAAATTGTTGGGGGGAAATATTCTTCCGGGTTTTTATTTATTGGCAACAAGAGAAAGAAAAATTGTTAAATTTTATAGAAAAATGTCCATTGATTCTCTATGAAAATAATGAAATTTTGAATTATTAAGAAAAATATTTTAATAAAATAAATAAATCACAGCCTATGTTAATTTCTGTGTTATAATCTTTCTACATGCAAAGAAAGATACAGTGCCCTTAAATCATACGTTTTGACGTTTACTTCAGCCAAACATTCACACACATTTTCACATTTATAATATTACCAGCAAAACCCGCGGCTTTGCTCGCTTAATGGTTGAAATATGCCAAGTGGTATTTGTGTGCCTCTTTTCATTAGAGGAAATTTTACTGCCACAGATAATTAAAATAATACTATCATAATTAAGCCACAATTTGAGTGAACTTCATTTTTATACTGCATTACGTGAACATGAGACTCCGGTGAATGAGAAGAGCTAAAATTAATTCCAAATAAATGGTAATTTAGAATGTATTTTGAAGGTTTTCCGCTCATTTCACTTTTTAATTGAATATTTTCTATTTTCAATTCGCGGTGAGATTTTGGCATTATCGACCTCCAGCTCAATTTTGGTGTAAATCCGTCTAATATTTTGGGCACTATCGTGTTTACAAAAGTGTAAATTTTCACTTGCTCCGACAATAACTTGGGGTTTAGAAACTTGGCATTTTAGCATTAATAGAGGATAAAAACATGAAATATATATATATTCTTAATTTGATTGTTTGATGTAAAATATGAATATTATATTTTTAATTAAATTAAAGGAAAAAAAATTGCGTGTTTGAGTAAAATTGATTTTTTTTCCAACTATTCTTTATTTTTTACACGTGTTCGTTTAGAATATATTTTCGGTGCGAATATTTTTGGTAACTTTAAAAAAACAAATTGCAAATAATTTTGAATTAATGGGAAAATTAATTGTTACTTTTTTCAATTCGAAAGCACTATATTTGTTTTTGTTTTTTAATAAATTCAAAATTTTAATTTATTGAAATTTTAGAGTTTTATTTTTAAAATAAATTCACGGAAAAAGCATGTTTTCCAAAAGTACGGAAATTATTTGTTGAAAAATGAGGAGTAATTTAATGTATAAAGACGAGTTTTTTCTGATAGTGTATGCAACGACATGTTCGCTATTGAAAATGAAATATGCAGCAATTCGTACTTTGTTTACAGGGGCACTCAGAAGAATGCCCGTTACACCCTCTGCGAGATATTTTACAATATAAGTGTATACGTTTAGTACTGTGGAGTAAATAAAATCGCAAAAGTCAAGAACTGCAATTTAAAACACAAATAAGGTTTAAATTGTCTGTGATTTCTATCACAAACTTAAGACCATCCATACCGACAACAAACCAAAGACCATCAAACGTTTTTGTGGCTAATTAAATCGATTGTTGAATGGACTCAAAAGGAAAATTCGGATTAACGTTTGATTTGACCTTTCCTTTGTGCACTTTGTTCGTTTACCCTAAACCCTAAATTAAAAGTGCATTGTTCGATTGTAGTGTGTCTCTTTTCATAAGATTTTTCCTTGTGAAGAAATATTGAATAGATGCCAGTCATCTCCGTTTTTTCCCATTTCAGCTATTCACTTTTCCTCTTTAGCATAAAAAGATCAGTTAGAAGGATACATTTTATTCATTGTTTTGACGCAATTGACCTCGTTTACTCCGTCAATCAAACTGGTTGTAAAATGAATTTTAAAACAGATAATGCATAAATAGGAATTGCATTTTGTTATTTTACTTCTTTTATTCATTTCTTTTCTTTCATTTGCTCCATCGTTTAGTATCTAATTTGCGTAGGGGTCCACTCAGCCCAGTCGTTATCACACTGACCACGAAATGAGGAGCTTGGTCCGAGTTCGCGGGTTCGAAATCAGCGCGGTCTGGGCGGGATGACCATAGAAGTAGGATAGTATAACTAAAAGGAAGACAACGCTGTGAACAGCTCTGAAGCGCACTGGGGCCATAGGCGTATCCTCGGGGCAGCCCCCCCCCCCTCCCCCAACTTGCTGAACATCAAATTTTTGAAAAAACGACACAGTCAATTAAAATTTTTCTTGTATTGATACGAAATCGAAATGACAATTAAATACTTTTATTTTCATTTTACATTTCCTTATTTTCTACGAATCTACTCAACTTACTAGATAACTCAGCTACCTCTGATTCAAATCTGGCCTGAACGGAATGGAATGATTGGGAAAGATTTCCGAATTTATTTGCACGTTAACGGTAAATCCTTTTTCTTTTAGGTAGCTTTCAATACAAAAAAGTATAAAGCTACCTATTGCAACCGTTCGGAGGAAAGCAGTTCCGGAAAATTTTGATATATTTTCACCGATTATGACCCCCAGACCCCAAAACCACCCTCCGTTCAAATGTTGATTTATATATATATATATATATATCTCCATATATATATATATATATATATATATATATCTGACCTATGTCATACGATAACGCCCGTATTTATGAATCGATTTCGATGAAACTAATTGTGTGTATTAAGCTCACCAATGTCTCGACCGAGTTCGTTGGCCAGCTTGGTCCGCCATTTTGTTTCAAGATGGCGGCCATTTAAAAATTTAAAACTAAAATAAATATACAAAAAAGTTAAAAATTCAAACTTATTTTTGGCTTAAGTGTTAGGCCTTGATACAAGGATTCCAGAGTATTTTTTGTTTTACCTCTATCTTAAAAAACGGCTGAGATACAGCAGTTTGAAATTCTAGGGTGGCAGACATTTTGAAACGAGATAGCACATTGCAAAAATCCAACGATTAATTTATAAATTTTAGTGAACGCGACTTCTCGCAAATTATTTTCTTTCATTGTTGTAATCATTTACCCAATCATACGTATAAAACTATATATTCATATCCCTTAGCGCCGAATTCTCGCCAAATTTGGCGACATTTGGCGAAATATCGCCAAATTTGGCGACTAGAATAAGTTTTCATAAATGAGGCCAATTTGGCTATAGCTCAATAATTTGGCGAATTTCTTATTCAAATTCAGTATTAACGAATCTTTTGTAAACGGTTTCTTTGCATTTTCGCTTGCTGTTTTCGAGTAACATTAACTAAAATTTTAAAACGAAGATATAGGAAAGCTACCTTTTCCTCCCGGTACAGGCCGGAAGGACTTTTTTTCCCCAAGAATTTTTATCTAAATGCATTTCATTTTTGGCAGTACAGTCAAAATATGTTTTGTGTATAATTAAATATGATTCTCTCTCTTTATTTTTACTTTCTTCTATCTATAATAGAAGAAAGTATTGTAATCGAAATTTTTTTCGACTTCCGGTTTTTGACGGATTTACACGTTTTAGGGGTCAGAGATTCCGAAAAACATGTTTTTACAAAATGTCTGTCTGTCCGTCCGTCCGTCTGTCCGTCTTCATTGTACCATCTAAAAGTGTATGAAGTTATGCTTCAAATTGAACCACATTTTTTTTCTAGGTTTTTGGCTATGGCAAGCAGGTTCTATCAGAATTTGGGGATATTTCGACGAAAGGGGGCGCTGTGATCGATATTTTTGTTCCATTTTCACTATTGTACCATCTAAAAGTGTATGAAGTTATGCTTCAAATTGAACCACATTTTTTTTCTAGGTTTTTGGCTATAGCAAGCAGGTTCTATCAGAATTTGGGGATATTTCGACGAAAGGGGGCGCTGTGATCGATATTTTTGTTCCATTTTCACTATTGTACCATCTAAAAGTGTGTGAAGTTATGCTTCAAATTGAACCACATTTTTTTTCTAGGTTTTTGGCTATGGCAAGCAGGTTCTATCAGAATTTCGGGATATTTCGACAAAAGGGGGCGCTGTGATCGATATTTTTGTTCCATTTTCACTATTGTATTATCGAAAAGTGTATAAAGTTATACTTCAAATTGAACCACATTTTTTTTCTATGCTTTTGGCTATGGCAAGCAGGTTGTATTAGAATTTGGGGATATTTCGACGAAAGGGGGTGCTGCGTTAGCCATTTAAAGATTTCAAATTCAAAAAGTGTGCAAATTCAAAAAAATTAGAAATCCTAGAACTTTTTTATGTTAAATGTTCGGCCTTGATCCGGAGAATCCGGAGCAATTTTTGTTTTGCCTCTATCTTGAAAAATAGCTGAGATATAGCTGTTTGAAATTTTAGGGTGGCTGACATTTTCAAACAAGACAGCGGAATTTCATCCTTAAACGGGTTTAATTTATGAGTTTTAGTTAACATGATTTCGGCAAATTTTCTTTCATTGTTGTAACCATTCATCCTATTACATGCTTATGACTATATATTTATATTCGCCAACGTCGAATTCTCGCCAAACTTGGCGGAATTTCACCAAATTTGGCGACCAACATAAGTTACCATAAATGAAGCCAACTTGGCTGTAGAGGACTAATTTGGCGATATCCTCATTCAAATTCAATGTTGACGAAAACTGGGATTGAATCTTCTTTATTTATGTTCCACGCATTTGAGCTTCGTGTTTTCCAGTAAAATTAACTAAAATCGTAAAACCAAGGTGTAGGGAGGCTGTCTGTTCCTGTCGGTTCAGGCCAGAAGGACTTTTCGTAGTTTAGTATACATCGGTTGTTCGCATCCCTGTAACCCGACGATTCGCAAGCAGCTGACGTACAACAGAATGACGAAAAATATTGATTTTATTGGCGATGTGATAGTGAATTTTGAAGTATTAACATGACTGATATAGAAGAAAGTTTTGGGATTGGCACATCCGACTAGTTTTGTTTATTGTAAATAATTAATCTTCTACTAACTCTTCTCAGTTTAGGTAGCTTTCAATACAAAAAAGTATAAAGCTATCTATTGCAGCCGTTCGGAGGAAAGCAGTTTCGGAAAATTTCGATATATTTTCACCGATCATGACCCCCAGACCCCAAAACCACCCTCCGTTCAAATGTTGATATATATATATATATATATATATATATATATAATTATAATATCTATGAATTTCAAAAAACATATCAAGTTCTATTCTACTTAAATCTCCAAAGAGATAATCAATGATACTGTGTATACAGAATACCACATAGCTAATAATTAACATGTGCAAACATAATATTACCATAGCTGATGCTTCAATGGTAATTGGCCAAATTTTACTCATACCAAAAGAATATTGAAAAAAGAAATAGAGAGAAAGGGGAAAAAAAAAAAAATTATAAATTGGAGTTGCAATTAAGTAAACACAAATGGATTAACAAATTAAATATGAACCATACACAATGGAAAATTGGACCACATGAGAATTAAATATGAATTGGACATGGAAAAACACATGCACATGTACTCATCAGCCTGGATGCACCCACATGTGTTTTAAATAATAATTCAGTGTTTCATAATTCTACTGGCATAATGCTAAGATCAGTAGAATCATCCAGGTACACTGAATTATTACCAGACAACAATTGGAAATATTAAAATTTGGAAATATTTAAATAGGAAATAAAAAACCATTAAGAAAATACAATATATTTCACTCACATCGATTATCCAAATAACTGTAATTAACACCTCACTAAATTACCACGAGATAACAGTTTTGAAATAATAAAATTGGAAATATGAACGCGTAAAGTGTAGATAAAATATTTTACTCACAATAATTATACAGAATCCTTAAAATGTCACATCGTCTACATAATATTCACATCCACATGGCAATGCATCATACATGTTAACTAAGTCGAGTTGAGAGAAATGATTTGTAAGACAAGTTGAGAGCACACTTTTTTTAAAACACAACCCCATAAATGACACCCAATCACAAAATGATTCAAAAACACTCAAAATAATTCTGGTTTTAATACACTTATAACAAATTTATATCCGTGAATATATATTACTCCATCCAATTTTAATTCCTGAAAGTAAAATTAATATACAATCAATAGCTCCCTCTATAGTTAAATTAAATATAATATTAACAATATTATCTACAACTTCCTGAAAGGTAAAGTGTCGCCATCTATTGGTATTATAATAGTTCATAATTAATATTTAGTTAAATATCCACTTTATTAGTTACATACTCACTTCATTAGATTTATTTATATAAATAAACTTTAAAAAACAATACTAACTTGTAGTTTTACTTAAAATTCAAATAAAATATAATACTACTATATGAATAAATCTACACAGAATTAATTCAACTTGCACAGCATTTCAGATATTCTTAACAAAAATATATTATGTAAAAGAGATATTATTTTAATTCAAATTATTTTAGCTGCCAGCTGTGTTAATCCACTGATATTATAGACATTTATTAAATAATTAATGTTTTATTTTTACTACTACTTAAATATATATTAGACTTGTTTTTAAATAATTAATGTTTAATTTATACTACATTGTAAATATATTTTATATTTATAGATTAATTTAAATATCTAATTAAATAATTCATAAACAATTCAAAATATCTCAAAATTTATAATGTTGATAATTAATAGTATTACTACTGTTTTTCAATCAAATTAATGCATTGCAGTAATTAAAATACTTGTTAATTTTAATTATTCATAGACAAAAAGTAAAAACTATATATATTTATTTTTATATATATTGCAAATAGATATATATATATGAGTTATAATCACCAATGTTATCATTGTATAATTTAATTTGTTATTGTATAAGTTAATTTATAAATGTATGAAAACTGCACATCAATAATACCTTAAACAGAGGTGATCGGAAACGCACAATCACAACTATACAAAGTATAAATAATGTTCAATCAAGTATTAAATTTCCTAATATGTTATAATTGTAATTATGTATGTTATATTTGTAATTTTCTACATAAAGTGTATATAATGTTCAAACAAATATTAAATATTAAATTTCCTAATATGTTATAATTGTAATAATGTATGTTATAATTATTATTTTCTATATCTTTTGTTATATGTTATCGCACACTAAAACAATAATTTATTGCATACCATGTTTATATTTAAATTATATAATAAATGTTATTTAAAAGAGTTGATGATTGAATTTATCATAAAAATAGGATATCCATATATTTTTGCTTGATCTCGAATATATCTAATATTTTTGTTTTTATTTATATCTGAGCATAAGTATTTTATACGATGTAGATAATTGATAATTATATTTTTATAAACAGATTTATGTAAACATGAAGCATAATTGGTAAAAATATTTACTTTAAATGGGAAATCAAATCTCTTATCATAAATATCAAAAATTAATTTATAATTATTAGTAATATTAATTTTTAAGTCAAGAAAGTTTATATTATTATTAATTAAATCATTTTCGCTTAATTTAAGCTGAGTAGGATAAAAATTGAGTGGTGATGTGCAATTTTTTTCATTGAAATAAAATATGATAATGTCATCAATATAGCGATAAAATACATAATCATTGTTCGGACTTATATTTCTTTCATAATAATATAAGTAAAGGTCAGAGAGAATACTAGATGCGGTTCCGCCCTGCGGAATTCCCTGGCATTGTTTATAGATAATATTGTCATATATAATGTAATTATTATGCAATGTAAAATTTAGTAAAGTTTTAAAAAAATTTACTGAAATATGTTCTTTTAATTTTAATTGAGATTTAAATTCTTTAAATAATATACACATTGTTTTATGTAAGTCTTTTATATCAATGTTATTAAATAAATCATTAAAATCCAATGTTTTTATGAATTTTACCGGATTGATATTATGTATTTTATTAATGAGTTGAAAACTATTTTTTAGGCAATGTTGGTTATTATGTTTTAGCGTTATATCATATATCTGCTTTAAAATATTAAGTAGTAAATTGCTTGCATTTTTATTATATGTGTTACAACCGATGGTAACAGTGCGAAATTTAATAGGATTTTTATGAAATTTTGGAATTATAACAAGATAAGGATAATTAAAATTATTACATTTGATTTTTAGTAATTTGTGATAATTTAATAATTTTCTGTTATTTATTTCAATATTTAATTTAGTTTTATTAAAAATATTACTTGTGTTGATTGCATTGTGAATTAACACTTTATAGTATTCTTTACAAATGATAGCATAATTATTTGGAGATTTATCTACATAAGTAATTATAAATTTGTTTTGTAATTCTGATATATGTTTATTTATGTTTTTAAAAGCTGCATGTGTAATATGATGATAATTTTTTATAATTTCATTTTTTAATTTATCAATTACAGAAAATCTCCATTCACTGAAATATTCGATTGGTTTATTGTAATCAACAGCAATTTTATATATAAACAAATCAATATCTTGAATAAACTGCAATATTATGGATTTGATATTACACTTATATGGAAGACGAAATTTTGTGCCATTATGCATTAAGTTTTGTAAAATAGGTTGTTCTACAATATTAAGATCACCAGTAATGATATGACCATGTGTTGTATTTATATACTTTTGATATTTTGGGTCATTACAATAACATGGGTAATTCTTTGAAGAGACCAAATTTTTTGCAAAAGAATTGTAATTAAAAATTTTACGTCCAAGTGTGCGATTATATTTATATGTCTTGTGAATGGTAAAATTTTTTATTGGAAAATTATTATTAATGTTGTTTATTATATTGTGTAAATTTATATTATTAAATACATGATTGGAAAAATTTATAATTAATTGTGTATTATTAGTTTTATATTTAGGTTTATTAGAAAGACTTGTATTTAATAGGTTTGCTCTATAATGTAGAATATCATAAAAGATATCACAAAAATGTGGAGAATATTGATTCTTTTTAAATACCTTGAAATATTGGTTTATATATTTCTTTTTTATACTAAAAACATGTTTTCTTATAGCAAGCCAACAATAATCATTACAAAATTGTGCCTCAAGATTATCAAGCTCCTGTTGAATCACAATATCATCAGTGAATTTTTTGTTATTATGTTTACCTCTACCAGATCTAGAAGTTTTTTTTAAGTTTGAAAAATTTAATCCGGAATAAAGATTTTTATAATTTTCATATTTAGTTAAATCTGAAAATACAGGATGTGATTTTTTGTATACTAATTGATTTAATCCATAAGGATATGTAGTATTAAAATGTCTTATATATTTAGATTCTAGAAAAAGTCGTTCAGTAAAATTTTTTTGTATTTTAAGTATTTTAATAGTAATATTTTTAAAATCATGATTTTTGAAATGAGTATATTCAATATTATGAGTTGTTTGAAATTTAGAATTTTTATATTTATCAATATGAGAACGATGTAAATTTAGCCGCTTATGTAATTTTTGACAAGACTGTCCAATATATTCCATGTTACACGAATTGCATTTCAATGAATAGATTACATTGTATGCTTTGCAAAATTTTACCAAATTAAGATTGTTATTATTTGAAATCTGTGACTTATCAGCTAATGGACATGTAAGACAACGCTTAGATTCACACTCTCGAAAACATAGTACAGGCTTGGGACAATAGAATAGGTTATCTGATAACGATCCAGGAAGATCCCTAATAATCTTCCTGTACCGAGCATTAGTCCTGGATCCACCAAGGCCTAAATTGCCAGTATCTAACATTTTACTAATAACTACCATATTTGTTTGATAGCAATAAAAATTGCAAGAAATACATATTAAATATATCTATAACATATTTAAAAAAAAAAAAAATTGTTATGAATCAATCTTAATATTACTTGAATAACCATAAAAAAAAAAAAAAAAAAAAAAAAATAAAAAAAAATAAAAAAAAATATTAAGATTGACTGTTTAATACTTGATTAAATATAATAAAGCTATATAATAAAACTATTTACATATATACATAAAGTCCCATTAAGCAAACTAACATCAAAAGACAACAATATAAAAACCCCTAGCAGTCATAAGTCAGTACAAAATTAATGTTGGTAAAAAAAAAAAAAAAAAAAAAAATCATTAGAACCTGAATAAGATTTTATAAAGATGCCCTTGAAAATTCAATAGATAAACAAATGATACCAGGAAATAATAGTAATACTAAAATATTATTATTATTAAATTATTATTAAATACACCATTAAAAGCGCAATGCAGCTATAATAACTATGTATTTCAAACAGAAGTTAATCAAAGTGATTTGTGAGCCAATTAGGCTAAATTATGGTATCATATAAAAATCAATATTTTAACTAGCTAATTGTTGAAAAGAATATTGAAAAGAATATGTAAAAACCATTCCATACCAATTTGCGCAATGCAGCATAATTTTATAGAATGTTAAATAATTATAATATCTATGAATTTCAAAAAACATATCAAGTTCTATTCTACTTAAATCTCCAAAGAGATAATCAATGATACTGTGTATACAGAATACCACATAGCTAATAATTAACATGTGCAAACATAATATTACCATAGCTGATGCTTCAATGGTAATTGGCCAAATTTTACTCATACCAAAAGAATATTGAAAAAAGAAATAGAGAGAAAGGGGAAAAAAAAAAAATTATAAATTGGAGTTGCAATTAAGTAAACACAAATGGATTAACAAATTAAATATGAACCATACACAATGGAAAATTGGACCACATGAGAATTAAATATGAATTGGACATGGAAAAACACATGCACATGTACTCATCAGCCTGGATGCACCCACATGTGTTTTAAATAATAATTCAGTGTTTCATAATTCTACTGGCATAATGCTAAGATCAGTAGAATCATCCAGGTACACTGAATTATTACCAGACAACAATTGGAAATATTAAAATTTGGAAATATTTAAATAGGAAATAAAAAACCATTAAGAAAATACAATATATTTCACTCACATCGATTATCCAAATAACTGTAATTAACACCTCACTAAATTACCACGAGATAACAGTTTTGAAATAATAAAATTGGAAATATGAACGCGTAAAGTGTAGATAAAATATTTTACTCACAATAATTATACAGAATCCTTAAAATGTCACATCGTCTACATAATATTCACATCCACATGGCAATGCATCATACATGTTAACTAAGTCGAGTTGAGAGAAATGATTTGTAAGACAAGTTGAGAGCACACTTTTTTTAAAACACAACCCCATAAATGACACCCAATCACAAAATGATTCAAAAACACTCAAAATAATTCTGGTTTTAATACACTTATAACAAATTTATATCCGTGAATATATATTACTCCATCCAATTTTAATTCCTGAAAGTAAAATTAATATACAATCAATAGCTCCCTCTATAGTTAAATTAAATATAATATTAACAATATTATCTACAACTTCCTGAAAGGTAAAGTGTCGCCATCTATTGGTATTATAATAGTTCATAATTAATATTTAGTTAAATAATATATATATATATATATTTTTTTTTTTTTTTTTTTTACCAACATTAATTTTGTATTGACTTAGGAATGCTAGGGGATTCTATATTGTTGTCTTTTGATGTTAGTTTGCTTAATGGGACTTTATGTATATATGTAAATAGTTTTATTATTTAGCTTTATTATATTTAATCAAGTATTATACAGTCAATCTTATTATTTTTTTATTATTTTAATTTTTTTATTATTTTTATTATTATTATTATTATTATTTTTTTTTTTTTTTTTTTTTTTTTTTTAAATGGATATTCAAGTACTTAATTATAATAAGGTTGATTCAAAACATTTTTATTTTTAAACATTTATTATATGTATCTCTTGCAATTTTTATTGCTTTCAAACAATTATGGCAGTTATTAGTAAAATGTTAGATACTGGCAATTTAGGCCTTGGTGGATCCAGGACTAATGCTCGGTACAGGAAGATTATTAGGGATCTTCCTGGATCGTTATCAGATAACCTATTCTATTGTCCCAAGCCTGTTCTATGTTTTCGAGAGTGTGAATCAAAGCGTTGCCTTACATGTCCATTAGCTGATAAGTCACAGTTTTCAAATAATAACAATCTTAATTTGGTAAAATTTTGCAAAGCATACAATGTAATCTATTCATTGAAATGCAATTCGTGTAATATGGAATATATAGGACAGTCTTGTCAAAAATTACATAAGCGGCTAAATTTACATCGTTCTCATATTGATAAATATAAAAAATCTAAATTTCAAACAACTCATAATATTGAATATACTCATTTCAAAAATCATGATTTTAAAAATATTACTATTAAAATACAAAAAAATTTTACTGAACGACTTTCTCTAGAATCTAAATATATAAGACATTTTAATACTACATATCCTTATGGATTAAATCAATTAGTATACAAAAAATCAAATCCTGTATTTTCAGATTTAACTAAATATGAAAATTATAAAAATCTTTATTCAGGATTAAATTTTTCAAACATAAAAAAAACTTCAAGATCTGGTAGAGGTAAACATAATAACAAAAAATACACTGATGATATTGTGATTCAACAGGAGCTTGATGATCTTGAGGCACAATTTTGTAATGATTATTGTTGGCTGGATATAAGAAAACATGTTTTTAGTATAAAAAAGAAATATTTGAACCAATATTTCAAGGTATTTAACAAGAATCAATATTCTCCACATTTTTGTGATATCTTTTATGATATTCTACATTATAGAGCAAACATATTAATACAAGTCTTTCTAATAAAACTAAATATAAAACTAATAATACACAATTAATTATAAATTTTTCCAATCATGTATTTAATAATATCAATTTACACAATATAATAAACAACATTACTAACAATTTTCCAATAAAAAATTTTACCATTCACAAGACATACAAATATAATCGCACACTTGGACTTAAAATTTTTAATTACAATTCTTTTGCAAAACAATTGGTCTCTTCAAATAATTACACATGTTATTGTAATGACCCAAAATATCAAAAGTACATAAATACAACACATGGTCATATCATTACTGGTGATCTTAATATTGTAGAACAACCTATTTTACAAAACTTAATGCATAATGGAACAAAATTTCGCCTTCCATATAAGTGTAATATCAAATCCATAATATTGCAGTTTATTCAAGATATTGATTTATTTATATATAAAATTGCTATTGATTACAATAAACCAATCGAGTATTTTAGTGAATGGAGATTTTCTGTTATAGATAAAATGAAAAATGAAATTATAAAAAATTATCATCATATTACACATGCAGCTTTTAAAAATATAAATAAACATATATCAGAATTACAAAACAAATTTATAATTACTTATGTAGATAAATCTCCAAATAATTATGCTATCATTTGTAAAGAATACTATAAAGTGTTAATTCACAATGCAATCAACACAAGTAATATTTTTAATAAAACTAAATTAAATATTGAAATAAATAATAGAAAATTATTAAATTATCACAAATTACTAAAAATCAAATGTAATAATTTAAATTATCCTTATCTTGTTATAATTCCAAAATTTCATAAAAATCCTATTAAATTTCGCACTGTTACCATAGGGTGTAACACATATAATAATAATGCAAGTAATTTACTACTTAATATTTTAAAGCAGATATATGATATAACGTTAAAACATAATAATCAACATTGCCTAAAAAACAGTTTTCAACTCATTAATAAAATACATAATATCAATCCGGTAAAATTCATAAAAACATTGGATTTTAATGATTTATTTAATAACATAGATATAAAAGACTTACATAAAACAATGTGTATATTATTTAAAGAATTTAAATCTCAATTAAAATTAAAAGAACATATTTCAGTAAATTTTTTTAAAACTTTACTAAATTTTACATTGCATAATAATTACATCATATATGACAATATTATTTATAAACAATGCCAGGGAATTCCGCAGGGAGGAACCGCATCTAGTATTCTCTCTGACCTTTACTTATATTATTATGAAAGAAATATTAGTCCGAACAATGATTATGTATTTTATCGCTATATAGATGACATTATCATATTTTATTTCAATGATAAAAATTGCACATCACCACTCAATTTTTATCCTACTCAGCTTAAATTAAGCGAAAATGACTTAATTAATAATAATATAAACTTTCTTGACTTAAAAATCAATATTAATAATAATTATAAATTAATTTTTGATATTTATGATAAGAGATTTGATTTTCCATTTAAAGTAAATATTTTTACCAATTTTGCTTCATGTTTACATAAATCTGTTTATAAAAATATAATTATCAATTATCTACATCGAATAAAATACTTATGCTCAGATATAAATAAAAACAAAAATATTAGATTTATTCGAGATCAAGCAAAAATATATGGTTATCCAATTTTTATGATAAATTCAATCATCAACTCTTTTAAATAACATTTATTATATCATTTAAATATAAACACGGTATGTAATAAATTTTTGTTTTAATGTGCGATAACATATAACAATAGATATATAATATTACAATTATAACATACATTAATACAATTATAACATATTAGGAAATTTAATATTTGATTGAACATTATATACACTTTGTATAGTATGTGATTGTGCGTTGCCGATCACACATGTTTAGGGTGTTATTAATGTGCAGTTTTCATACATATATAATTTAACTAATACAATAACACATAAAATTATACATGGATAACATTGGTAATTCTAACTCACAAACATATCTATTTGCAATATATACAAATATATACCGGGTGTCCTAAAAAGGACTGACTGATTTTAAAATTCAATAACTTACAAACGGTGACAGATATTTAAAAAATTCGTGCAGGAGAGTAATGTATGATGTCAGGAGTTTTTTTACTGCGATTCCCGGTTTTAGTTTGAATTTTCATCAATAGATGGCGCTGAGAGCAATAGGCACTCAGTCTAGACCAAAACCGAAATCAGGAGGTTACATGTATGGAGTGGGTCTTATTCACCAATACAATTTTTGTTAGGGCCCGATTCTGAGCTCAGTCGTTATATTTTCTATGAAATGTGTTGTTGCCATGGAAATAAGGAATTTTTCAATATAACGACAGTATTCAGAATTGGGCATGAATTGAATAAGCAGTATGTGAGAGAACAGACGATTTTACATTTATGAAGATTTATTTTCCTGGATTTAATTACTTTTTATCGTGTGATTTAAATAATATTTTGTGCATCGCATCTTAAAACTAGGAGAAGAAATTCAGTATTTTTTTTTTTGCTTTTGTTGTTGTTAAAAATTTCATAAATTTCGTTAAATTCTAAGAAGATTTTAGATCTTTTAAGGAAGTTTTTCAATATATTTTTATGCATGTTGAATCCAGTTTAAAAGAATCTTGGAAATGGTTTACACTTTGGAAAAAAGAATATTTATAATACTAGAGTACTACCGCTTGGATCAAAGCATAATAGCTACAAGAAGAAGTTTCCAAGAGAAATTTAACGTAAGAAATGCTCCGCATCCGAATACAATTAAACAATTGTATGAGAAATTTGTAAAAACCGGTAGTGTTGCCGACGATTTGGTAGACAAAGTTGGACAACATAAATCAGCCATGACTGAATCTAACGTAGATGTTATTAAAAATGTTATTAATCAAGATTCGAGAGTATCGGTCCGTAAAATTGCAGTTTCATGCTCGGTGAGTAAAACCGCAACGCACAAAATATTGCGAAAGTGTTTGAAAATGTATCCTTACAAAATACAAGCGCAGGAACCACTTCCTATCATTATGAAAGAAAAAAGACTAACTTTTACAAATGAAATGCTACAGTTGATAGATGAAGGGGATATTGACGCAAACCAAATTTGTTTTTCTGACGAAGCGTATTTCCATCTGGATGGCTTCGTCAATAAACAGAATTGGATGATATGGGGAACTGAGAACCCTCATGTGTGCGTGCCACGATCAGTCTACTCACAAAAAATTACTGTGTGGGCAGCATTATCTAGCAGTGGAATTATTGGGCCAGTTTTGGAGGAAACTGTAAATTCAAGTCGATACATCGAAATATTGCACCAATTTGTGGCCATGTTGAATACCTTAGGTAATTAACAAACAGATTGGTTCATGCAAGACGGTGCGAGACCTCATCGGACAGCTGATGTTTTCACTTTCCTCAATGAATATTTTGATAACCGTGTCATTGCATTGCATTATCAAAATGCAACCGATACTAAGGCTCCTATAAGGGGAGCTGACGCATAGCCATTATGTTGCCCAAAATAACCGCCATATTGTGACCTAGCTCAGCATTAGGAAACCGCCTGAGCAGGTGTTTGCCGTCCCTGTTACTGTCACTCGCGGTCCACTAGTACGGTAAGCAAACCGGTTTTAGCTTGGTTTTTGGTCCGCTGGGTCATTAAATGGCGGTATGATTCAGCCTGTATTATAGGAGCTCTAACCGATACAGGTATGGATTGGCCACCGTGTTCGCCGGACCTCAATCCATGCGATTTCTTCCTATGGGGCTACCTAAAGGATGCAGTGCACAGACATAATCCCACCACTATTACTGAACTGCAACAAATCATTACTCGTGAATGTGAATCTATTTCAGAAAGAACTTAGCAGAACGTATGTGGTAATTTTGTTCTCCGTTTAAGATATATGATTGTGTCGAATGGTGGGCATTTTGAGAATATCGTAATGTGATTGAACGCGTCTATTTTCTGGTCTTTACCCTTTACTCCTTGGATTGAGCCATTCGCATTCTTTTAAATATGAGTTATAAAGAGTTGATATGTTTATAGAATTTTACAAATTTCTACTTATCCCATGTAATTTTCTTTATCTGTTTGGTTAATTATTTTAGCTATATAAATTTAATGATTAGTTATTTTTTAGAAACTTTTTTAAATGTTCGAAAATATTTGAAAATATTTATTTTGTTATTTTGCTTATTATTTCTTTATTAACTTTGTCATCATTATCAATTTCTCTATTAAAAATAGTGGCACCGTCATTTATCCAATCAATATTGTCATTCTGATTTATTATTCGTAAAACTTTCCTTATACAGTATAATACACTTTCTGTATGCATATATTTATTTTGTAGTAATAATTTGTTATCTTCGGATGAGCTTTGTATTTCTGGTAAATAAATGGTGAGAGAAACATTTGACAACGTATTATTTATATTTTGAATATCCATTTCATTTGCGACTTTTTGTGTAAGTTCTTGAAATTAAGGCAATAAATAAATTCTTACAAGTGATGCTTTAAGAAGTAATCAAAATCTTCTAAACAGGATTATTATTCTCATAACAAGTGAGTAACGCTCAAAGGGTTTCGTTTAATATTCCTTTCAAAACACATTATCCTTTCTTTAACAAATCCAAATAAATTTCATTCCCCCCCCCCCCCCCCCCCCAAAAAAAAAAAAAAAAAAATCATTTTTTTTATAAAGTAAAATTTACCGGTCTATCTTTCTCGTTTTTTCGAATATCTGAACTGGTCTCCGATAGTGGGCGAAGCCCGCTATTATACTCTGTCACAATAATATCTGTCATGTGGACTAAATCCGATATAAAAAAAATCAATTTCAAAATGAAAAAAATTTTAAAATATGCCAATATTCCATAATCGAGTTTTTATCATGATTCAATATGTTCCTCAAACTTATATATTTACTATTCTCTATTACTCATATTGATACTCTCTTTGTATTTTTCTGAAACATTTGAAAATCCGTTATAACGTCAGATTAATTTTCATTTTAATTCTCTAATGACGTCATATTAAGCTGCTTTCTGTATTTACACATACTTATACTCCTTGAATTATTGAGAAATGTTTGAAAATTTCCGTTTAATTACCAATATGACGTCAGATTAATCATTTTTTTCAACTGGTGGAACTTTTTATTTCATTTTCATTTTTCACGTGGAAATATTTTAATAGAAAATTAATTATTGTAGAAAGAATTTTATTGTGGATTTTTAATTGTTGGCAACTGCTATAACGAAAAATGTTTAAATTCAAAAGGTAAAGGCTGTTAGGTTTTTGGCTTTTATCTCTATATATTAAAATAAGATTTTTTCAAATTTTATGATTTTGAGCTTCATAGCAGGTATTCAGCTATAAGTACACAAAGCTTCAGCTCTGTAAGTTAAATAGTTTCTGAGAACCGGCTCTGTGATGGACAGACAACGAAGCGGGAGTAATAGGGTTTCGTGAGATGAACGAAACCCTAAAAATGCAAACGAAAATTGCCGCAACTCAAAATAATTCGTTCTAATTTTAATTCGCCATGCGTTAAAAACGCCACAATCAGTTCACCATTTCATGAGATGAAAAAATATATGTAATTAAACATTTTAGAAAACGCATAACACATTTGAAAACAAGATTTCAGTAATTATTACCTATAGCCAAAAAAGTACTCAACTTTTTTGGAAAGGCCCTGTATATGGCCTATAAAACTGTACATATTCTACATAGTATTCTAAAGTTTAGTTTAATAAGTAAATACATAATGCAGTTGAAAATTCACCTTCAGAGGTTACTAGTAATAGACGGAAACATATTAGAATTATTTTGTATACAGTCCTGTATATTACCTACAAATTTTTTACATGCCAAATATGAAACTAAAATTTAATTCAGGCAAAAAACACGGTAAAAATTACTGAAATAGCAATTCCAGAAATTATCATCCATCGGCGGCCATATATTTAGTTCTTTGTGTGGCCCTGTAAATGAAATCATTAAAATGCATAACATAGCTCGAATAAAAAACTCTTTTCTGAAATTCACGCTCATACTTGGTATTGCTTATGAATTCTTTTGTGTAGCCCTGTATATGATCTATAGAATTATACACATCACGTAGCATGCAAAAATGTTTTTTAAACTGCTTACCATAACTGAAAGCGCACTTCCAGCAATTATCGCCTATAGATAGTATTCCTGGTACAGCACTGCAACCGAAATCTTTCGCGTGTCATTGTAAATGAACGATAAATGTACATCATATTATACAACAAGTATCTTTCAGTAAACCTCGGCAATGTACAGTGTCTCACATAAGTGATGGGACACTTGTGCTTTACAAAAGGAAACTAATCAAATAAATTAAAAAAACATGTACACATTTTTTTTGTGGGTGTGTTTCATACTTAAATTTAGTAAAGATTATTACATAACATACATTTTGTCAAAATATTAAAATATTAATTTAATAAAAATACAAATGTTTAGAACGGAGCAAAAAATAGCTCACATAAGTGATGGGACACCATTATATATGCAACAAAAATCGCCTGAAATAAGCAATAAAAATATTTTTTGGGGTTTTATTTTTACTTAAAAGCAATTGGCAATAATTTATAAAATCGTCTGCAGTATTTCTCTCCAGTTTGTTTTGGAATTTTTGTGTTTTTTAGCTCTGTGTAGCCATGAATGCTAAACGAAAAGAAACTTCGCCTGAAATTCGAAAATTAGTTATTAATTTGCATATTGAACGTGGAAAATCTATTAGAAAAACTGCTGAAACAGTTAACTTAAGTCGTTCAACAGTTTTCAATATCATTAAACGATATAAAAAGAATCATATGATTCAGGATAAAAGAAGACCTGGCCGACCATCAAAGCTATCCAATGGAATAAAGCGAATTATCGTTCGAAATATTAAAAAAAATCCAAGAATTAGTGCTTCAAAAGTTGCTGCTGATTTACAAGCATTATATGGAATAATTGTTAATCCTGAGACTATTAGAAGGGTAATTCGATCTGCCGGATATCACGGTAGAGTAGCCAGGAAAAAATTCTTCGTAAGTGAAAAGAATAGAAAACTCAGACTAGCTTTCGCAAAATCCAACATACAGTGTCTCACATAAGTGATGGGACACTTGTGCTTTACAAAAGGAAACTAATCAAATAAATTAAAAAAACATGTACACATTTTTTGTGGGTGTGTTTCATACTTAAATTTAGTAAAGATTATTACATAACATACATTTTGTCAAAATATTAAAATATTAATTTAATAAAAATACAAATGTTTAGAACGGAGCAAAAAATAGCTCACATAAGTGATGGGACACCATTATATATGCAACAAAAATCATCTGAAATAAGCAATAAAAATATTTTTTGGGGTTTTATTTTTACTTAAAAGCAATTGGCAATAATTTATAAAATCGTCTGCAGTATTTCTCTCCAGTTTGTTTTGGAATTTTTGTGTTTTTTATCTCTGTGTAGCCTTGAATGCTAAACGAAAAGAAACTTCGCCTGAAATTCGAAAATTAGTTATTAATTTGCATATTGAACGTGGAAAATCTATTAGAAAAACTGCTGAAACAGTTAACTTGAGTCGTTCAACAGTTTTCAATATCATTAAACGATATAAAAAGAATCATATGATTCAGGATAAAAGAAGACCTGGCCGACCATCAAAGCTATCCAATGGAATAAAGCGAATTATCGTTCGAAATATTAAAAAAAATCCAAGAATTAGTGCTTCAAAAGTTGCTGCTGATTTACAAGCATTATATGGAATAATTGTTAATCCTGAGACTATTAGAAGGGTAATTCGATCTGCTGGATATCACGGTAGAGTAGCCAGGAAAAAATTCTTCGTAAGTGAAAAGAATAGAAAACTCAGACTAGCTTTCACAAAATCCAACATAAATAAGAATTCTGATTACTGGAATAAAGTTATATTTGCTGATGAGAGTAAATTTAATATATTTGGTTCTGACGGTAGAATCTTGGTGTGGAGAAAACCCAGGGAAGAATTTCTCAAACAGAACTTGGTACCAACAGTAAAACATGGTGGAGGAAGAGTTATGGTATGGGGGTGTATGTCGTCCGCTGGAGTTGGTAATCTTGTTTTTATTGACAGTATAATGGATCAGTACAAGTATATTGATATTTTAAAGCAAAATTTGAAATCTTCAGCACGAAAATTGAACCTTCATAACGATTTTAAATTCTACCAGGACAATGACCCCAAGCACACTGCTCTGAACGTTAGACTCTGGCTGCTATATAACTGTCCTGAAATAATAAAAACACCACCACAATCTCCAGACTTAAATCCCATAGAGAATATTTGGCAAGAATTGGAATCAAGAATTCCCAAACACACCATTTCTTCAAAATAACAACTAAAATCGGTGCTTCAAGAAGAATGGGGTAAAATCACTCCAGAAATCACAAAAAAATTAGCCGAATCCATCCCAAAAAGATTAAATCATGTTTTAAAAGTAAAAGGAAATCCAACAAAATATTAAAACCTTTTAAAAAGTAAAATTTTTGGATAAATATTTGATGGAAAAGTAAGTGTCCCATCACTTATGTGAGCCATTTTTTGCTCCGTTCTGAACAATTGTATTTTTACTAAATTAATATTTTAATATTTTGACAAAATGTATGTTATGTAATAATTGTTACTAACTTTAAATATGAAACACACCCAAAAAATTTTTGTACATGTTTGTTTATTTATTTTATTGCAGTTTCTTTTTATAAAGCACAAGTGTCCCATCACTTTTGTGAGACACTGTAAATAAGAATTCTGATTACTGGAATAAAGTTATATTTGCTGATGAGAGTAAATTTAATATATTTGGTTCTGACGGTAGAATCTTGGTGTGCAGAAAACCCAGGGAAGAATTTCGCAAACAGAACTTGGTACCAACAGTAAAACATGGTGGAGGAGGAGTTATGGTATGGGGGTGTATGTCGTCCGCTGGAGTTGGTAATCTTGTTTTTATTGACAGTATAATGGATCAGTACAAGTATATTGATATTTTAAAGCAAAATTTGAAATCTTCAGCACGAAAATTGAACCTTCATAACGATTTTAAATTCTACCAGGACAATGACCCCAAGCACACTGCTCTGAACGTTAGACTCTGGCTGCTATATAACTGTCCTGAAATAATAAAAACACCACCACAATCTACAGACTTAAATCCCATAGAGAATATTTGGCAAGAATTGGAATCAAGAATTCGCAAACACACCATTTCTTCAAAACAACAACTAAAATCGGTGCTTCAAGAAGAATGGGGTAAAATCACTCCAGAAATCACAAAAAAATTAGTCGAATCCATCCCAAAAAGATTAAATCATGTTTTAAAAGTAAAAGGAAATTCAACAAAATATTAAAACCTTTTAAAAAGTAAAATTTTTGGATAAATATTTGATGGAAAAGTAAGTGTCCCATCACTTATGTGAGCCATTTTTTGCTCCGTTCTGAACAATTGTATTTTTACTAAATTAATATTTTAATATTTTGACAAAATATATGTTATGTAATAATTGTTACTAACTTTAAATATGAAACACACCCAAAAAATTTTTGCACATGTTTGTTTATTTATTTTATTGCAGTTTCTTTTTATAAAGCACAAGTGTCCCATCACTTTTGTGAGACACTGTATATCAATTTCATTATATTAGAAATACTGTAACATAATTAAAATACGCATCAAAGTTTTTCCCCGTAGGCTATTATGTAGCAGAATTATTTTGCGTAGCCTTGTAAATGAATGATAAATGCTTTACACTCCATATTGTACAGAAAACATGTCCACTTCATAAATGTAAATCAATTTCATTATGTTTGTAACGGTGTAACATCATTAATATACACCGTAAACGATTTTTTCCCATGTACCATCATGTAATGAAACTATTTTGGGTGGCCTTGTAACCGAATTAAAAGTTCTACACTTACAATATTCGATTGCAAGCATCTTTTAGTGCACTTTAGTGCTATATATTATTTTCAATAAGTTTGAAATAGTGTAATATCATTAAAATACTGTGCAGACGATTTATCCCACTGACCACAATAAAACGGGCATGCTTTTAAGTGCCCCTGTAAACGAACTATAATTGTTACAAAATTCGTAGCTTTCCATGGTAAACCTCAATATACTATATCAGATACATACATGGCAATTTGAATATATTTACACAAGTTAGAGCATGGAGAGACCGTCCGATAAACCAAGTGCATAAACACTTTTCAATTGTGCTGGAAAGGCTTAGAAAGAAAAAAAAATTGATGGATAAAGAAGATACTCATTTTTAAAAAACCTTATCCTTCTTGGAATGTAACAAGTTTTAAAAAAATTGATATTTTGAACATTGTCGTTACACATTTCGATTCGGTAGAAGTCGTTTTCGTGGAAACAACACTTTTTCCTATTGTTGCTATGACTCTTCCTGCCTACAATATTGAAATCATACCGTCTCAGTTCAGAATCGGGCTCTAACAAAAATTGTATTGGTGAATAAGACCCACTCCATACATGTAACCTCCTGATTTCGGTTTTGGTCTAGACTGAGTGCCTATTGCTCTCAGCGCCATCTATTGATGAAAATTCAAACTAAAATCGGGAATCGCAGTAAAAAAACTCCTGACATCGTACATCACTCTCCTGCAAGAATTTTTTAAATATCTGTCACCGTTTGTAAGTTATTAAATTTTAAAATCAGTCAGTCCTTTTTAGGACACCCGGTATATAGTTTTTTATTTTTTATCTATGAAATATCAAATTTAACAAGTATTTTAATTACTGCATTGCATTAATTTGATTGTAACACAGTAGTAATACATATAATTATCAATTTTATAAATTTTGAGATAATTTGAATTGTTTATGAATTATTTAATTTGATATTAAAATTAATCTATGAAATCTAAAATATAATTAAGTATTAGTATAAATAATACATTAATTATTTAATAACAAGTCTAAAATATATTTAAGTAGTAGTAACAATAACATTAATTATTTAATTATAAGTCTATAATATATATCAGTAGATTAATACAGCTGGCAGCAAAACACTTTTTTTTTTTTTTAAATAATATCTATTTTACATAATATACTCTTATTAAGTATATCTGAAATGCTGTGCAGGATGAATAAATTCTGTGTAGATTTATTCATATTGTAAGATTTTATTCGAATTTAATGTAAAACTATATGGTAGTATTGCTTTTTTTTTTTTTTAATTTATTTATATAATTAAATCTAATGAAATGTATATGTAACTAATAAAGTGGATATGCAAATAGATATTAATTATGAATAATTATAATACCAACAGATGGCGACACTTTACGTGTCAGGTAGATATGATAATATTATTAATATTATTTTTAATTTAACTATATTACTTTCAGGAATTAAAATTAGATGGAGTAATTATATATTCACGGATATAATTTTGTTATAAGTGTATTATCACCAGAATAATTTTGTGTGTTTTTGAATCATTTTGTGTTGGTGTGTCATCGATGGAGTTGTGTTTAAAAAAATGTGCTCTCAACTTGTCTTTCAAATCATTTCTCTCAACTTGATTGTCAAAATTATATGCGTGCCATGTGGACGTGGATATTATGCAGAAGTTTCTATATTTTGTTGATTCAGGATAATTATTGTGAGTAAAAATATTTTATCTACAATTTAAAGGTTCTAATTTCCAATATTATTTCAAAAATGATATCTAGTGGTAATTTAGTGAAGTGATTTATAATGTTTTTAATATAATCGATGTAAGTGAATTATATTATATATTCTTAATGGTTTTTTATTTCCAATTTAAATATTTCCAATCTTATTTATTCCAATTGTTATCTGGTAATAATTTAGTATACTTGGTTGATTCTACTGATCTTAGCATCATGCCAGTAGAATTATGAAATACTGAATTATTTTTAAAACACATGTGGGTGCAACCAAGCTGACGAGTACATCTACATGTGTTTTTTCATATCCAATTCTTGTTTGTTCTCTTGTGGTCCAGTTTTCCATTGTATAATGTTCATATTTGATTTATTAATCCATTTGTGTTTACTTAATAGCAACTCCAATCTATAATTTTTTTTTTTTCCCTTTCTCTCTCTTTCTTTTTTAAATATTATTCAGGTATGAGTAAATTTGGCCAATTACCATTGAAGCACATGCTATGGTAAAATTATGATTGCACATGTTAATTATTAGATATGTGGTATTCTGTTTACACAATATCATTATTTATCTCTTTGTAGATTAAAGTAGAATGATATTAGAACTTGATATGTATTTTGAAATTCATAGATATTATAATTTTATATATATATATATATATATATATATATCTGACCTATGTCATACGATAACGCTCGTATTTATAAATCAATTTCGATGAAACCAATTGTGTGTATTAAGCTCACCAATGTCTCGACCGAGTTCGTTGGCCAGCTTGGTCCGCCATTTTGTTTCAAGATGGCGGCCATTTAAAAATTTAAACTAAAATAAACATACAAAAAAGTTAAAAATTCAAATTTATTTTTTAATTACGTGTTAGGCCTTGATACAAGGATTCCAGAGCATTTTTTGGTTTACCTCTATCTTAAAAAATGGCTGACATAGAGCAGTTTGAAATTCTAGGGTGACTGACATTTTGAAACAAAACAGCACATTAACGCGATTACTCGCAAATTATTTTCTTTCATTGTTGTAATAATTTTCTCAATCATACGCATAAAACTATATATTCATATCCGTTAGCGCCAAATTCTCGCCAAAATTGGCGACATTTGGCGAAATATCGCCGAATTTGGCGACCAAAATAAGTCTTCATAAATGAAGCCAATTTGGCTATTGCTCAATAATTTGGCGAATTTCTTATTCAAATTCAGTATTAACGAATCTTTTGTAAACGTTTCTTTGCATTTTAACTTGCTGTTTTCGTGTAACATTAGCTAAAATTTTAAAACGAAGATATAGGAAAGCTACCTTTTCCTCCCGGTACAGGCCGGAAGGGCTTTTTTGAGAAGCAATGATCCTTTTTTTAAATTCCTACTATGAGCTCACACTCTCTATATATATATCTTGTACAAATTTTCAATCGTTAATAAAATATTTTCTATTCATCCACTCAAGTTCAAATAAATTTTTTTTAACTTGTAGTGGATGACACTTTATGTTAATACAGTTTTTTCAAATATTAATTCATTAATTAAATTTAGTTTTAAATGGGACAAAAAAATTCCTCCCATTGTTTTCATAAATGAAATGAAAGAGAGATGAGTGATGCCACTGAAATAAAATATCGCAACGATGATTATAAAATAATGTTCAATAAAGATAACGTGGGACATTAATACTGCACGGGTTTATTTTATATATTTATGATTAAAAAGTAGGAATTGACTTTAAAAAAAAATGTTATATTACTTGTTTTTTTCAAGGCATGAGCATTGTGATGTTTTAATGCCAATGTAGAGTGGTACCTTAGTTAACGTTGGTAATCCGTTCCAAGATTACCCTTGTTATCCAAAGCGCGATTTCTCATGGCTCATCGAATAATTTTTTGCAACCACTATTCACAACTATAGTACATCTCAAAAATGCAGTTTAAACTAATTTAAAATGTCCTACAAGTTTGATAAATTTATATTAGTATAGTTTATATAGTAGTATTGTATAAATTTGCATATATTGTACTATTGTATTATTATATTTGTAGTATTATTTATATTAGTATCTGATAATTATATTAGTTACAAAAAAAAAAAAAAAAAAAAAAAAAAAAAACTGATCAGATGAACTAGCTTAGCTAGTCAGTTTTTCCAAACGAAACTTTAATAATTGTACCTGGAGAGGGGATGCCACTGATTTCAGCAGCGTACATCCGTGCGATCTACGTCCGCTCCATTCTCAAATCAATCGAACCTTTAAATTTTTTTTTTTTTTTTCGGAGTAGATTAAGTTAAAATTTCAGCATCGTCGTTCACGTTTCTGCAGAAACCGATTCAGCATTTTTCTAACTTTAATTTAATCACAACAGTACTAAAATTTACCGGAGTTTCCGTTTTAGTAAACAAAATGTCCAAAAATCGCCTCAAAACGAGAGAAGTAAAAATTCAAAAATCACAGAAAACATAATTTATTGTATTGGGTTAAAAGATTGAAACCGGATTCCATACAAATGTCAAAATATCATTACAAAACGCGAAAACATGCTACAAATCGCACACAAGTTTCTCGAAAAATTCAGAACTTGCCGATGACAAAATTTATTACATCGGGCTGAAAAATTGCAACGATTCCTTTTACGAATGTCAAAAAGTCGCAGCAGAACGCGAAAAAACGTATAAGAAAATTCCAAAGAATTAAAAAGCCTCGGAGGACAGATTTACTAAAACGATATAAACAAGATTCATTTTACGAATATAAAAATATCGCCGTGGAATTAAAAAAGTAAAATAATGCAAAAATTGTTGTACGAATTCCGAATAAACTTTATTGAACAGAGGACAAAATTTGCTATAATGGGCAAAACATTAAAACCGTTTTTAGCAATTAGAGTCTGATTCAAAATGCTTTTTATCACAATCTAAAATTTGGTTTCAAGTCTAATGCCAAACTGTCATTTTATTTATTTATTTTTATTGTTATTATTTATTTATTTTTGAAATATAAAGGATGTTCTATAAAACAATTAAGAAAAACTTAAGTAAAAAAATAAAATGTGTTATTATACTATATCTGCAAATTTTAACAAACTGCACCCAAATTGAGAACCTTGTAAACATGTAAAGTTTCATATTTTTAACAAATATATATTTTTTATACTACATCCTAGAACGAGGTCGTGATTGAATTATCATGAAGGTAAAAATTGCCTATTTTATTTGTTACTCAATAAAGAATTATGATATTATTTACTGATTTAAGAGCTAAAATGTAAAAGGCAAAACCGAACTGAAAAATTCCATTAGTAGCCAGAGTAGAAGTAGCAATTTCATTAAATGCTTGTGTGTGTGTGTGTTTAAACAATAAACTTTTGTTACAATTTCTATTAGTGTTAATCTAAAGATACCCCAATAAATATGTTAATATTAACATATTTGCAATCAGCAAAAGTGGAATCATTGATGGCAGCAGAAAATGTTTACTCTCTCCTAGTAAGCATTATCAAGGTAAAAGGTCAGCAAAGACCATACTTCACTGTCTTTTGGGTGCTATTCAAGAGACAGAAAGGTAATGCATTGATTGTAAATCTTCTGTAAAACAATATGGCGAGGAATAGAAATCATATATTTTGAATCACATGGGGTGCATTTTTTATGAAATTTTCCAATAAGAAAATTGACCATTGATTGTGGCTGTTGGCACATAATTTTTTAATAGCCACTTTATTCATTTAGTAGCCCTCCTGTGGTCTCCACTAATTTTGCCCTTTACTAAAATGCCACAAAGTGTGAAAGATTTTGTTTGTTTTTCTTCCTGATGCCATTGGTACATTAATAATAATAATTAACGATACAGCCGCTCGAGCAAAGATACAGGCTTTGCTAATTAGCATTATTTGATGAAGGGCCTGTGATGCTGGGGCACTGCCTGTACAAAGCTTGTTGCAGCTCTGGTGTCAAGTTTTACATATGCTATATCAAACTTCTGCTGTCTATCAGTCTGTTAAGATGATGCAACCCAAATAGTTTTGGGTTATTGATTATTATAAAAATAAATTGTATAGAGATGAGATATTTACTAAAAGATCTGTCTGAGTAGTACTAAGGAATTTTAATGTTTTGATCTACATTGAATTAATTTATCAAATTTTGAAAATCTATTTATTTGTCCAAAAAAAAGACTTTTATGTGTATATTCTTTTGTTTGTCATTTCTTAGATATTCTTGTGAACTTTCTTATTGGTGAGTGCAAGTTGGAGCAGTTTTTAGAAGAAAACCTTCCAATAGAAAGTAATATTTCTAAAGCAAAAACAGGTTTGACTGAAGCAAAGCGTTTTTTGCAGACATGTATTAGTGAACAAGGTGCTAAGGTAAATCTTTGAATTTTTAACATATAATAATTTAACTAATAAATGGTATCAGTGATGCATATTATACAGGGTGGACCACCAAAAACTGGCCCTGATGAAATAACTTATTACCTTTTTTGTCACTAGTATTTTTTAATAGTAATCTTTGCCTTTTTTAGTCACATATTTCTGTGGTTAAATAAAGTGAACATTACTATTAGAAATATTGGTGACGACGACTGTTTTTCATTGGAGCTGGTTTTTCGCGACCTGCTTTATATGTTTACATTATTATAACTTTTTAAAGATTTTTTTTTTCTGATTTTTCAAAGATTTTGTTCTAATTTTTTAAAGATTTTATTTATACATCTCTTAATTTTCTATGCGATCAAATTTGTGAATTGTGCAAAACAGAGAGCACTGATAAATTAAAATTTTTGTGGTGGTAAAGTTATTTTATTTTAAAGTTATATAATGAAAATTTTAAATTATAGGATTACATTTTGATATTAGTGAACAACTTTAAATGATTTCTCAATTTAAAAATAAAAATTATCAGTTTTTTTTTCCCGTTTTCAAATGTAAATTTATCATATATCATTTAAAATTTTATAAATTAATTTTTGTAACAAAACTTCCTTAATATTTTTTTCTTAATGTACATTGATGTTTGAGAATGCGTTTTGCTATACAATAATACCTTTAAGTTATCTAAGTATCTGACTGGTATCCTACACTTCTATAAAACACTGATTAATTAAAATTTTGTTCGACACTTTAATGATAAAATATCTTGCACATTTCTTCCTCTTAGACACCCACTAAAATAAAACTCTAGTTGAAATATTTTCAAGTTTATAAATTTTTAATTTTAATTAGGGGACAGAAAATTACGAGAAGCCACTTTAAAGGTTATTACAGAAAATAACCTTTATTATAATAAACAGTATAATTAATAATAATAAGTAATATTGAAAGAAAAATGGAGGTAATTGCTAAAAATGGAACAGATAAAAAAGATAGAATTAAATAATAATATAGATAAAAATAAAATAAATAAAAATAAAATAAATAAAAATAACATACGTGATGATTAAGTAAATAAATTTAATATTAAAGAAGTAATAATTTAAGGGGGTAAAAATATAGCTATGCATGAGGAATCACTCTGTAAAATATAGAATAATAAATGATTGTAATAAATGCATGACTCACTTAAAAAAAAACTTTTTTAGCAGTCCCACCTCAGCCCTCCATAGTAGCATTTTGATTTTATAATTTTTTTTGGAAAATTTTATTAAATTTTTTGCATTTTCCATTTTTTAAAATAATGTTTTTATAATTTTTTCAGAAATCCACGCCTACCCATCCATAGTATTGTTTTCCGATTTTATACATATTTAAACATCTTTTATACATATTATAAAATGGGAGGAACATAAATGCTTAATACAAATGCAGTGATTTAGAAGAATATTTCTGTGTACTGAAATAAGTAGGCAGGAATAAAAATTAGTCAAATTAATAACATTAAAAAAGAAGTCTTTATGTTTATCATAAATATTAAAAGTTAGAGTATGATCAGAAATAATAGTAATATTAACATCCATAAAATTAATTGTAGAATTAGCTAAGAAGGTGGTACTAAGCTCTAGATTAGAAGGATATGCTACAGGAAGAGATATAGAATGATTATCATAAAGAGAAAAAATAATTATAATTTTAAATCAAAATTCCAATACTAAATCAAAACTCGGAATAATAATTTTTATTCGACGATTTATTTTCAATAGAAAATATTCCACGTGAAAAATAAAAAGGAAATAAAAAATTTTAAGAATTAAAAAGAAGATAAAATAATTTTATTAGAAATAAAACACACATTTTCAAGCATTTTATAATAACACAAGATGCATGAATACGAGTATAAGTACGGAAAGCAGGCGATTATGACGTCATAAATATCGAAAATAAAGCGGATATACTTTGATGTTGAAATAAAATTATCTTGGGTTGTGAAATTACTTCTTATTTCTTTTCTTTTTTCTTCCTTATTTCTGTTATATTTATATTCTGTTATATTTTTCTAGTTTCTGTTTTATTCCCTTCTCTTATTTCTGTTTCTTTTTTCTTTTCTTTTCTTTCCTCGCTTTTTTTTTTTTTTTTTTTTTTTTTTTTGGTTTCACTTGAAATGAGTATATTTCAAATGTATGTATTATATGTATTTTAAAAGTATGTGGTTTTAAATTAAAGCTCTTTATTTCAAATGAAATGAATACAATTAGAATGATGAAGAGGTTTTTTGTCTGCGCGCAGCTAACGTAAATATACTGTTTTTTTTTTTTTTTTTTTTTTTTTTTAAGTTTTAAAAAATGTTTGAAAAGAAAATGGATTGCAAATATCAATAATATGCACCACAAAATTAACCATGTCGAAAATGACGTCATGACTAGTGGGAAGTAGTTATTTTCATTCTTAGAAACAAAAAAAAAAGATAATAATAATAACTCAATTACGTGAAAAAAAAAATATTTAAGGAGCGTTAATTCTTAAGGCGTTCATCTCAGGAAATCTGAATAAAAATGACTTTTTTTTAAAAGAAAGTGGGATTTTCTTTCATAAAAATCTAAAGATTTAATATTATTGCATCAAAGTAGCATCATTTTCACTCTACCGTATTAAAATTAAGGCTCGAGGGCTTGAAGTACATAGGTACAATTGAGACACGTTTGTAGATCGTGATTTAGCAACAGGATTTCAATTCCACGTTTCTTTTAGCTTTAAAGGAGCAAAAAGTTTATTGTCATTTTTAAAAATGTTTTTTTTTTTCTTTTTGGTAATAGATTTTCGTAAAGTTTTATAAGATTAGAAAAATGGCATAAATCCCATTACAATGTTTAAATGTATTTGCAATGTTTTTACATTTTTTTTTAATACTAGGGGGCTCTGCCCCCTACGAGCTACGCTCGCCAACCCCCGTTCTGAAACAGCATAATTTAAAAACACTCTGATTTGATCATCTCTAAAATGTTTATGGAAGATTGTATTATAATTAAACAACCAGTGGCTATCTGCTGTAACAGGGTTTCCATTCATTTTCCTTTGACTGAGGGATTTTAAGGTCGAATCAACTACTGTTGAAACAGATTACAACTGTAACTGTCACCAAAATATATGATTTAAGCCCAAACGTGCATAATCGTGGCGTCGCGTCACATTCAGTTGACATCAGATGCGTTACACGTGTTAGTTTTTTCATCGAGGAATTTTTAATTCAACGCTTATTTGTCTTTTGATACTTCTCCATTACCCCGTCAATCAATTTTCATAAAAAAAAAAAAAAAAAAAAAAAAAAACTATCGCTAAACTGTAACACCAAATAAACAAATAGAAGCATTTTGACATTGGAAAGGAAATATTATTATTTACGCTGTTTTAAAATTTGCAATAATAGGTAAAAGCTTTGTCGAAATAAACTGATCTCTCATGAAAATATAATTATTAATTGAAATTGTTTGGAAATATTGTTATTTGATCATTTTAAATGTGACGTAAATTTCCCTTACTCGTATTTCTCTTTTTAATATTCACGCGCAAGTATATTTTTATTACGTAATTTTCTACATTTAATGCTTTTAACACGTGATCATTTAGTTATTATTTTAAAGTTTTATTTCTGCTTTTAATAGTCACGTGTAAATAAATTTTATTAATTGAAAGGGAATATTATTTTGTGCTCTATTTTACAAATTGGCAACAATTCAAATAATGGATTTTATGAAATATGAAGTAAATCTTCTTCAAAATAATGAAAATTTTGAATAAAAAATTGAAATATAACCTCGAAAAATGAGTCAAATTGAAAAAATAATTGCAGTCTGCACACCACAACTTTGTCAACTATATCCTTACAAATTATGGTTAAATTCCCGTGCATAGTTTTCGTTTCTATAAAACCTTTATCAGAAAATTATTTTGGCCAACTTTAATATTAAATATCTCTTAAAATAATTCTTCGATTTAAAAACTGTCTACTTCAGCGTGTTTATCGAACATTTCTTTATAAAACCACTAATTTTTAAATTTTTATTTGCAATAGTTTTCTGGCTATTAGTCCAGAAAGACTTCAAGGCACAAAATCTTTATTGACAGCGGTTGCTGCTGCGGTGGTTACTTTTTTTTTAATATAGAGAGAAACAACGATGTTATCGAAATGAAAATAAAATTTATCGAAAAATTTGCGTAATGCAAGCATATAAAGAAGAAAAAAAGTAATGAAAATTTTCCTCAATCCGAATTGCGTAGACTTGAACAAGCCGATCGTGCCAACTCCGAAAAATAAAGCAAATTCCCACGTTATATATAGTAGAATTTTTTTCATATATAGGTAGAAAATAGCCAAGAATAGGATAGTTAGGCTCTGCGTCTGCACTCGGGGCCCCTATAGCCAATTTGCTTTCTTTAGCGAGCGAAATTCGTCGCAAAAGTAAATACATTTTTGTTACCAGATTTTCTTTTTGCGTGATCATTTCTTCTCTCACCTTGGACTCCTTTTTCAATTGGTTGTAGTTTCATTTTTGCGATTGTGTATATTATTTGGCGCAAAATTTCACTTTTTTAAGACTGGGTTAATTAAAGCCCTTATAACAAAGAAATGCCGTATTGTCTCCTATAAAAAGTGATAAAGCGTTAGTTAATTATATATATTTTTAATTATCAGCAGTGAAGTGTTTTGCTTAATTAATGCATTTATTATTCTTTTAATGTTACGTGAACAAAGTCACGGATAACAACTAGTAATGTTATAAATGCGATTGTGTGTGTGAATGTTTGGCTGAAGTAAACGTAAAAACGGAGGATTTAATGGCCCTGTATCTTTGAGTATAGATGGATTATAACTCAGACATGAACTAGTAGATGTTATTTATTACTTTCAAATATTTTTAATAATTCAAAATTTCGTTATTTTCATAGAGAATCAATGAATATTTTTCCTGTAAAATTTAATTAACCATTTTACTTTGCTAAGCATTATCATTACCGATAAATACAAAGCCTGGAATAATATTTTCCCCAACAGTTAATTTTCAATTTAACGATTTCTTCGTGAAAAATGAAAATTAAAAAGAATTGAAAAGAAGATTAATTGCCGTAATATTTGAAACGAAAATATGGAGTGTTTATTATTATACATGAAATATGAATGTCGGTTAAGCTTAAAAGAGGTTTTCTATCAAAAATTGCGTTTTAATTAGAAGAAAAAACTGAACAATAATTATATTATTAAGAAAAAATTTCTGGACCATGGAACTATAAAAAGGATCCTCCTTGGACCTTGGCTTAGACAAGTATGACGTTATTTATATCTTCTATATTAATAAAAGAAAGTTTCGCTCTGTGTGTGTGTCTGTTGGCGGCGATGGCTTCTAGACCACCTAGAAGTCTGGAAATTTAGGTGTGGATAGTCCAAGGTCTGGCCATGTGCACCTGAGCCTCAGAATTTTAATATTTTGATAATTACCCAAGATTAGATTAGATTCTCATTAGATTCTCATTCAATTAGATTCAATTAGATTCTCATTAACCAGCGCTTCTAAAATGACATCTTTTAAATCAAAATGGCGAAAGAAACGAACCAACGCATTGGATTTGCAAGCGGAAATGAACAAATTCGAAATTATTTTACTAATTAGCGAATTTTAAGAAAACTAATTGAGATATCAATTTGAAAATTTCTGAGCATATGTAAAAAATTATTCTGCATCTGACTATGTGATTTTTGAAAAATTCGGTTGGTAATTTTTTTTTTAATTTATGCAAAAAACTGCCAAAAATCTTCAGGCGCCAGTGAAAACGATCCGAGAAAGTTTCAGACAGGGATCTGCTTTCATTAAAAACTGAACTACAAAGAGATCTGTTTCTCTGGCTGATCCCTCCATTTAGTTTGCGAATATGAAAGGAAATAATTGCTAATTTTTACTAATGAACAAAAATTTAGGTAGCTAATGATATAGATTTTAAATTGAGGTCGGGAAGGGGTGTCATCTGCCGGCTTTCGTTATGTTCTAATTATCAGAAAAATGTAATTCTTTTTTTAATGATAGCGTTAATGTATGTGACGGTGGTTCTCTTGAATAAATTATTCATTATACTTGCGGGTATGGGGAGGGAGGGGGTTAACGCCTTTCTCTGAGATTGTAATTATCTCGGGCCCGGGCAACGCCGGGCGGGTTAGCTAGTTGGAAATAAAACATGCATTTTCAAATATTCGTAATAATACAAGGAGCATGAAAATCAGTATATAATGAAAGTTGATGGATAATGACATAATATTTAAAATGAAAAACTAAAATATTTTTTATCGCTCCTAATTAATAATCTTGAATGTCAGTTAGATACAGATGTGAGTTTTTGACAAAATCTCCGTTATGATTCCAAGGAGAAAAAATTATAACAAGAATTATATCAAATATAAAAATATAAATATAAGAATTATATCATTAAAAAGAGAATTCTCTGGGAACAAAGTGACGTCATATTTGAAATGAAACGGAAATTTTCAAATACGTTTTTAAAGCAGCGTGAATAAATTTTATACATTAATAATACATGGATCAGTAAGTATAGAAAGTAGATGAGTTTCAAGCCATATTTAAAACGAAAAATTGAAATATTTGTTTAACTATACTGATTATTAAGCATGAAAATATCAGTTACCCCATACAGATGAGTTATCTGCGAAAATTCACATCATGATTATTAGGAAACGAAAAATAAACACGAATCTATTCTATTAAAATCTGATCGTATGTTTGTATTTCGAAACAACTACTCTTAGATTATCGAACGCAATGCGATTTAGTTAACAACCGGTTATCATTGATCCGAGAATGTCATATAAACTCCCAGAATTTAAAAAATTGAATTAAATTCCAATATATTAATATTATTATTATTGTGTAAATGTTAACGAAATTTCTTTAAAAACAGCAACTAAATTATTCCATTTTTGTGGATAAAAAGGAGAAATAAAACGGGTAACAGCTAGTATAAATGTATAATGTTAAGCATGTAAGAGTTGAAGCGATGCTTACAACAATGAAAGAAAATTTTCCAAAACCATGTTCACTAAAACTCATAAATTAAACCCGTTTATGGAGGAATCGTGCTGTATTGTTTCAAAATATCAGCCACCCTAAAATTTCGAACTGTTATTTTTTAAGATGAGGCAAAAAAAGAAACAAGCTGGAAATTGTACGTCAAACGTGACAAATGAGGTGCGTTCGTACTGTAGTTAGCTGTATAAATATTTAGATCTTGATGATTTTTAATTCTGTGAAATAAATGATATCGTCTGCAGATTAATTTCTGTAATAGAATAAGTATCTCGGTCGCTTGACGATTAAACTTCGGAAGCTCCTCTAACAAGAAAGCACCGATTTTTAAAAAAAAATTCAAATTTTTTAATAAATATTTTTATTAATATCTCCTAAAGTTTTGATTCGATTTTAATAAAATTTGAAATGTCTGGACAAAATTCTGAAAAGATAATACATCTTAAATTTCAAACCATTTGGTTGGGTAGTTTTTGCGTTGTTATATGCGGACGGACGGACCAAGCGACGACTATAGGTGCTACGTATTTATATAATTACGAACGCACCTAAAAAGGAAAAAAAAAATGCCTTGGAAACCTTGGATCAAGGCCAAACATTTAACGCAAAAAATGTTTTGGGATTTCTAATTTTTAGTCAATTTTTTTGAATTTGAAATCTTTAATTGGCTGTCACAGCGCCCCCTCCAGACGCAATATCCCCAAATTCAACTGGGACCTGCCGGCCACAGTCAAAAACATATACAAAAAAATTCATTCAATTCTTTGCATAACTTCAGACACTTTTCGGTGATACAATAGTGAAAATGGAACAAAAATCGCTATCGCAGCGTCCCTTTTCGTCGGTATATCCCCAAATTCAAGTGGGACCTGTTGGCCATAGCCAAAAACATAGGGAAAAAATTAGTTCAATTTGAAGAATAACTTCATGCACTTTTCGATGATACAATGAGGACAGACACACGGACAGAGAGACATTTTGTAAAAACATGTATTTCGGAATCTTTGCCTTCTAAAATGTGTAAATCCGCCGAAAACCGGTAGTCGAAAACATTTTCGATTACACTACTTTGTTCTATTATAGATAGAAGAAAGTAAAAATGTAAATGTTCGTTTGTTCAAAATCTCAAATCTCCGAAAGTTCTTTACGGATTGCTTTGAAATTTTGACGCAACTTAGCATTTGAATACGCGCGTGTTTTTATGTACCTGCTATCCCCCTCCCCCCCAATTTGCCCCCGGGGCACTTTTAAAACTTTTTCCGACTCCCATTATGTGATATATCATTAGAAAGCCCTTGAACCACTCTTTTTGACACAACGTTGTATTCGAATACGCTCGTGTTTTTATATACAGTGGCGGTCAAAAGTTTCCGGCCAGTTAGTTTCAGCGAAGAAGAAGCGCAATTGCTCGAAAAGTTAGGAGTATGAAAATGACCTCTGACCACGTGATCATTTTGGTTGGATACTGAAGATACTTGATGCAAAGGGGAGGAATTCGAAATTCGCGTGTGCAAAAGTTTCCGGCCATTCGTCAATCGTTGGTTTTTGCTATCGGTAAAGTGTTGTTTTGGCCGTGTTTGTTAATTAATCAACGTGAATAACGTTAGTTAAAATTCAAAAATGAAAAGTTCAACAATTATTGTTCGTAAACGAGTGATTTGTTTGTCGCAAAAGGCACAATCCTTTCGTGAGATTGCGGCAAAGTTATCGATTGGAAAATCTACTGTGAACGATATTAAAAAAATTATAAAGATGGTCATGGCCTTCAGGACTTGCTACGGTCCGGGAGACCCCGGAAAACGACTATTCGTGTGGACAGAATTATCAGGAGAAAAGCAGTTGATGACCCTCATAAAACGGCTGCTGCAATATCCCGCGATTTACGGAGTGAAACTATTGCTGAAATAAGTCGATCTACCGTATCAAGACAGGGCTGGCAAGTTTCAGCCGGGGTGGTTAAAACCAGTGGTTATAACCGGTTAAAACCGGCATGGCAGAAACTAGTTTCTGCCAGTAAGTGGCAAAAACTGGCAGAAACTAAGAATAAATAAGAAATAATAATAAGAACTTTAACTGTAATTATTCATAATTCACACATGTATTTGATATGTAAACAATTAAATTAAAAATTAAAACTACAGATTATGAATGTTATTAAAAGTAGCAAAAAGCTTCAAAATGAGCATATAAATATACTTTGTTTGTATAATACTATTTTTTTTTTCACTTGAAAAATAGAAAATTTCATAATGGTAATCTGATGCTGTGCAATTTTAACTATTAATATTATTATTTACAGTTAAATTTCTATTTAAAAGTAAAAAGTAAAAAAAAAAAAAAAAAAAAAAAAAAAGAAATTTACAAAAAATTCTATATTTTAATAAATTACTGTTAAGAGAATTTTTAAATAAATAATATAATGCAATAACTTAAAGTTTATCTACTATATGGAATATGGAATATGGTTATATATATATATATATATATATATATATATATATATATATATATATATATATATAGAACATTTTCAACTAACAGTCTTAAATTAAAAAAAAAAAAAAAAAAAAAAAAAGTCATTTGTTCCTTTGAATACTGTATTTAAATTAAATGTTTTTAAATCTACGGAATTACAAGATCCACAACTACAGCTCCAAGTTAAAAAAATTAGAATAATAGGAAAAAAAAGGAATTGTGAAAAAAGGTTTTTTATGAATCACTTATACAAAAAGTAATACAGGATAAAACTTAATATTGTAAGAATCTACATAGTTTGTAGAATCTTTTAGCATTAAAATTAAAGGAAATATTACAAAAATTAAAATAATTATTCACACTTGGAAAAAACTAAAATATTAGAATAACCATTTACCTGGTTCAAAATATTAGAATAATGCATTGTAAATAATATGTGTTTGAAAAAAAAAGGAAAAATAGTTATTCTTTAATACTTTGTAGCATCAACTTTACATTTTATAACAGCACAAATTCGCTTTGCAAGTCGTTCACAATGTTTTTTGCCCATGCTGACTTTATGCTGGAAAGAAGCACAACTTTGTTTTTTGGCACAATATCTATTGTGCCAAAAATGCTTATTTTATGCACCCTTCTGAACCAGTTAGGCAAATTCATAAGTATTCTAATTTTTTGAACCACCTATTTTAGTATTCTAATATTTTGAATAATGAAAATAATTTTACAAAAATGAAATATTCACTCAAAATTTAATATTTTAGTTTTACTTTTCTTTAATAACATGCAAATGTATTAAAACATCCACCACTGTTCTTTTTCAATTGTACTACAATGAAATAAAGCTAAATGCAATTCCAAATACTAATGGAATTAATTATTCTAATTTTTTTTTTATTTGGAGTTGTATAACATGTCTATGAGAAATATTTTTTACAGTTATTATTAAATTATGTTAAATTACAGAAAAGTATTTTGAGTAATTATTGATTATTTTTATTTTATTTTCAGTGTTTAATTTAAAATAAGTATTGGATATAGTTTTCTATTTTGAATTTTAAACTGGGATTTTAAATACTCTAATAATTGTTTATATATAAAATTAAACAACCATATTATAACAAATTTTATCTGTTACATTACTCAATTTTTCTGATTCAAATTTATTTATTTTTAATTAAAACTATCCACAGTATTTTATTTGTTATTTATCTTGAATAAAATATACTTAAGGAATTTAATATTACTAAAAAGTCTCAGATTATGTCACGAAATGTGTTTATGCCAGTTGTTGCCAGTTTCTGCCGGTTAAAACCGGTTATAACCACTTTCTGCCACTGGCACGGCAGAAACCACTTTCTGCCGGGAAAAACCCAGCCCTGATCAAGACGCTTAAATAATCATCATATATATTATTTCTCCTGTCAACATCCCTTTTTCTCAGAAAATATGAAACGCAGAACGGCGAATGAGATACCATATGAAAGGATTTTGCACAGGCTTCTGACATAGCACACTTAACATTTCGTTAAAACATGTTTTTTGTTAAAATTTGCTGAAAATTAAAAATTAAATCGGCATTGTTTTCATGAAAGAAATGAAAGGTTTTCTTCAAATTATTGTTGCCACAGAAATAAAATACCACATTATATGATGCTCAGCAATTATTATAAAAACACCGCACAGGTTTATTTTATATTTATGATTAAAAAGCGAAATTGAAATGTTTAGATTTATATTTCTATGTCCCATGTTTTCCCGAAGCGGATGACGTCATCCTCTAATGCAGTTAAAATACGATTGTTATTTTTTTTCTCGCTCGTGCATTTTGCAATCTTGGATCAATTTTTACTATAACATTGATGGAATAAATTACATGATATTCTGGCTTAACTAAAAACTAAATGTTGCTTGCAGATATTTTTATCCTTACTTTTTCTTTAGAAGTTTAAACCTGCATCTAAGAAATATTACATATTGATAAAAAATGGTACTTCTCTATTATCCCGTCGACCACTTTTCATAACAAAAAACTATCGCCAAATAAACGGGAGAACGTTGCCATTGAAATATCAAAATAAATAAATAAATAAAATATAAGAATTTAAGGACACAATTGTTATTTTAATTAATGAAATAATTAATAAATCAGTAAAACATAATGAAAATTACACGCAAATGTCGAGTTAAAAACCACTTGATGACGTAACAAACATGTATAATGCTTCTGACATCAAGTAAATTGGACTGCATTTTTGGCGCTTAATCTTACAGTTTGGCGATAGTTTTTTGTTATGAAAAGTGGTCAACGGGATAATAGAGACGTACCTAAAAAATATTAGATTTCAGTGCGAAATCCTCGCACGGGCCCTCTGGTGTAGGACTTAATGGAAGAGTTGGTGTTGAAAACCTTTCTTAAGTAAATAAAAAATCAGAGGGTCCGACTGGCATTTGCCAAGGAACACAAAGACTGATCAAGTAAAAACTTGAAAATTTTCTTCGAGTCGAAGTTCAACCTTTTTGGGAGTGATGGCAGACACTACGTTCGATGACCTAAAAACAAAAGATATGATTCGAGATATGTTACTCCTACAATGAAGCATGGAAAAGGACACGTTATGCTGTAGTGAACATTTTCTAGGAAACGTGTCGGTCCGTTAGTTGAAATCCGCGGCAAGCTGAATGGTGCAATGTATAAGGATATCGTGCAAAATATTGTGATTTGATATCGTGATATTTTTTCTCCAATATCGTGCTGTCTTATTGGAGAAAAAATTGTGGTCGCAACTATTTGTTTCAGCATGATAACGACACAAAGCATACATGCAAGCTCGTCAAACAGTGGCTTTCGAACAAAAAAATTCCGCTTTTGAAATGGCCAGGCCAGCGCAATCACCCGATCTGAATCCAATAGAAAATCTTTAGAATGAACTTGACAAACGTGTGTGTAATTAAAATAATCCAATTCAGCAGAATTTCCCCCCAAAATTGCAAGAAGAGTGGGAAAAACTTACCATAGACGATATTCAACCTTTCATTGAATCGATGCCACGTCGCTGCGCCACAGTACTTATTGCTAAAGGTGTGACGGCAAAATGCTAATTTTGAATTTTGTTGATCACTGTTATTTTCTGTTATTCATATATTCATTTGTAAATTTCAAGTCTGCGGTCTATTTTTTTCGTTTTTTCGAAAATCTGAACCGGTTCGATAGCGGGCGAAGCCCGCTATTATACTCTGTCATGTGGACTAAATGCGATATTAAAAAAGAAAATCAATTTCAAAATTAAACATCTTGTATAGAGACCTTCAAAATGTTAAAATATGCCAATATTTGCATAATTGGGTTCTTATCATGATTCAATACGTTCCTGAAACTCATATCCTTTATGAGATGTTATAATCACTTGCTGACGTCATATCTACTTGCTTTCTCTATTACTCATATTGATACTCTCTTTGTATTATTCTCAAACATTTGAAAAAGTCCGTTAAACTTCCAATATGACGTCAGATTAATTTTCTTTCTAATTCTCTAATGACATCATATTAACCTGCTTTCTGTACTTACACATACTCATACTCCTTGAATTATTGAGAAATGTTTGAAAATTTCCGTTTTATTACCAATATGACGTCTTATTAATCTTTTTTCAGTTGGTGAAACTTTTTATTTCATTTTCATTTTTCACGTGGAAATCTTTCAATAGAAAATTAATTATTGTAAAAAGAATTTTATTGTGGATTTTTAATTGTTGGCAACTACTATAACGAAAAATCTTTAAATTTAATAGGAAAAGGCTGTTAGATTTTTGATTTTTTATCTCTGTATATTAAAATACGATTTTTTTAATTTTATGATTTTCAGCTTCATAGTAGATATTCAGCTATAAGTACACAAAATTTCTAGTCTGTAAGTTATATAGTTTCTGAGAACCGGCTCTGTAACGGACAGACAACGTAGCAGGACGAATAGGATTTCGTGAGATGAACGAAACCCTAAAAAGGAGCATCTAAAAATCAGGAAAGTTACGTCAATTTAAATCAATCGTAGCAACTTTCTTAGTTTTTTTACCTTAATCTCAGTAACAGTAGAATGAAACATAAGTGAAAATGGCATCATTTTGTCATCATTGTAGTAAAATGTTTCATAGAATACAGATTTCTTTGTAATGTGGCATTATTTTCACCATTAGAAGCGTTTAGCTCTTCTGAGATCGTGGCTCATCTATACTATTGTATAAAGAGAGAACGTCTGACTGACTGGGTGACTCATCAACGCCCAGCTGAAACGACTAAAGTTAGGATCACGAAATTTGGACAGTAGATTGATGTTATGACCTAGGCAAGCAATAAGAAAGGATTTTGAAAATTTTCTCCAGAAGGGGGGGTTAAAGGGGTGCTCGAACGTTTTAGGTGATTTTGCCATATCTCAGCAGCAGTTTTAGGTAGGAGCGCGAAATTCAGGAAAACAGATCTACTAAAAAAATGATCAAACATGTATTTCGGCGATTTCGGAAATTCGCCACCTAAGGGAGTTAAAGAGGGGTGGGGGGTCGAACGCTTTAGGTCATTTCGCCATATCTCAGCTGCAGTTTTAGGTAGGAGAATGAAATTCAGGGTAACACATCTACTAAAACTAGTCGTTGGGGGCCACCGTAATACTTACCCATCATGGATATGCATAATGTAAAATATTAAAACAAAAATGTGTAAACTACTTATAAAATGCATAGCAATTCAAATAAAATCGTGGCTTGATGACGTCATAACTTTATAGGCTCGATTACTGAATTGCTTGAAAGAGGTTTTTCCTTATAACTCCAAAAATAATAATCTTATTAACTAGCGGTTTATTGCATCTGATTAAGCGTCAAATTTCCAATTAAAATATATCTGTGAAGTGAAATTTGGATGAAATACAGGGTCATGAAAAATCGAAGAGTGTGGAAAATAGGATTACAAATATCTCAGCAACTAATTATCCGATCGACTTCATGCTTTATGCAAAATTTATGTTTTTTTATTGTCTTTTATATTCATTTCTTAAAATAAACAATTTCGAAAATTTTTATATACCTTTTATCAGAACGAATATTTCGAGAGTCCGAAAAAAATAGATCCGGTTAATCGAGGTTATTGAAATGAAATAGGCTTCTTCCCATTATTACATACTAAGTACATACCAAATTGCAAGTGTCTATCTCAATTTTTTCGGGAGATAGAGCGTTTACAGACACACAGACACACAGACGTACGGCAAAATTTTTTTCTAAAAATATGTTTTTTGGAATCTCCAGTGTCTGAAACGTGTAAATCCGTCAAAAATTTTTTTCGATTTTCAAAACGATTACAAGACTTACCCTATACTACGTATGATGGGTAAGTAAAATGGTTAAACACGTATTTCGGCGATTTTAGAAATTCATCCTCCAAGGGGGGGGGGGGAGGGTCGAACGTTTTAAAGTCATTTCGCCATATCTCAGCAGCAGTTTTAGGCAGGAACATGAAATTCAGGATAACAAATCTACTAAAAAATGGTTAAACACGTTATTTCAACGGTTTTAGAAATTCACCCCCTAAGAGGCTTAAATGGCGTGTCGAACGTTTTAGATCATTTTGCCATATCTCAGCTGCAGTTTTAAGTAGGAGCATGAAATTCATGATAACAAATCTACAAATAATAAAAAAAATAATAATAATAATTAAACACGTATTTCAGCGATTTTAGAAATTCACCAATCGGGTTAAACATCAGATACGAACCCGATTATGGAAGATTAGGCGAATAAGACCACTATTGCTGATTTTTGATTAAATATTTTGCGTAGGACATTTTTAAAAGGAAAATACATGTAGTCTATACATGATACATTGTTCACCCGCGCGAAATCGAGATGGGCCGCTAGTGAATGAATAAAATATTTATTAAATATGACATATTTTTCATAGAAGACAAAATTTTTGTAATTACGCGTTTGAATACTGTCTATTGAAATAAGTTTTCAAAACTTATTATAAAACATTATTTTATATAAAAGGATACAATCGATAAATTTTAAAGTTGAATTTTCAAACAAACTTTTTATTTTATTTAAAAATCTTTTATTAGTAGTATTACTTACCCATCATACATAGTATAGGGTAAGTCTTGTAATCGTTTTGAAAATCGAAAAAAAAAATTGACAGATTTACACGTTTCAGACACTGGAGATTCCAAAAAACATATTTTTAGAAAAAAAAAATTGCCGTCCGTCTGTGTGTCTGTAAACGCTCTATCTCCCGAAAAAATTGAGATAAAGACTTGAAATTTGGTATGTACTTAGTATGTAATAATGGGAAGAAGCTTATTGAATTTCAGTAACCTCGATTATCCGGATCGATTTCTTTCGGACTCTCGAAATATTCGTTCTAATAAAAGGTATATAAAAATTTTCGAAATTGTTTATTTTAAGGAGTGAATATAAAAGACAATAAAAAAACATAAATTTTGCATAAAGCATGAAGTCGATCGGATAATGAGTTGCTGAGATATTTGTAATCCTATTTTCCACACTCTTCGATTTTTCATGACCCTGTATTTCAACCAAATTTCAATTCAAAGATATATTTTAATTAGAAATGAGACGCTTAATCAGATGCAATAAACCGCTAGTTAATAGGATTATTGTTTTTGGAGTTATAAGGATGTTTCTTTTAAGCAATTCAGTGATCGAGCCTTTAAAGTTTATGACGTCATCAAGCCACGATTTTATTCGAATTGCAATGCATTTTATAAGTAGTTTACACATTTTTTATTTTAATATTTTATATTATGCACTAGATGGTACCCGTCAAAACTTGATGGAAAAAATTACAATAACAATATTAGTAAAATAAGCTTCTTTGTTTCATAAGCACCCCTACTTATGTAATAATCTTTCAAATATTTTATTTTAAAAAAAAATCCCCCAGTGAATTACGTTATTATTTCCGATGCAAACTCTAAACAAACAATCCGTAAACAAAATGGAAATCAGTTTGACATTACCGCCCTATTCCTCACGGCAAGAAAGAAAATTTCCTGAACCTATGAAGTATCATACAAATAGCATATCCCTACGTTCATCTCATATTCAGTCAATAAAAGAACATATTAAATAAGGCACACATCCCCCCCTTGTGATAATGCAACCGAATGAGCTCCTATGTGCATGTGCATTGCATCTCCCCAAACGCACCGTCGAAATTCGATGTTAAAAAAGTTTTAAAATGTTTTGATCAAAATTTTTAAAGTGTCTTCTTTAATCATTGTTCGTTTCAAATCCATATCTTCTGAAACGCATCCATTGTTTTAAGCTAATCAATTTTTATGTAAAGATGAAGAATTTTTTTTACAATAATAAATCAATCTGCAGATAAGGAGATTTTTAATGTTTTCAAGTGTAATTTATTTGTATGGTTTCTTCATTCCTTTACATAATCAGGATGATTATTCCTTTTCCATAATTAAGAGAAATAATGTAAATAAATAAATATCCAAGATTATTTTTGATTCTGTTTTCATTAATATATTGTACATTTTATTGTTAAAAGTTACTGATAAATGATACTTTAGTAAATGGGGCTTTTCTTAATTATTTATTATTATTATTATTATTTTTCTTTTTAGGTAGCTTTCAATACAAAAAAAGTATAAAGCTACCTATTGCAGCCGTTCGGAGGAAAGCAGTTCCGGAAAATTTCGATATATTTTCACCGATCATGACCCCCAGACCCCAAAACCACCCTCCGTTCAAATGTTGATTTATATATATATATATCCATATATATATATATATATATATATATCTGACCTATGTCATACGATAACGCTCGTATTTATAAATCAATTTTGATGAAACTAATTGTGTGTATTAAGCTCACCAATGTCTCGACCGAGTTCGTTGGCCAGCTTGGTCCGCCATTTTGTTTCAAGATGGCGGCCAATTAAAAATTTAAAACTAAAATAAATATACAAAAAAATGAAAAATTCAAATTTATTTTTTAATTCAGTGTTAGGCCTTGAAACGAGGATTCCAGAGCATTTTTTGTTTTACCTCTATCTTAAAAAACGGCTGAGATAGAGCAGTTTGAAATTCTAGGGTGGCTGACATTTTGAAACAAGACAGCACATTACAAAAATTTTCATCTCTATAATAAAACTGTAAGTCATGTGACTGTCCTCAACAGTTCCGGGATGCCGCATCGCTTTTTCATATGCCAAGCGGCCATTTTTATTCAAAATTATTTTTTCGAATAAACTGCATAAAAGTTACATTTTAAGAAAGATCGTTCAAAATAAATTAATATTTGAGAGATGACTTGCGTTCAATTATGTATATATTCTGCAATAACTTCAGTCGAAAGATTCGCAGTTCAAATTCTCTATTCATAAAAGTAAACAAAAAAAAGATTGATTCGTCGTGAACATTTAAAATATTAAATCATGGAGGTAATCATTCGCAAAGCAAGTTCTCCGCGAATGAATTTTTGGACCGCTGCCTCGCGTCAAAAAAATAATTCGCACCAGTGAGACAATCAAAGTTTACCATAATTATGTGCTATACAACTCAACTTTCGGACCTTTTCTTGACGTAAATTGAACTCATGTAATAATATTTAATGAATCAGATTTTTAGCATTTTTAAAATCGCTAATACAGCTTTTATTTATCGCGTGTACAAATTAGAAATGATACTTTGATTTTGAAATCAAATGTTTTGATTTATGATATTATTTCTTATTTATTTATTTATTTTCTCTTTTAAATGAAAAGTGTGAAGTATTTTAAATTTATGTAATATAAGCATTTTAGATTAAAGTTAAGTATTTTAAATGAAATGAGTGACAGGTTTATAATTTAAAATTAAATTAATTGTAGTATGAATGACGGTGATGGGAACGATATTTGGCGAATTATCATCTGCTCCCGGCTAACAAAAATACTCATAATTAAAAAAAAGAATAAAAATAAATAAATGATAGTTTGTTGTAAATAAATATTGATATACATATCAAAAATAATTTATAGAATTAAAATAAAAAATAAAAGTAAATAAACAACAATTTCCATAACAAAGTTTTCGCCAAATTGGCGGGGGAGGGGGGGGGATCGCGCCAACGTGCGTATGTGACATTTGTGTCCAAAAAATATGCGAAATGCTACCATGATCGCAAAAGTTCATGATTTGTCTATTAGAATCTTCTGATTTGGCGAAGGATTAAGGGAAAATTAAATTATGAATAAATGTAACGTGTTGCAATGTTTAACATACATTTAAGGGAGACCAAACTGGTCGCCAGTGGCGGCTAGTTGTTGTAATAATTTTCCCAATCAAACGCATAAAACTATATATTCATATCCGTTAGCGCCAAATTCTCGCCAAACTTGGCGACAGTTGGCGAAATATCGCCAAATTTGGCGACCAAAATAAGTTTTCATAAATGAAGCCAATTTGGCTGTTGCTCAATAATTTGGCGAATTTCTTATTCAAATTCAGTATTAACGAATCTTTTGCATTTTAAGTTGCTGTTTTCGTGTAACATTAGCTAAAATTTTAAAACGAAGATATAGGAAAGCTACCTTTTCCTCCCGGTACAGGCCGGAAGGACTTTTTTGAGATTTAATGGCAACATTCTTCCGTTTGTTGCGCTACAGTTTGGCGAATTATTTGAGGTACTTTTCGGTTAGCATGGCGCCAATGAAGTATTTATTTATATATATATATTACTGGCGCCCGCTAACCGAAAAGTACCTAATTTGCATATAGTTTTTTTTTCTTAATGGGACGACGGGATAATGCACGGAATTTCGACGGGATAATGAATATTTTTGATGGTACCAGAATATTTTTCTGTATTTTATAGTTATATTAAGAAATACATATTTTATGATTTGCTGAATCCCTTATTTGTTTACTTTTTCATGCATTATATTATTGAAGGTTGTTAGTTCTCTTATTCGTTTAAATATACCCTATACTTATATAAAAATAGCGTGTGTTCTCTGTGGTGTTTCGCATAAACGTTGTAAAATTCAGGTTATTAGATTTTATCCAACTTTTCTGTCATAACAGCTGATGAAGCAGCCATTTTCGGCGATTTTTTTGTTACCTGTAAAATGTTTGTTTTTGGTATAGCCCGAACTAAGAAAAAATTGAGTACTTTTCCATTATACGGACACCATTGTCGCCAAGCATATATTTACATGTATGGCATGGTGTCGGTATAACGGAAAAGAACCAAAATTCGCGATCGATCAAATAATTGAATTTCGTTAAACATTAAATTTTCTGGTACTTTTCTATTATCCGGTCGACCACTTTTCATAACAAAAAACTATCGCCAAACTGTAAAATTAAACGCCGAAAATGAAGTGCGATTTACTTGATGTCAGAAGCATTATACGTGTTTGTTACGTCATCAAGTGGTTTTTAATTCGAGATTTGCGTCTATTTTCCTTACTAGCCGCCACTGGCGACCAGTTTGGTCGCCCTTAAATGTATGTTAAGCATTGTAACAAATTATTTTTATTCATAATTTATTTTTTTCCTTAATCCTTCGCCAAACCGGAAAAATCTAATAGACAAATCAAGAACTTTTGCGATCGTGGTGGCATTTCGCATATTTTTTGTTGTTATGTATTTCATCTTTCTTGACAAAAACCGCTTAACCCACTTTATAATAAATTAATCATTGTGTGTGTGTTTTTAATATAAAATAAACTATTTCATAATAAAATAAAAGTATATGCTGTTTTAGTAATCTCTAATAGGTACCTGAAAATGGGATTTTCTCGCCAAAATGGCGCAAAACAAAAATTCCGCCAACCCTGGTGCGTCCGTGACAGCTGTTCCAATTTAAAATACATGACGTTCACATTTTTCTTTAAAATAGAAAATAGATAAATAAGAAATATTATCATAAATCAAAACATTTGATTTCAAAATTAAAATATCGTTTCTAATTAATACACACGAAAAATAAAAGCTGACAATTTGTTTCGAAATTTGATCCATTAAATATTATTACATGAGTTCAACCACGGAGTTCAACTTACATCAAGAAAAGATCCGAAGGAAGTTGAGTTGTATGGAACAGAATTATGGTAAACTTTGACTGTCTCACTGGTGCTGATTTTTTTTTTTACACCAGGCAGCGGTCCAAAAATTCATGGTTTAATATTTTAAACGTTCACAACGAATGAATCTTTTTTTTTTTTTTTTTGTTGTTTACTTTCATGGATAGAGAATTTGAACAGCGAACCTAATTGAAACTGAAGTTATTGCAGAATGTATACATAATTGAACGTAAGTCATCTCTCAAATATTAATTTATTTTGAACGATCTTTCTAAAAATGTAACTTTTATGCAGTCTTATTAGAAAAAATAATTTTGAATAAAAATGGCTGCCTGGCATATGAAACAGTGAAGCGGCATCCCGGAACTGTTGAGGACAGTCACATGACATACGGTTTTATTATAGAGATGAAATGGTTTACTGATTTATTAGTTATTTCATTAATTAAAATAACAATTGTGTCCATAAATTCATGTATTTTATTTATTTTGATATTTCAATGGCAACGTTCTCCCGTTTATTTGGCGTTACAGTTTGGCGATAGTTTTTTGTTATGAAAAGTGGACGACGGGATAATAGAGAAGTACCAATTTTCTTATTTTTAATCTGAGAAAGAAGCAATAATCATGGATTTAATTAATTTTGCAATATGCGGTGCAACCAAAATAATTTTGATTAAATCAGTACATATATCGCAGACGCACCTGGGTTATTTTTTGGCGCCTAAATGACGATTTTTGCTTTGTATGGCAACCTGGTGTTTTATAATAAATTTGAATATGTGTGTAAATAAATAAAATAAAATAGGTACTTTTATGTTAGCTGGGCGTCAAGGATAACTCTCCAAATCTTGTTTCAATTGGAATCATTTAAATTGCAACATTTTACGTGAGATTTGTTATTCATATTGATATGTTTACGTTTAGATATTTTATTATGATTATATTCTAGCTAATTAAGTTTTTTTTAAAGATTTTATACTACAATGTTAAAATATTACCTAGTTGATATTAGCTAATGTCAAAAGATTGGCGAACCACAGAGCTCAGGGAATAATCTCTATGCCCTCAAAAGTGGGAGTTGTCGACTTTATGACGTCATAAGCAGAAGTAAATGTTTAATTGAAAATTACAGCTAATTAATTAAATTTTCGAACAAACGAATGCACGATAACAAATCTGTGTCCAAATATCTTTCATTAAAAAAAAAAAATGGTGTGATTTGATGCAGTAGTTTGTTCTGACGGATTGTCGAAAGAAATCGCTTAGCGTTTTAAATATATAAGATATTCATGATGGGTAAGTATTATGGTGGCTCCCAACGACTAGTTTTTGTTATTAGCAGCATTATAATATTAGCGTCGTGTTTTTGGGCACACGAATACTACACGGGACATTTCAACAACCACACGGGATTTACCAGTCATAATAGAGGAAAAAAATATTCTTCGAGCTATTTTATTTTGCCCCATGCGTTTTAATGTAAAAGTGCCATAGTAAGATGGCATAAGAAATGGCATCATTAGTTTCATTTCCTGTTTGCTAAAATATGCGTTTTCTAACATAAATCAAATCATTTTTTAATGTATCATAATAGCAATTTAAAAAAAAAAATAGTGTTCAGTTATATACTTTTCTTAAGTTAACTTCATTTTTTGCTGAAACAGCTTATTAGGAAATTTAATTACTGTCTTGATGTTCTGCTCATCTGTAAGTTATTAATTTAAGGCTTTGCTTATTTTATAAAAGTTCCCATATATTAATAGCAAAAGTCAATTTTAAATATTTATTTATGTTATTAATTTGAATTTAAAGTTAGCTTGTAATATAAAAATTGACCGTAATTAAAGCTAAAAAGCCATTTTGGTGCTTTCACATATGCATTCCGTTAATTTTCATTCCCAAATTTGAACTGTAAAATTGTACCTAAATTAGATGTAATATTAAAAGATATAATATTATAGAAGAAATGTCGCAAATAACCCAGGCTGGTGCCTTTTTTTTTTTTTTTTTTTTGCGAGAGAGAAAACTCTGTTTTTCAATACCTGTTAGGCCTAGCGTGCCAGGGGCGGATCCAGAAAATTTTCACAGGAAGGTCAAGTTTCAGTGGCCAACGTTATACCTTCTACTTATAAAATTATCAGTAAAGTGGATGAAAAACGAAGTATCATTTAAACCTGCTTTAAAATATAATATATTACACAGTAATTATTAAATTTTCATGAAATAATATTAAATTAATCATTGAAAATTATATTAATATTAAATTAATATATAAACTACAAATTATAATAATATTATTAAATTAACTTTTAGTAACCAATTTGTTATCATTTTGTATATAACATTAAATTAATAAATATAGAATTTATTAATTCTATAATATGTAGTTAATACAGAAATATTAAAATTCTTCAATTAACTAAAATTAAAAGTTTTCATATTTAAGATGTGGAGAACACTTTTTATTGCAATGAAAAAATTAATGGCAAAACATTGCTGTATTATCTACCTTAAAAATACTGCAGTTGCAATTTTCTGCGATAACGTGCGATACGTCATTGCGAATTTATTTAATACTTCTTCAGGGTGAATTTCCTTATCGCGATGAATGTTAAACATTTCTAAACCGTTTAGTCTTTCTTCTTTCATATTTGATTTCAAGTAAGTTTTTACCCGTCTTAATGTTGAGAAAGACCGTTCACTGGTACTGGTACAGGTTTTGTAACAGGAAGGACACATAAAATATGTAGAAGAGTCTTGATATTCGGGTAAAATTCTGAAGCGTGTAATATGCTTTCACTTGCACTGCGTGGAAGTTCGCTCTCCGGTTTGTTTTTTCATTGCCGCTGCCATAAGTCTATTTCTTGTCGTAATTCAGAAAATGTCCCTGGAATATCCTTCTTGTAAGGTTCAGCTGCATTAATTAAAGTTCCAGTATCTCCATTAGCAATCCATGTAATGCAACGATATTTGAATGTTCAGCAGTGGAAAATCTTGTTACCAACACTAATATGATAAAATCCATAAACGGCAAAAATACCCGTTAAATTAAATTTGCAATATTCTTCAGGACTTGATGCTACAGTATTGGATCTGAGGTGCTGTGTTTTTACAATTCTCGGCATAGTAATTTCAATGGAATTTTTAGTTGCTACTTTCGATGCTTCGTCGTATATTTTCAAGTAACTTGATGATGAATTTTGATAATCATTTAAAGTATCGACAGCATGCTTTACCATATCATAGCATTGCTTCAAATCTAACGAAGGGGTTTGCAAATTACGAGATAAAGAAATAGTTCAACTCAAGATGGAGGAAATGACTTGCACTGCAATAAGGAAAGCAAACCGCAGAACAGGTGCTATTAAATATGTGGATTTGGAAGACGATTCTTCTGCATCTAATCATTCTAGAAAGCACACAATGGCATTAAAAACTTGTAAAAATTGTAAAATTGCGTCGTGTCGTTCAATCTACTGAGTTTCACACAGTTTTGAAAGCTTCAATCGCGTTTCTTGAGGATGATGCTCTTGTATTTCCTCTCGCATAAAATTCATTCTTTTAGCGGATTCCCTAATTTCATTGATGACTTCTTTCATGACACCAACAGCTTTTCTAATACTGCGTAATGAACAGGCTTTAGATATGGCAAGATTTAGTTTGTGAGACACGCAATGCATGTAAATAGCAAGTGTCTGCTTTTATTTTATGCGTGCTTGCACCCATTTGAATTTTCCAGCCATATTTGAACTACCGTCGTAACCTTGTCCTTGCATATTTTAAATTTTTAATCCTAATTTCTTTAGATTTTCTTCAATTAGGTCTGCAAGAAACTCACCACTTAAGCCTCTAGCTTCTACAAAGCCTGCAAACTCTTCCCTGATTTTCTTCTTAGTATCCCAATATCGAATGCTAAGATTCATCTGCTCGATAGTACCAGTATCGGTGTTTCGTCAGCTAAGATACTAAAGAACCGACTTTCTTTCACATAGTTCAGTATTTTCTGTAATACGAACTCCCCACAAATGTCAATTAATTCATTTTGAGTTGTTTTACTGATAAAAGTAGCGTTACGAGAAGCGTTGTTTATGTGATTTTCCAAAACAGTGTCACCTGCGTCAATGCGAAACCTCAATAATTTCCTTCATTTGCTATTGAACCTGAGCCATCCTCTTCCGTCAGGTTCCCATCATCTCGGTGACCTTGTAATGGAATATTTTGTTTACCACATAATATAATCGTTTTGATTATGGGTAGTAAACGTAAACGATTTTCTTCAATTCTTCGTTTCATTTCAATATTGATTTTCATGTTAATCGATTCCGATGGGTTTTCAAATGTCCTCCTAAGGAAGTCGGTAAAGTTAAGTGTTGCTATTTTGTAGTACCCCTTAAAAGCGTGTCCTCAAAGACTTTCCTTGCCTTTTTTGTAGTTATGAAATGGACTCAATACAAAACTGCTAAGCGATATCTTGCTTTCTTCCCCTTTCTTTTGCTCCATGCAGTACACATATTTTGCAATAAGCTCCAGCATGCTTAGCACTGTAACTCAACCAGGAAAATTCTGTAAGCTACGACCGTTGAAACTGCCTTTTACTTCCTGATTGCATAACAATCGGAAATTTCTGGAACAAATCAGAAATTTCTGGATGATCCACTAATAAGGGTGTTTCTCATCACAGGGCGGTCAGCTGACCCTTTGACCCCCCTCTGGATCCGCCACTGTAGCGTGCGCAAACAACACGTTTGTTGTATTTTGTTATGAAATTATGTTATAATTTTATTATAAAACAACACAGGCATTTAATTTTATGAATTACACATATTTTATTTTATTTAACACACACAGGCAAAAAATTGCCATCTTGGCGCTAAAAATAAACCCGGGTGAGTCTGTGATATCTGTATATAAGAGTTTAATAACTAACAAAAGTATCCTATTTGGTACTTTCGTGTTATAGCGGTCTCCAAGAATGAATCGCCAAGCGATCAAAATTTCTCGCCAAATTATAAAGCATATATCATATTCTAATACGAGCAAATCTTGTGTGTGTGTGGTTATATATATATATGCAAATTTTATCTTAAAAACGGCTCTAACGATTTTGACGAAATTTTTTATCCTACCGTTTTCGGGCACCAGAAAACCATTGGACTAGGTCACATGTTCGAGAAAATTCGATTAGTGGGTCATTTTGGGTCAGAGACAAGCTAATTGTATCCAAAAAACGGTTCAAACGATTTTGACTAAATTTTGTATCCTACCATTTCCGCGTACGAGAAGACTATTGGGCTGGGTCACATGTTCGAGACCTTTCGATTAGTGGGTCATTTTTGGGTCAACGCGGGTCAAGTTAATTTTATCTAAAAAAAACTCTAAGGATTTTGATTAAATTTTGTATCTTACGAGTTTCGGGCACGAGAAAATAATTGGGCTAGGTGACATGTTCTAGAAAATTCGATTAGTGGGTCATTTTGGGTCACTGTGGGTCAAGCTAATTTTATCTAAACGATGGCTCAGTCTATTTAGACTAAATTTTGCATCCCATGGTTTTCAGGCATGAGAAGACTGTTGGGCTAGGTCACATGTTCGAGAAAGTTCAATTAGTGAGTCATTTTGGTCATGGGTCATTATGGGTCAAGCTATTTTTATCTTAAAAACGGCTCAGAGGATTTGAACTAAATTTAGTTTCCTACAGTTTTAGGGAACGAGAAGACTATTGGGCTAGGTCACACGTTCGAGAAAATTCGATTAGTGGGTCATTTTGGTCATGGGTCATTATGAGTAGAGCTATTTTTATCATAAAAACGGCTCAGACGATTTGAACTAAATTTTATATCCTACGGTTTTCGAGCACGAGAAAATCATTGGAATAGGCCACATGTTCAGGAAAATTTGATTAGTGCGTCATTTTGGTCATGGGTCATTATGGGTCAAGCTATTTTTATTTTAAAAACGGCTCAGAGGATTTGAACTAAATTTAGTATCCTACAGTTTTAGGGAATGAGAAAATGATTAACTGAGTCACATGCTCGAGGAAACTCTATTAGTAGATCACTTTGGTCATGGGTCATTATGGGTCAAGCTATTTTTATCTTAAAAAGTGTTGGCGAGATTTGGCGGGAAAATTGACTTTTAAGATTACCAATGCCAAAACGCTTGGCGCCAAATAAAAAAATATCGCCAAATTTGGCGAAAAAAATTGTTTTTAGAATTTGAAGGAATTTTCTAGAAATTCCAAATAGGAACCGAGATACATGATTCAACCAATCAGAGTCCATTGAATGTTCTCGGAAACAGAATTCAACCAATCAGGGTACATATGATAGGGAAAATTGACTTTTAAGATTACCAATGCCAAAACACTTCCTTGGCACCAAATGAAAAAATATCGCTCAAAGCTAATTTGGACCGAGCATTGCTCGGTCTTCCCTGCTCGTCATTTTATAATACGAGCAAATCTTGTGTGTGTGTCTGTGTGCATGCAAATTTTATCTTAAAAATGGCTCTAACGATTTTGACAAAATTTTGTATCCTACCGCTTTGGGGTATTAGAAGACCATTGGTCTTGGTCACATGTTCGAGAAAATTCGATTAGTGGATCATTTTGGGGTCACTACTGGTCATTTTAATGGGAATGAAGGTTGAAACAATTATTAAGTTGTTACCAGTTGACGTTAAACGAAGTCGCAAAGTTGGCAACATTTCGGCAAGTTTGGCGATATTTGGTGAAATGCTGGTGACATTGGTGAGATTTTGCGGGGGGAACTGACTTTACCGATGCCAAAACACATGCTTTGCGCCAAATGAAAAAATATCGCCAAATTTTGGCGAAAAAATTGTTTTCCAGAATTTAAAGGAATTTTCTAGAAATTCTCAGTAGGAGCGGAGATATTCGACTAGTGGGTCATTTTGGGGTCACCATAAGCAAGGGCCAGCTGGGTTGCACTATACAACACCATTCATTTATTTTTAGTTTTCTTTGCATATCTTTAATATGTGTGTTTAAGATGGCAAATTAGCAGGTAATTTATGTATGTACAACAATTAATAAAGATATGAGCAAGATAAAAACGGACTAAATAAAAATAAAAATTCCTTCAGAATGTATCACTTTCTTTATTTACATTCTACTACACTCAATATAATACTTAAATTGATGTTTCTTGTGTTATAAACCCAATTTATGATAGCATTGTACAAAGCTGGAAATCTTCGACATATCCATACTTTTCCTGCTTTTTAGGGTTTCGTTCATATCATGAAACCCTATTACTCATGCTCCGTTGTCTGTCCGTCACAGAGCCGTTCTCAGAAACTATATAACTTACAGGCATGAAAATTTGTGTACTTACAGCTAATACTTACAGCTAGTACTTACAACTATGAAGCTCAAATTATTAGAATTTGAAAAAATCGTATTATTTTAATATAGAGAGATAAAAAACCAAAATTCTAACAGCTTTTTCTATTAAATATAAATATTTTTCGTTATAGCAGTTGCCAACAATTAAAAATCCACAATAATTAATTTTCTATTGAAAGATTTCCACGTGAAAAATGAAAATGAAATAAAAAGTTTCACCAGTTGAAAAAAATATTAATATAACGTCATATTGGTAATAAAACGGAAAATTTCACAAACATTTCTCAATAATACAAGGAGTATGAGTATGTGTATGTACAGAAAGCAGATTAATATCACGTCATTAGAGAATTAAAAAGAAAATTAATCTGACGCCATACTAGAAATATAACAGATTTTTCAAATGTTTGAGAATAATACAAAGCGAGTATCAATATGAGTAATAGAGAATAGTAAATATATGAGTTTGAGGAACGTATTGAATCATGATAAAAACCCGATTATGGAAATATTCACATATTTTCACATTTTGAAGGTGTACAACATGTTTAATTTTTAAATTATTAATTTTTTTAAATATCACATTTAGTCCACATGACAGATATTATTATGACAGAATATAATAGCAGGCTTTGCCCGCTATCGGGCCTGTTCAGATATTCGAAAAAACGGAGTTTGTTGTAAAGAGAGTTACATATGTTTTTAATTATCGGGGGTGAAACGTTTTCCTTAATGCATTTATTTTTCTTTTAATGTTACGTGAACGACGTCACAGATAACAGTTAGTAAAATATAAAATAACTAATCTTCCGTAATCTGTGGGCAAGGTTAGTTCCAAACATGGGCGTTTGCTAATAACAATATAGTTTAAAATCAATGTAGATACTTTTAAAGAGCTGTCACAAAAAGTCTCACTTTCTAAAATACGCAATTTGGCAGTAGGACCTGGATTACAGAGGATTACGCAATAGGTTTAAATATCTATTTTATATAAACTATTTTTTTTTAATATATCGCATTTAGTCCACATGACAGATATTATTGTGACAGAGTATAATAGTGGGCTTCGCCCGCTATCGGGCCGGTTTAGATATTCGAAAAAACGAAAAAATTGACCGGTAAATTTTTATTTTATAATAAACATGACTTTTTTTTTTTTCTATATGAAATTTATTTGGATTTATTAAAGAAAGGATAAAGTGTTTAGAAAAGAATATTAAACGAAACCCTTTGTGCGATCTTCGATCACACTTACCCACTTGTTTTTGTATCTTTGAATTTTTTTCATTTTCAGGACATTTTCTTTTATTGTATACATTTAGTTTTCTGTACTTTTTCTTTTATAATAAAGAAAAAAAAAAGGCTATTTTCTTTGATTGTAAATAAATGTATTTCCTATTTGATGACATTGTTTACTATGTTGACGAAAAATCAGGTTACTCCTTTGATGTTTTGTCCAAACTCAAGTTTAAAAAATGCAGTTTTACGAAAACAATGTTTAAATCTTTAAATTAAAGAATAAATTTAATTCTTATTTTGTAATTTTTAAAATTTTGTGCACTATAATACAATGAATGTAATTTTTCCAGTTAGGTGTTATGCGAGATGCTCATCTACTTCTTGCGAAATTGCTGTATTCTCAGGGTCAGTACACAGAAGCTTTATCCCATCTTAACAAAGGTGGTTTAGATAGTCTAACAGAGAAGCAGCTGAGCAATAGAATAATGAAAGTAGTTGCAGAATCATTTGCAGTAAAAGGTAAAGAGACATTTTAATTTCTAGTCTATGACATATATTACTTTCATGATTATTTCCTTTTGTAGTGTTAATCGTTCAATTGTTTCTTAGATATTGGCTAATGAAATGTTTGCGAGCACACTATATCGTATATTTTATAATTTATATATAATGTAATTCCTTGGATTTTAAAACTTTGTGAATAACCCCAGTTTAACATCAATTTTTCTTTTTTACATTACTCTTTCCAATTTCTTCATTCACAGCCAGTTCAACATTTTAAAACCGTTCTTATGGTATTTTCCAGTACTTTGCTTAACAGTACTGAAATATTTAAGTAAATTAATTAGCAGTTGTGGTAATTAGAAATAATACATGCTCCAGCATTGGAGTTGTACAGAAAATTGATGTTAAAGAAGATCCAACACGGGATTTGAAAGGCTTATCATTACTTCTTATCAGAGCATTCATTGAAGGTTGTGTTATATTTCTGCAAAATGAAAAACGTGCATCTTTCAATTAATTTGTAGCCTGCTATTTTCCCCCAAAAAGCTTTAAATAAAGTATTTTAAGTACCTTTAGAGGCTTATGTATACTTTTGTTGATGAATGGCTTTTATTATTTTTGATTATTAAAAAAAGTGGAAAAAATATATCAGAAAGCTCCTCTTTTAGTGGATTGTAGATCACAAAGAAAGCTTGGTGTTGATTTGTATTTTAAATGACATATTTGTAACATGTATTTATAATCCAACATTTTTAGGTAGATTTCGTAAGAAATACTCTACCTATTACATTCTCACCTAAGTTGGAAATTTTGAAAAATTTTTGCAGATCTACGCCGATCATGACTCCCAGAACCCAAAACCACCCTCAGTTCAAAACTTTATCTATCTATCTATCTATCTATCTATCTATGTCACTTTTTTCTGACCACGATAACTGGAAAAATTCTGCATTAATCTTTTACAAACTGATACATAAAATCAAGGGGCATAAAATCTCGGTCAAGTTCGTTAATGGGCAAAATCGAACCAAGGGGGGGAGGGTGGGGGGGCTTTTTGTGAAAACAGAAAAAACCCCATAATTTCTTAATTATTATACGTATCGAATCCATTTAAAGTTATTAATACTTCTAGGAGAAGGGCCGAAAATTTATGTATGACAGATTTTTGATATAATTAAAAATGGCCCCAAGGGGGGGAAAAAAGGGGGGTTTTAGAAGAAAAAAAATCATAGCTTCGTCAATTCACAAGATATCAAATCCGCGTAAATTTATTATTAATCCTCTTAATATTATCTAAAACTTTTATATTGACAAGTTTTTTATAGGACCAACCGTTATCGCAAAAAAAAATTAAAAACAAAAAAAAATCCCTGCCGGCTCCGCCTGCAAACAAGTTATTTTTCGAAGTAGGCGGTTCCAACTCCCGCATCTTTTCGAAACTGATACATAAAATCAAGGGGCATAAAATCTCGGTCAAGTTCGTTAATGGGCAAAATCGAACCAAGGGGGGGGAGGGGGGGGGCTTTTTGTGAAAACAGAAAAAAAAACATAATTTCTTAATTATGATACGTATCGAATCCGTTTGAAGTTATTATTACTTCTAGGAGAAGGGCCGAAAATTTATGTATGACAGATTTTTGATATAATTAAAAATTGCCTTAAGCGGGGGAAGGGGGGGGGGTTTAGAAGAAAAAAATTCATAACTTCATCAATTCCCAAGATTTCAAATCCGCTTAAATTTATTATAAATCCTCTTAATATTATCTAAAACTTTTATATTGACAAGTTTTTTATTGGACCAACCGTTATAGCAAAAAAAATTTAAAACAAAATAACCCCTGCTGGCTCCGCCTGCAAACAAGTTATTTTTCGAAGTAAGCGGTTCCAACTCCCGCATCTGTTCGAAACTGATACATAAAATCAAGAGGCATAAAATCTCGGTCAAGTTCGTTAATGGGCAAAATCGAACCAGGGGGGGAATGGGGAGGCTTTTCTGTGAAAACAGAAAAAACCCCAAAATTTCTTAATTATGATACGTATCGAATCCGTTTGAAGTTATTATTACTTCTAGGAGAAGGGCCGAAAATTTATGTATGACAGATTTTTGATATAATTAAAAATTGCCTTAAGAGGGGGGGAGTGGGGGGGGGGGTTAGAAGAAAAAAATTCATAACTTCATCAATTCCCAAGATTTCAAATCCGCTTAAATTTATTATAAATCCTCTTAATATTATCTAAAACTTTTATATTGACATGTTTTTTATAGGACCAACCGTTATACCAAAAAAAAAAAAATTAAAAACAAAAAAATCCCTGCCGAATCCGCCTGCAAACAAGTTAGGTTTCGAAGTAGGCGGTTCAAACTGCCGCATCATCGTAAAAAAGGTCATTTCTTCCACAATTCCCGACAAACAGGCGCCCCACGGTCTGCGTCTTCGAAATCTACCTGTGCCTGTAGGCCGAGCCGTCAAGGATTTTTTTTTAACTTGTGTTTTTTTTTTTTTCCTTTTCTTTTTTTAACCCCTTGTATCACCGCTCTGCATATCTGCAACATACCCAAAAGTCAATGTTACACGATTTTATTTATTGGTTCTCTCTCCCAACACAGCAGTTAATATAAATTGTTTACAGAATTCTCAACAGACGGCGATACTGAATTAATTTTTAATGCAAAAGTTTCATTTATCATTTGAGCAGTTTTGCATCGTCATTGCTAAAACAAACACCATAAATTTTGTAAAATTATAAAGTCTAGAGATGTCCAAAAATAGATTTTTTTATAAAGGTACGTTCATATATTTTAAAATTTTGTATTAGAAAATTGACAATATTTATGAGAAGTGTGTATTTTTTTTTTTTGTTTATTACAGTTGTGAAAAGAGTACCTTTTAGTCAACAACTTTTGTTATTTGTATGTTCTAATTTTTTTTTAATTAATTTTTACATTCTTAAATTGATGTATTCTGACATCTGAGTAAATATTTCTCGAATTGGGGTTGAGTCGCAAAGGTGTTAAGTGCTACTGATACCAAAAATTCAAACGTGATCAGAAAATGTTAAATGTTTATCTACTCTACATGGTTAACTATTTATATTGATTTTATGCTTTCTTTCCATAAAAAGAACGTAATGGATTTTATAGATGTTTTCCCTAGTGTCAATGTTAAAACTCTTAGAAATAATTCTGTTGTCAAATCATATTAACCAGCTTTGAGTGAAATCACTAGGAAAACATGCCAGGATTTGTCTAATATGCTAATGGTTATTATTATGAGTCCATAAGCCCATGGTTATTTTGGAATTCTCAGAACTTTGGAAATATCCTTCAAAAATTGATAATGTCTAATAAATATTGCACATTATTTTATAATGTGCTGTAATAGGAAAAGCTCTTTAAAATAAAGCACTAGTTTCAACTCATAAAACACACAACAATTTATATTAAAAAAATACTATAGAAACTTTTTAAATCTTTAAATTTTCAGATTCGAGATTTGCTATTTGTAGTTTTCCGATTGGTTATTTTGCATCCACAATCTCTTGGAGCTGAAATTTTAAAATGAGTTAGATCAGACCCTATACATATACTGTACTTCCTGATATTTATTATCTCTAATGCCACGGCAATGTTGCCAGATTGTGAAATATTTTTATTAAAAATAGCTACCTTTTTTTTTTTTTTGTTATTACTATCAATCTTTTTCATCTAATCATGGAATGTCTGTTTTAAATATGGCTAAGTTTACTATTTGGAATTACTGGTACATATTTTGAATAAACAAAAATTCTCTAACTTGGCAACACTGCAGCTACAGTTCATACAAGTGTTTTCATACAAAGTGTATTTCCTGCATCAAACATGAACTAAATCAAACATAAGGAAAATGGGCTTGGCGGGCTACAGATAAGTTGTCGGCGGGGCAAATGTGGCCCGCGTGTTACCTGCTTGCTATTAAAGGACAAGTCCCATGAAATATGCTTAATTGCTGAAACGTCAGTGAAGGCTCACTGTGGAGACGTGAAATTTTTTTGGTTTCTGTCTGTCTGTCTGTTTGTCTGTTCTGTGATAACTGACGCAAAAATCATCCGATTATGTTGATTTTTGGTGTGTATGTTGGCGAGGTACATGGAATTAAGTGTATAGTTTTTGGTTAAATTTGGTTCATTCGTTCGAAAAATATAGAACATTTTCTTTTAAGTCATAATGCTTTTCAATGGGAAGTCAGGCGATTTTTTAATTTTAACATTCAATGAAAAGAAAATCATGCATTGGGAAAATTGTAAATGCTAAATTTATGAAATAAAGATCTTAATTTAATCCGATCGCTGTGAAAATTTGCCAATATATTTATTAGAATTACAAAATTAATTGTATAAATTATTGGGAAATTTTACGCATTAATTTGAAAGATATGAAACATTTTAATTTCTAATTTTGTACAAAAATTTCCAATGCATTTTTTTTTCTCTTTTATTAAATGGTTGTCAAGCAACTATATTTCAAAGAATATCAACAAAAAAAATTCAAGTGAATCACATTATTTTGACGTGAAATTTTATCAACAAAATATCTAATTTTTGGGTGATTTAAGTTTTTAATATGCTTTTTCTAATGAAATAGATGAGGATTTATTTTAACTACTAAAGGAAGATGACCGAATCTTTTCCAAACAAAAATTATAAAAATGTTGAATGTGTAAATAGAATATAAGTCTCATAAGAGGAATTTACATTTGTATCTAATACACAAAATTTTATTCAATTTCAGCAACATACGATGTTTAGGGGTTGAAAAATAAATATTATTTTAAGGATAGAATAAAATCTCAAATGCATTGAGACATATACTTGAATAATGAAATAGCACAATTACTGGAAATTGAGAATATAAAATTAAAGTGACTTCGGCGGGCGGAGCCCTCCTGAAGGAATGTATTCTTATTCTGAAAAAATACAGTAATAAGTAGTTTATCCTATTATTGCATAAAATTGTGTTTAATCTGATATTTCTAAAATTTCCAGAAGTTTCGGTAAATCTTATATTCTTATAAATGTATAAATAACTTTAAAAAATTGAATTTTAGGATATCAAATATTATGCCAATTATATTAAAAATTAGTGAGATTAATGAACAATGATTTGTAGAGCTGATGTTGAGGTCTCTGATCTGTAGATTTACTAGAATATGTGTACATTGGTTAAATTGACAAATTCCTTATTTTCTCCCCTCCCTAATGTTGGTCATTAAATTCAGTTATGAAATGTTGAAAAATTATTCGAAAGAGAGTAAATAACTTAAGCACAGTAGTTTAAAAATTTCAATTATAGAACAGATTTAATTTTTAATTTTAAATGCTGTAGTTTGTATGTTTGTATGTTTGTCTATAATATTGAGTTTATTATAAACAAACATAAAAATATGAAATTATAATATTTAATTTACATATTTCATTAACTCTTTCTATTATTATTAATTTTTGTAGGTTTATGTCTTGAAAAAATTCCTTTAACATCTACTAGTAAATTCAGAACTGCTGAAAGAGAAGATCAAATTTTACTATCTTTAGTTAGATCAGGTGATTTAACTTTGAGGTATTTACAAGAGATGGAGAGAACACAAGGTAATACAGGAGGTACAGTGCCACAATTAATGTCTGGAGCAAACCCACCAACATCTGGTTCTCCTTTACCTCCAAATACTGAATATCGAATAGGACCTATTCTTGAAACAGCCTTACAAAGAGCTCCTATTTTGTATATAAAAAATGGGTAAAATATTTAATCCTCATATGTATGACATTATAGCTTAATTTGTGAAGCTCAGTGTGCAAGAAATTTGTGATAAATATGTTTTTAATTTAAACTTTCTTATACAAATGAATTTGAATGCGTTCAAGATTGTTAATTTTTAGCATAAATGTAATTCACTTTTGAATATATATATATATTAAAAACTTTTGGTATTAAAATTCTATTCTTTTTAATATCACTTCATTGCATTACAAGTTGTAGAACTACAGAAATATTTTAGTTAACTTCTTTTTGACTAATTATGTCTGAATCAAGTTTATAAAACATAACTTTTTTTTTTCCACAAAAATAACAGTATTTTACAAACATAAGAAATTAGTTCTCAAAAATGAGACATAAATTTATAAATATAGGGCTCCATGAAAAAAAACTTGAACCGAACTTTAGTCTTAGCAAAAGATCATACAAAAAGAGAGAGAGACTAAAGCAATTGTAATTCTGTAATTCAAAATTTTTTTATAGACTAAGCTTTTAGACACTACTGGAGAGCTAAAATTAGAAATATTGATATTATTGTTTTATAATTTGGTAATGCATTCAAAATTAATGTTACAGATTCATTGTAGAAATTCCAAAAATCAAGTTTAAGCTTCTTTTCCAATTTGTTTAATGTACTATTTATTAGTATGCAATTGTAGTCTGTCTGTTCTTTTAAAAATGACTTCAAAACTATGTTTAAATATGCATAAATTTAAGTACTTAAAAAATTATATTTATTTAATACTTTTGTATTTTTTTTTAATCCAGAAATCTTAAAAGTGCCATAGAACAATATAGAAAGGTTTTAAGTGCTGTAGAAACTAGTTCAACACAGTCTTTACGACAGGTAATTTTTTTTTTCATTTTTAATGTTTTATAATTATAACCAAGCTTTTTATAGTTTCTACATTTTCTACATGAACTATATAATAAAATCATGTCTAATCTCATAAAAATTATTTAGACTAAATATTACCACCACTAACGCTGGTACAGTTTGCCAAAAAAATCAAAAAATCAAAAATACATTTTTAGTATAGTTTAACAGTTACATAAGTATACATTTTAATTTCAAAATTGTCACAGAAAAAAACAGAAATAGCCATTCGACTGGAAATTGTTTTCTCACAAAGTATGTTAAAAAAATATGCTTTTTTTTTTTTTTTTTTTTTGGGGGGGGGGGGGGGGGGGGTTCATTCTGTAACTGCACCAAATGCATATTTGAAGTTTCTGGAAATTTATTTCCATTAAAAATTTTAAGGTTACAAGTTATATATTTTTTGGAAAATCAATTTCTAGAATTGTATATTTTTAAAATTATTTTTTGATAAAGATATGAACTGAGACCTATGGTTTTTTAAGCAGAAAGCAACTTTTAAAAGCTTTAAATATACAATATCAAAATTACATCTCATTCTGCCAAGTAGTTTTTAACAGTTTCCAACATAGTTGAAAAGTATTTATGATTTTGGTTTGTTTGGTCATCTGTCCATGTTCTAACTCTCATAAATATACTCTGATTGCTCTGAAATTTGTATATGTTAGTGTCATTTACTACAGCACAATTGCTATTGAAAATTATAATGGAGTTTCCATTATATATGTTTTTTTCTTAATAGTTAACCCACTCTTTGTATTCAATATGTATTTAATTTAATTATTTTAAAATTATATTCTAAATTTAATTTGTCTGTTCATCCCATTCCTTGCAGTTAAGTCTATCTCTTTCTATTATTAAAGATAATGTTGTTATTTTAAATCATCCTTCTACACTCTATTTCTTCCAGATGTACTTTTGATGTAAATAAAAAAAAAAAGAGAAAGAAGAATAATTCCTTTTCATGTCTGCATTTCACACTTAAAATGTAGCCGTTAAATATTATCTCAGGAATTTTCTAATTAGACATATCTAAAATGATTCTGTTACTTCGCTTCCTTTTTCAAATGCTCTTTGTGCAAAATGTTGCATGGGTGCATCTTGTAAATATGTCTATAGTTCATAAATTTTACACTCAGCAGATGTAATGTCTAAATGCTTGAGATAATTTATATATATAATAGAGTTTCCATTATAAAAATGAAGTGTGCATTTATAGTTCATTTACAGGGACAGTCAAAAGTATTTCTGTTACTTTACGGTCAATGGGAAAAAATAATTTCAATTACATTTTGATTATGTTACACTATTCAAGCATAATGAAATTGATATGCATTTATTTAGTAGACAGGCCTCCCAATTGGTTCCCTTCCCCCCCCCCCCTCTAAATTCCCCTTTTTAGAAAAAGGTCCCCTTTAGTTACCTTTAGTCCCCTTTTAGTGACTGGAAAAAAAATTTGCTTATGTGAGAAAAATACCGCAAAATACAAAAAACTTAAAAAATTGCTAAAAGTTCAAAAATCATCGAGGACAAAATTTACTATAATGGGCTAAACGTTGTAACCGAAATTCTTTCACGAATGTCAAAAAATCACCGAGGAATGTGGAAAAATGTTTAAAAAATGCATTGAAAATCAATAAATATTCAACAATCTCAGAGGACAAAACAAAATTTATTGTCAAAAAATCACCGCAAAATGCAAAACACCTCTTTGTATTAAAAAATTAGACAAAAATTCAAAAATCACTGCATGAATTCTGAATAAATTTTATTGAAAAGAGAACAAAATTTATTAAACTGGGTTAAAAGATTGAAACTGGATTCCTTTTCAGAATGTCAAAAAATTGTTGCAAAACGCGAAAAAAATCTAAAAATCACATAAAAAATTGCACAAAATAAAAAAACTGCTAAAAGTAAAATTTCCATAAAAAAATTGCGAAAAATTTAAAAATCACTATACAAATTCTGAATAAACTTTATTGAGATAAGAAAAAAAATTACTACTGGGCTAAAAAATTGAAACAGAATTCCTTTTATTAATGTGACAATATCACCATAAAACATGAAAAAAAGGTAAAATCCTGTAAAAAATGAAATTAAAAAAATATTTAATCAAAAAATTCAAAAATTAACTTTTGGCATATAGGTACCTCTCTGCCAAATCTGCAGAGAAGTATATTCCAGCTATTAAAGGAAATCTTAATTATAATTTCTTCCTTTTTTTAAAAAAAACACTTTCTTTAATACTAGCTGACCTGCCTGGCATTGTCCGAACCTGAGTAATAAACTTAAATCTCTTAAAAAACAAAACTCTGGCCAGGGTTACCGATGACTTCGGCACTGTATACCGGGCATTCTCATACACTCCAGAAAATCTTTTATTTCCCCCTTCCACCGCCAGGGAAGCATTCTGTTCTAAGCAAACCTCTTTGTGAATGAACCTCTGAGATAGGTCCCTGCTGCCTGCGACACTATATAGTAGGCGTGCTACAAAAATTGGAGAAGATGGAAACATTAGCCAAGTTATTGAAATAAAGCACAGTTAGAGAAAATAACCTTGAGGAAGGTGCTGAGGGGGGAGGAAATATTCAAGTGTCCTTCAGCAAATGACTAATTAGGAGGACCACTATGCATCTTTAAAACTTTGTTAGTTTGGTTAAGCTAGGAACTTAGTTACAAATTTGGCTTAAACTACTATTCGGAAATAGTGGTAACTGCTATTCATAAATTTAGTTTAATGTTATAGAGAGTGACTATTAAGTTAATTATAATGTTTGGAATCAGTTGCATTGAAATCAGAAAGATAGTTGCTGAGTTATGGAAACAGGGCATAGTTAGAGAAAAAACCACCTTGAAGGAGGGTGCGGGGGAAGGGGGGGGGTGTTCAAGTACCCTTCAGCATATAAGTAGGAGGACCACTATGCATCTTTAAAAACTCATTCATTTGGTTAAGGTAGGAACTTAATTAGAAATTTGTCTTAGACTGTTATTCGGAAATAGTGGTACCCGCTACTCATGAATTAATTTATTTTAATCTTATAGAGGTTGATTATTAAGTTAAATATGATGTTTGGAATCAGTTGCGCTGAAATTGGAAAATTAGTTATTGAGATATGGAAGCAGAGCACAGTTAGATGTGTTCAGAAAAAGTCTTGAGGGGCCGTGTGTTCAAGTGACCTTCAGTAAATGACAGAATAAGAGAACCACTATCCATCTTTAAAGATTGATTCATTTGGTTAAGCTAGGAATTTAATTTGAAATTTGGCTTAGACTATTGTTCGGAAATAGTGGTAAGTGCTTTCTAGAAATACACCTTGAAGCTATGAATGCTGGTTTTTATGATAATTTAGCAAAATGGAACTGGTTTGGAGAAGTTCGGAACATTATTAGCTGAGTTATGAAAATAAAGCACAGTTAGGGAAAAAACCTGGAGGGAGGGGCCATGAGGAGGCGCGCAGTCAGGTGCTCAATAACAAATCGCTAAATTTGACTGTAGGTATGCATCAACTGAATACGGGCTGTGTACTTTTATTTGGATATTAAAATTTAATTTTTACGAATGCTGTAATTTAAAAGAAGTGGATTAAATTAAAATTTCTTGTAGTAATTGATAATACAAATGTGAAAGGAATGAAATACTAATTTAAATACTAAATTAAAAGGATTTTAAAATGAAATTGCAGAACGTTTGCGATCCCCGACCTGAAGATTTGCTAGTTTCATTACTACAATAAATGAAATTGATATTTATAGTATTCTTTTATATACAGATATGAATAATCAAACATAAGACAGAAAGTAATAGATTTTTCACAACTTGTGCTACTTAAAAAATGCTATACGTTTTAATAAAAAGGGCTTGAGCCCCATGAACCCCTCCTTTCCCTATGTCCTTGAACATTATTATCTGCTTCCTGATTAATTTGATAGATTGCTATACTAAAAAATATGGAAGGCAGAGTTTAAAAATAATAATAATGTGGTTTAATATTAAAAATTGTATTAGTCATGTGAAATTAATTAAACACAGCTATTTATAAGAATTTTGTTCTGGTAAGAACAATTTAAAAATTAAATTTGATAACTTAGCTTTTCAGTTAAATCTAAAGATTTTATGCACTATGACCATTGCTGAAATTACACTTTTAATAATTCTCACATCAGATGTCCATTAATGGAAATTGACTAATTAAGCATTCCAGTATTGGACACTGGTCCTAAAACTTTTATAAAAAAGTGAAATTTTGTAAATGGTCATTAGTGCATAAAATTCGAATTTGTCTGTTCTATCAAAATAAAATCGTGAAATTTTTACAAGAAAATACAGAAGATATAAATTATTTAAGTCAAACCAGCTCTGTAAAATTTTTCCTGAAAGACAGCGAAACTGTGACACATTATTTTTTGCTTCCTGACTGTTTTAATTAAGATTGTCACCAATAACCCATATTTTTTATAAACGAAACACTTTGGAAGATACCCATTATTGGCACAATTATCCCGTATAGATTGAAATACAAAATTTTATAAATGATAAAGAGTATGAGACAGATCATTATTAGCTTTTCTATTGCTTAAGAGGCTATTTCACTCACAGGAAAACACCCATTCGCTAATGTTAATTCTATGAGACAGTTATTTTACAATATTTTGTTTGTATTTTAAAATTTTAAATGATTTTTTTTATTATTATTATTGGATAGCTGAGCTCAATCTCTCCGTAGGCCGTTTTTTTTACTTTTTTGATTTTGGTTGCAAGTTTTATTTATGAGTTTTACGAAACCAGTTCAAAGGGCTGAAAAGTCCCTTCACAAAATTTTTCATCCCAAAACTGAACTTTTCTTAAAATTCTTTGTCTTAAAAATAGACAAAAAAAAAAAACCTTTCTTTTCGCCTTCTTTTTAGAAAGAAATATATTTTCTGCTTCCAAACTGAATCTTTCAGAAATTTAATCATTTAAAAATAAATTTGACCTGACATAAAATAACTGAACTTGTCAAAGAACATATTACTTAACTTTTTTATACATAAAAAAGTTCCTGTGTAAAGGATAGATAGATACACAGAATCCTGAATATAACAATAATTTCAAATTCACAAATTTCTTACTAGATAGAATTTTCCTAAATATATAAAATATTTTTACTATTTTACAAAAACAGAACTCTGTGAGAAAAATGTGGATGGATCCTGATTGTAGTAATGAAACTAGCAAATCCCTGACTTTACGAGATGCCTCCCCTTCTCATGTGCTTTGTATTAATATAGAGTAGATACTGACCAAATGGTATAACTGTATCACAATGTGCAGTTTTCATCTTATTTTTGTCGTGTAGCACTTGGACTAAGATTTTCTTGCCTTTTGCATAAAATTTGAATTTTGAATTTTATCTTTTGAACTGAGCTTAAGCTGCTGTCAGAAGCTCTGTAGATTCATTTAATTTCTAAGCAATATACTAAACATTTGTCATGATACCATAATTTAGATAACATCTCTTAAAAATATGGTGTTCTTTCAAAGAGGAATTTTATTTTTCATTTCTGAGAAATATGATTTCTAACTTTTTTTTTAAAAGCCAATAACAGGTTGAACATTGCTTTCTAAGCTTATTTTAAGAAACTTTTTCATTTATTTATTTATTTATTTTTAATGTTTCATTTAGACTATGTCACGTCAACTTGCTGAAGTGCTTTTAAGAGGTGTTTGTGAAAAAAATTACATTAACTATACAATAAAGCAAGAAGGGAAAAATCCTGAAAGTCCATGGAAGCCTAAAAAATATATGGGACCCAAGTAAGTATTTTAATGTAAAATTTACTGAAGCGCAGCGAGCCAACAGTGAGCGAACCTTCCTTTGTATCCATTCCAATATTACAATGTAATAAACACTATTTCTCAGCAATGGCTTGATCAATTACAATGTAACTTACTGCAAACATAGATCTTTGTAAGATGGAGGTAATAACACAGCTTGATTTTCAATCTGTGGACTGTGTAATTATAGGTCAAAGTTCTAATCCAATCATTATATACAACAATCTTCCATGAATGGGTTAGGCATTGCCGCAATGTATATATACATAGGTTGGCCCTCCCCCTACCACTGCCAAGAGCAATGAATAAGCTCAAAGCTACCCTGGTCGTTGATGACCTTTTACTTAATGATAATATATCACGTTAGAATTTTTCCAGTGGGCTGTTCTGTAGTCAGCCGACACTGCTGCAATCTATATAAATGTCGGTCATAATTTGAAATGAGAAAAATAATTTAGCGATGAAATTTAATTGTAGTACATATTTTTCTTAATTTTATTTTTATAAAGTGTTTTCTTTTGAATTCAGTAATCTGTTAAGAGCTTTTTCACCTGGATAAGTTTTCTGAATTTCATAGACACAAGCTAGCTTGCCGTGCTTCAGTTACAAATACTTGATTCAGCCTAGTAAAAGAGTCCTTCTGGCCTGTACTGGGAAGAAAAGGTAGCTTTCCTATACATAGGTTGGCCCTCCCCCTACCACTGCCATGAGCAATGAATAAGCTCAAAGCTACCCTGGTCGTTGATGACCTTTTACTTAATGATAATATATCACGTTAGAATTTTTCCAGTGGGCTGTTCTGTAGTCAGCCGACACTGCTGCAATCTATATAAATGTCGGTCATAATTTGAAATGAGAAAAATAATTTAGCGATGAAATTTAATTGTAGTACATATTTTTCTTAATTTTATTTTTATAAAGTGTTTTCTTTTGAATTCGGTAATCTGTTAAAAGCTTTTTCACCTGGATAAGTTTTCTGAATTTCATAGACACAAGCTAGCTTGCCGTGCTTCAGTTACAAATACTTGATTCAGCCTAGTAAAAGAGTCCTTCTGGCCTGTACTGGGAAGAAAAGGTAGCTATCCTAATTCTTCGTTGAGAGAATTTAGCTAATTTTACTTGAAAACACAAAAACTGAATTGCATGGAACCTAATTATAGAAAATTCCCCCCTTTTCATTAATACTGAATAAAAATTTTGAGAAATTAGTCTGCTATTGCCAAATTGGCTTCATTTATGTCATGGTGACTTAATTTTGTCGCCAAATTTATTGATAATTCGGCAAGTATATCATGTTTGGTGAGAATTTGATGGTGGCAGATGCTGGAAGACTCTGTTACATATGCATGTGTGAATATTTATGAGCACCAATATCTGGGAGCACGTCAGTGCATCTGCCAATTTTGCACAGGCCATAAGCTACTTTTTCTTGAACCATTTTGGCATACTTTTGACCCCCTCATAACTTTGTCTTGGGGAGAACTACAAAGTTTTCTTTTTTAACACACATTAATAATCAAACTAAACTTGGTTCCACAATTTCATGTTTCTGTATTTAATATTTGTATAATTTTTAATATTAGTTAATAATATTTGTTTTAATAAAATTTGTTTTAATTTAATAATATTTGTTTAATGTTTGTTTAATTGTGATGTAAGCGCGATGAAAGCAAAAGTGATAGCGTCGTTTGTTGTCACAACCGTTATACATTTCTTTTTAGAAATGTATAACGGTTTATACATTGTAATTTATATACATTGTATTTTATACATTGTAATGTATAGGGCAATTTTTATTGCCACTATGTTTTTGCTGGCGTCCAGAAGTAGACTACCATTTTTTGACATCGACAGAGAAATTCACAGTGAAAGAAATAGGACTTTGCCGCTAATAAGAAACTGTTAAGTGAACTTATAATGAACCTACCAAAATAATTCCTATAAAATATTAGCCTTACATTGTTTATTCTAACTAAAAATACAATCATTATTTCAAGTTTTATTTTTCTACCATAACATTATTTTTAATAATTTTAATTTTCGTGAAATACTTTACTTTTGAGAATTTTATTATTATAAATTGAAATCTTCTAACCTACCTCTCTATATTAAAAAAATATATAACAATTAGGAAATGTGCCAAACAATTTGGAAATGGACCAATGAAAATTTGTGTAGATCTTCCTGGCTTTTTTTTCTTTTCTTTTCTTCTAGAAAATAGGGATTGCTGCGTGATACTGAATAGAATCGCAAAGCGATTACACCGCCCGCGGGTTGGAGAGTGTAGCAAGCAGGGGGGCAGGGCCCCCCTAGTAATTTTTTTAAAAAAAGTAATTGATAACATGTAATCAAGGTATGTAATCAATAAAGGCTCAAATTCTAATACTTATAATTAAGAATTGAAAAATCAGTTAAAATTACATCATGTTGACACAATCATATAAAATTTTTTTTAGTTTTATCAATGTTAAAATGCATTTTAAGCTAAGCATAACATCATTTTCACCGGTGCAAACTTTTCACACATACTTCATATACACTACTTTTATGCTTAAACACCATGTATAAAAATATATTTTGTATTTAATTGTAATAGAAAAATGGCATCAACAAAGTTATAATGCATAATGATAAAATATATCCAATGGACAATATACCCATGACGTCACAATAAATGTGAATTTTTATTCGCTTATAAAAATAAAGTGCATGCGGATAAATAATTTTACCAAAATTTAATTTGAAAATTAAAAAATTCGGTCTAAAAGCCACTTGTCTTTAATATTTATTATTTCTCTTTTATCCTCGAAATAGTAAAAGTTATTCGATTGCCGACTTTATGATGTCATATGCAGAAGTAAAAGTTTAATTTAAAATTATGGTTAATTAATTAAATTTTCGAACAAACAAATGTACGATAACAAATCTGTGTCCAAATATCTGTCATTTAAAAGAAGAATGATGTAGTTTGATGCAGTAGTTTGTTCTCATGGACTGTCGAAAGAAAACGCTTAGTGTTTTAAATATATAGATGCTTCTCTTTTTATTATGCGATGATCTGCTGGGTGTTTTTTTTTTTTTTCACATAAAGTACGCTTTTTTTTTCAAAACAAACACAGTTTATTATATAGATGAAACTGCACACACAGACAAAAAAGAAACTTCACAATACATATAAATATTAAACTAGCCGAGTAACCACTTTAACATTTCACTATTACACAACACTATCTTAATGACACTCCATTGCCCCTAGTACATACATATTTTTAGTTTTACCGATTACATTTATTTATTTATATCGGAGACTTCACTCCACTCGCCTCTCGCAATGTCAGCCTTTGTGAACAAAACAAATATAATTAGATTGTTTCCTTTTTCAAAAAGATAATAAAGGAAATTTTATCAAGTAATATACCTTATAACGAGTGTATAAAAAAAATTTGATGGATGAATTTTATTTCTTAATATATATGTATGGTAAAGTATAAAACATGAAAGTTCTTAACCTCTTCGCGACGAGCGTCCTTTACAGAATTTTTAATCTTTTACCACAGGTTTTTCAAAACAGAAATTTTTGCCTAATCGAATCTCAGAAATGCTATCATTAAATAAGGCAAAGCTTACAATAAAAAGTAACTGGTGGGAATAATCGAGGATTCTGAGCATCTTATGTGGCATGTATATGTGTCGTTCGTCCCCAATGGGTTAATGATGTAAAACTCACTAAATATATGTTTTCTATTTTTTGTGTTTTAGTTGAATAAAAGTAGCTTTTATATTTTGTTTTTATTTATATTATTAATTACTATATTTTTTTTATAGTTTATTTTGTCCTAAAGACGAAAATGAAGAAATTCTTTTACTACTTTTTATAAGTGAAGCCATGGTAAATAAGTTTTTTTTTTTATTATTATATATTGTTGAATATTTGTAAACTTTATTTCATTTTGCTTGATATTTGAAGCAAACTTGTATAAATGTTAATATTTTTATGCTGTTTTCATAATTTTTTAATTTTTAACCTTTTACTCCATTAATTTGCTACTAAGCACTCTCTTTGATTCAATCAACAGATTTTCATTCTTAAAATTACTTTTTGTACAAAGTATAAATACAAAAAATTATAATTTTTCCAAATTTTGTTTTAAAATCATGCTTTTTTTTTATGAATGCATAATTTTTTCACTATATTTATTCATTAGTTCTAAAGAAATTTTTAAATGAATTTGAGAGCCTTTTTTTTTTTTTAAATGAGAAATTGTTTGAATTTAAAAAAATAGATGCTATTAGCTTTAATTAATATTGTATTGAGTATGGTAATATCAGCTATTTAATAATATTGATTGAAGTTTGATATATTTAAGGATTTTTTTTAAGTGCTAATTTCATGAGTGTAATTTATTCCTTTTTTTTAATTATTATTTTAAAATTCTGTAGCATGGCAGTTTAACTTAAGGGATTTTTTCTTCAAAACATAAATATGATCAAAATAAAAATAAACCCTCATTAAATAGCAAATGCTTCAACTTTATTTGAATTATTGATATGAATAAGTAAAGATTAACTTTGAAATGCAATTTCCAGAATTCAGATGTTTCTTTAAAACTGTATATCCTGGAAAAGTGGCCTTTTATTTATCTACAAACTAGCAGATCTGCCTGCCATTGCCCAGGCCTCTTTATTATCACCTTTAAACTTTATGACACTAAATCTTGCATGAAATGCTAGATATTAAAGTATCAATATTTCTGTTAATTATTAAAATCTTGATACAGCTCAATTTAAAATTTTTGCGACACACATCAGGTCCTCTCAAGGCACAACATTACACTGCAGCACACCAGTTGAAAACCATTGCTTTAAGTATATCTCGCATGTACAAATAAAAAAAACCGTAATAAACCTCTTGACTATGATGTCACCAGCACCGTCATGGTAATGACGATAAAGAGGGTTGTTTAGCAAACCCACTTTTTTTCTGACTTTCTTCTTTGTGTTTCAGAAAAAAGAAAAAAAAAAATCTTTCTTTAATAATTACTAGATGGAACCCATCAAAACTTGACAGAAAAAAATTACTAATTGAATCACGTATAACAAAATTAAGCAAGAAAAATTTCTGTAGAAACTCTGACACTAAATTTTTAATAGTAAAAATCATTTATTTATTTTATTTATTTATTTATTTTGCAATATATTCATCCAAAGTGAAAACAATTATTTTAATGTGCATAAGCCTAAAAAATATTTATTTTATGTTTTCTAAGAAAAATAATTGTGAGAAAAGCTTTTATTTCCTTTATCCTTCTTTTATTAATCCTTTTTTCCAAAATTTCCACTTTTTCTGGAAAAAATTGTTTTATTTTTCTTTTCATCGCTTTAAAATTTCTGGAAATTTTACATCTCTAGCATGCTTAAATAAAAGAGGATACGGAAAATATGGCTTTATTAACAATGAATAGCAAAACAAAAGGAACACTTTTTTTTTTTTTTTTTTTTTTTTTTTTTTTTGGTGAAGCAAAAGTTTTCTTATCTCATGCAGTGTTTACAACCTATCTAGAGAAAATTGACTTGATTGAGTGAATTGAGTGAACAGTTAAAATTCCTGTTGCAAGTTGAATGTTTCACAGCATTAGTGCAATCAATTTTTCTTTAATGTTACAGTTAGAATACAGATATTTGTCCAGTTGTCAGAACTGAACCCAGTTCAGCTGAGTTCTGATAATCTGCACTGTATTGTTAATTTTAATTTTGAATTTTATATTGTTAAAATATTAATAACATTTCTATCTGTATAGCTGTGTATAAAAGCGTTAGATTTTGAATCAAAATTAAAAATAGTGCTGTATTTTTTTTTTTTTTTAAACATACTATTAATTGTTTCTTAAAAATTAAGTAATCTCTGGTTATGCCAACATTTATTTTTTTCTGTTTGTCTTCTCTTTGTAATAGGCAGTTAGAAATGCTGTATTAGACATATCACCCGAATTTCGAGAAGCTCGTATTCATTCCTATAACAATGTTACTGCAGTGTATGATCTGCTGACAGTATCTTTATGCAGACGATCTCAATTTAGTTTGTTAGTAGAGGTAAATACCTTGAAATTTTCTGGAAAATAATTTGATGTTTTTATTCTATTGTGTTATGTATTTTCTGTAACATTATTTGCAAACTGAATTTTTTTGTGACCTTTTTTTTTCATTTTTAGTCTTTTGAAAGAGCTATGAAGTTTGTCTTTGAAGAGAAACATGTATGGTCCCAATTTGCTTTATCTTTAGTAGCGGCTGGTAAAGTAAGTTTCTTATTAATTAGAAAAGGCTTGTAGTATTTGAATTAATATTGATGTAGTATTTTCTAGTGAATAAAAAATGGTATAATGCTTAATGAATTTTAATGTACTACAGGACTCATTAATAAAGGCAAATGTTGATTATTGCCGAAATGTCAGCAAAGTTTACTGTGGAGACCCAAAAGCTTTTTGGTGTCTGTGTGTTTATCTCATAATAACTGTCGCAAAAAGCATCCAATTAATCTGTTATTAAGTAGGTATGTTAGTGAGGCACTTGGAATTAGCTGTATAGTTTTTGATTAAATTTGGTTTATTCATTAGAAAAATAGAGAACTGTTTTGTTTACATCATAATGTTTTCTATAAGAATTCAGACGATTTTCAAATTTTACCATTCATTGAAAAGAAAATGGCGCATTTGGATAATTGATTTAAATGTAAAATTATGGATGCTAATTTTTTTCAATTGGGACAGGGGTATAACAAAGAACTTTTTATATATATATTTTTTTGTTATAACCCTTTTCCTATCCCCTAAATTTAATATTTTAATTTAAATATGCCTTTTTTAAAACTAGGTATCATAATTAATTCATTACTTTCTTTCAATTCTCTAACCATCTATTGCTTTAATCAATTTATTTCCACGCTAAAATTCTTTCTTTTAAAATGATACAAAAAGAAAAAAAAATACTTTCATAACCCAAAATTGAATCACATATCTAACCGCTTAGGCTAAAAATAGTTTCAACAACATGGCTTAACTTCAATGCGCTGCAGATGTAAAAAAAAAAAAGAATAAAATAAACTTTCATGTTCATAGATACTCGGCTGTTATAACACCCACACACACATTTTACATTTCTCTCATGCATTTTGGTTCACAGATGTACATTTGTTTCTAAAATTAGCATTCTCTCTGTTTCATAGCTCTAACAAATTTTTATATGCTTAACATTTTCTATTCCCTTATTTTGTATGTTCTCATGCTTAAAATGGTCTCTCAGACCCATCCCAAAAGCCATAAATATTTCTATAACCCTTGCCAACGCAGGCAGACCAGCATACAGTTCAAGCATTTATTATGCCAATCCCTTTGTTTTCCTATTCTTCACTGCCAAATCCTTTATGAGTTAGTGACCTTGTCGCCAAAAACTGTTCTCGAAACTTGATTAGATTACTCACTTACATCTAAGCTTGCTTGCGAAATGGATCTCCGACCCATTGCTTTTCTTTTCTCCTTTGATCCTCCAGGTGCCTCTCCTCAGAACCTAGCCAACATATAAGCTATGGATATTTCGTAAAATAAAAAGCTATATCTGACTATGTGTTTTACAGTACATTGGTTATTACATATCACAGTAAAACTTGTAAAAACAAAAATAATCTTTAATATATTTTTTTTTTTTTTGTAAATTTTATTTGTTCTGAAATCTTAATTTTATAACTTTGTAAAACTAATAGATGGTTGATATTATAGCCCATTAAAGAAACTCTTTCATTATAATGAACATTGAAAAATATCCCAAATATTTGTCTACTCTTGGCTGTTATTGATGCTTTTAAAACAATGACCATCTAAGATCACACTTTCCAGTACAATAATTTTCCCCAGTTTTCTTATCAGTTTCGTTGTTTTAAAAACTTATATATTTTCTAAAACATGTGGCTTCAAAAGCTAACATTTGTTGGTTTGATGTTATGCAGTTTAAATGAAATGACTATGAATGGGAGGATTTTTTTTGCATGTAAATAGTTAGTTGTTTAGTTAATTTTAAAGTGCTAGTGTCATCTGTCACACGAGGGCTAAATAGATTGGGACATGAAATCTGTCCAGCTACAAACATTCAAGTCAACTCATATTCAAATCCAGTATCTCTAGACTAGTAGATGGCACACTAACCACTAGCTAGCATGTAAAAAAAATTTAGTCATCCTTAAAAAAAAAAAAAAAAAAAAAAAAAAACCTCTCTATGTCACACTAAAAAGGGACATTGCTTAATAAAATTTCCACACCCTTCTCTTTATATTTTCATTTAAAATAAATAAAAATAGTATTTGTGGTATTTTTCTGAACACACTAAAAGTATAAAGTTTATTTACAAATTGGCTACTATGTCATACAAAAAGTTGCTGTAAAACCAATGATATTTCAAAATAGAAAGACAAATAAATTTAAAAGCATGATTTGAAAAAAAAAGTTTTCAAGGGGGGGGGGGGGGGGGAATTATTAAGTATAAAAATCTTTGTTATGAGTCTTAATGTTCCCAGTTCTAAAAAAATGAAAATAAGTCTAAAATAATTATTTAGCATTTCTAAATAGAATAAATTGTTTCCATTTTAAATATATATATATATATATATATATATATCAATGTTGTTTTTGCTTTTTGACAACAAGTGAAAAAACATTTTAATTTATATTAGTAATTGATTGATGTAATGTGAAAACTGTATAAACCAAAATTTGTCGAATTTAGCACCAAAAAAAAAGAGAGAGAAATTATGAGGTTTTTTTGCTTTTTAAATAATTTTTTTTGTAGGAAAACTTAAACTTAGATTAAATTTTGTTTCTTCAAGGTTGACTTTGATTTTTTTAAAAATAGTAAATTCATTTTCTTTTCCTATCTTTACTGCATGTTAAGACAATTCTATGCATTATCATATAATTGTTTTCCAGCTTATCTGGACTCATATTAAATTTTGGCCCCAATTCATGGTTTTAGTTATTTGTGTTTGTAAATTAAAATAATTTAAATGAAAACTTTATACCAAAGTCAAAATTAGCCAGAAAAATTAAATTAATACTGCTTTAAAATATAGAAATGTTAGTTTTTATGGTACTTCTCCATTATCCTGTCAATCACTTCCCAGAAAAAAAACAATCATCAAACTATAGGATTGAATGCCAAAAATGCATGATAGTGATGTCACATTAACTTGATGTCTGATTTGATATACGTGTTTGTTACATCATCAAGTTATTTTTAATTTGATATTTATCTGTATTTTCAATGATGTTTTACTGATTTATTAGTTTGTTAGGTAAAATAACAATTATATCATTGAACAGTGATGTCACGATTAGGGCTGGATTATTTATCTATAAATCGGTCAAATATTTATATATTTTAAATATTGCAATAACGATATTCAAACTCTGACTCTGCTGATATATCCCAATAACAATAATATTGTATTGTGCTCACTGCCATTTCGAGCCCCAAATAACAGTTACAAATATCCCGTACCAATATACCTTTCAATACCTTCTTTCGTCTGATCATGTATTTATTCACTAGCCTGCTTCATCCAAAACAAAAAATCTCCCTCCGCTGATTATCTCTCTGTCTTTTCTGAAAGCAAGGAATATCCCAATACATTCACATTCTATGTTTGTTACTACCTATCTCTGCAAACCACAAAGAAATAACTACTGAATAACACTTATCGCTAGTTTCTTGTTTGGCTGCTGCTATTGGTCATGATATATATATCAAGCCATTTGATATATCATGTCCAATAAGATGAGTTTGAATATGCATTGGTTATTGCAGTAATATTGATATTGCTTGATGTGATTTCCCGGATTTGGAATGAACTTGTATCTGTGCGTAAATGGAGTGTCCAGAATCAGGTAGATTCGGTATTTTTTGGTTGCCCAGATCATAAAAAAGTATTTTAAATACATTGACATTTTTATGATGAATTTCACTGGATTATCGAAATTAACTCTTTGCTTATTCTAGTGAATTTTATTACGAAATGAAATTTCTGTACGGGGAAATTTATATCAGTTATTCAGCGAACAATATATTTTTTTTTTCCTATGAGAGGTACATTAAGAGGCTACTTCGTTCACGTAAAAACACCCGCTCACTGATGTTAATTCTATAGGACAGTTTTTTTTAAAAAAATCTCTTTTGCATTTCAGTATATTTTAACAAATTTTTTTGCTTTGGATAATTGAGTTGATCTCTACAGTTGCCGCTTTTTACTTTTTTGATTTTTTTTTTAAATTGTTTTATGAGGATACTTTCACTTTTGGAATCTGTTTTGAAAGTGAGAGTATCCTCATAAGAAAACCTGTGAAAAAAAATCAAAAAAGTAAAAAAGGGACGATTGTAGAGATCAACCTCAGCTATCCAATGCAAAAAAAAAATCGTTTAGAAATATTGAAATGCTAACGAGATATTTTAAAAGAACTATCCCATAAGATTAACATTAGCGAGAGGTATTTTTGCATGAGTGGAACAGTCTCTTAAAGAATTTAAACAACATTAGATAATAATTAATTCAAAAATAAATTAATTATATGGTTGCAAAGATTAATTTTGTAGTAAATCATAAGGTTGTAATAATATGCAATATTTATAACATTTCTTAATTTCATATTTTTAGCCATCCTTTGCCAAATTAAAAATAAGAAACGATAATGATCATTGATAAATTGTTTTTCAGGATAAAGGGATTTTCTTTCCAAGATTAAACAAAGGGTATATGCCAAAGAGACCATAATACACTGGTGGTTCGACCTGGGCCCATACTGTACGTACAAAATAAACGAAATTAGTCTCAGTTTGACCAAACTAAACTTGAACTATGTTACGCCACCGTACATTGTTTCTGTATTAATCTATGCTAATTTAATTCATTAATTTCGGTTAATTATACACTTAACTTAATCTTATAATCATTTTTCAGTAAAGTCCTTTTTCTTTCTAAATTTTCAAATATTTTCGTTAAAGTAATTTTATTCTGTTATTAAATAATAATATTAATCAATAAATCAAATGTTTTAATTATTAAAATCATTAATATAATATTCAGTTAAAGTAATATCAGTAAAAAGATAAGTTTTTCGCGTGTCAATACAAACTGATACGAAATATTTCTAAGTCCAAAAACGAAAATCATAATTATTAAATATTAAATATTTTGTATTAAAACCATATTTAATCTATAGATAAAAAATTCTACTTCAAGAATCCGTTTACGGTTTTTAAATACGTTATTTAGTTCAGCAGTTATGGCAAGAAATTCTATTTATTCAATTCTCTTTTCAAAGATCGCGCGTTTTGTTTTGCAGAAATATCGACATTTTGATTGCGCATCTTCCCCAAGATACTTGTTGTTTACGATCACGTGACAGGATTTCTCGGAAGAAATAGCGTACAGTTCATTGCACTCAGGCAGAGACGCGCTCCCATCTCAGCGTCCATCCGGGTACTTTTACGGCGTCGTTGCCATTCAGGAGTAATGATGATTTTATTAACTCTGCGTTGCGTAGCGAACGCTCGATAATGCTCGATGCTCATTGGCTGAAAGTTAGCTTTCAAAAATCTAACTGACTTTTGAGCATGATGTTTTCAATCACTTGTCAGCGAGGGATTAACGCGTTCGGTTGCACTATTTAAGCTGCGGACCTTCGGGTCCCGCAGAGAAAGTTCGTTTCAACGATGTTAGCTTCAGCAGCCTTCAAAGTTATTGCATTTTAGAGTGTAAACTCTCTAACTAAATTTTTATCGCAGCATGGAGATTGCTTAAATCATTTCAAGTAACTTTTCCTGATAGCAGCCTCATACCAACCATTCCGGCCATCGTCGATCATCTTAGGCCCGTAGCTTCATCTGTAATGAGTTGTTATAACATCCAGCTAAACTTCGCTAAATTTTTTTAGCCTGAAATCTCTTGTAACGGAGATAGCTTGAAACATCACAACTCAATTTTCCTGATTGTTAGCAGCTTCATCAAACAATCCATTCCGACCATCATCGATCATCTTAGGCCCGTAGTTTAATCTGTAATGAGTAGTTTTAACATACAGCTAAGCTTCGCTAAATCCTTTTTTAGCCTGAAATCTCCAGTGATTCATACATCTATAGAAGTAGTTCTGTTTTTCCCTCTTTGAATTCACTCAGCGTGTCCCATCTATCATCTTGGTTCCGTTTTAAACGATTTTAACTTCACCTCTCTTCATTGTGCTCTTCAAGCAATATGCCAAAATTGTCTAGCTTCATATTTTTACTGTAAGAATTCCACTTCACAAACTCATTTCATTATAGTGACTTATCTCAAAGTCTTAACGTTATTTCATACAAGAACTCTGATCATCCTATTTGATCCTAATTTATAAACTTACGTCGATGCAGCGTGGTCCTCTACAAATGAATTTACCGTAATCATAGTTCTGAAACCCTGATATAGTAATATGTAATTTCAATATAATGATACAAAATTTTTAAATGTTTGTTGTTTTGGTTGGCCAACTAAGCTTTCTACACCTTTATGTTTATGTGTTGTTTCATCAATAAATATCTATTTGTTTTACGTCAGTCTCTTTGTTTTGTCAAGACATGGGTGAGTGTTACTTTAATTTACTTTCCATCTTAATCTAATAATCGATTTTTAAATTTAATAATCTTTTCCAAATTGTTTTGTGAAGTTTATTTAATTGTTCATCCGGCCTTGTTCTTTAAATTCTTTTGCTATAAATTTAACTGTTATGTCGATTATTGGGTTAATTGCCACTTTACGATCACGTGCCGTGACGTTGTTTTGGATTGGCATTTTTAAAGCATTTCTTTAGTTCTTTTAACTTTATTAATTTTTGCATCTCTATTTTTCAAAATTACTTTCAATCTTTAAATTTCTCACACCAATCCGAAACGACGTGACAAACTAAATACATAAAAGTTTGATATTTTTAACCCCCATTAACATCTAATTAAAATTCTATGAAAAGAATATTTTATACATTTTTATGGGGACAATTTTGAATTTTAATTTATTAAATGATTTTTTTTTTTAATCATACATCTAATTATAGGATAGTGGTGAAAATGATACTTTTTAAAACAAACATTAATACAATAAAATGAGAAGAGTAGGGAAAATTTTATCTTTAAAGAATTTCTTCATGAAAGTAAGGGTGTAAATGCAAATAGTTATTGAACAATTGGTTCATTTCTTCTATATTTTGTTTAACCTTTTGATTCATATGGTTGGGACATATGTATATGTCATCCGAGAGACTATTTCTTTATTCTATTCTCACCAATTTTTCAATACTAATACCTGCCATACACTTATACCAAGATTATTACAAGAAAAATCTACCACAAAGAAATTATTTTGTAAATTGTGGTACGAGTGAATATAAAAACAGTTGCCATTGCCAGTCTAAGCCTGTAATCAAAAAGTTAAAAAAAATAAAATAGAAACTATGCTTTATGAGCAAATAGATATAAAATTTTTATTTAGTTGCTTTCTACTAAGTTTTGTGCTTAAATTGTTGATATATCAGCAAATGCCCCTACCCGCCCCCCTCCTTTTAAATTAGTATAGCGATATATCATCAATATCAATAATATATTGTTGATATATTGCGATATTAAAATTTTTGATATTGTCCAGCCCTAGTCATGATATTAAAAGAGTAAAAACATTGAAAGAATGTTGTGATGCATAGTTACGTACAATAGATCAGTTTCAACTGATGCCAAGAGTGTTTATCCATCACTCAAAAGGAGGAATCATCCCACTGGGATACCTCCAGTGATTTAATGTAAATAAATAAATATCCAAGATTATTTTTTCTGTTTTCATTAACATATTGTAAATTTTATTTTTGAAAGTTACTGAAAGTTGATGCTTAAATGATCAGAGCTTTTTCGAATTTCTTATATTTTTCTGAGATTCCAATACAATGAGGTTTTTGTATTCACTGATGTTTTGATGTTTTTTTTTTCTGTTTTGGTTCATGTGCATGAAGCTGTCATACATGTGGTATAGTGATTGCGACGTTAACAAATTTCATGTATTTTGGGGTATTCCAATACAGGGAGGTCGCTGTATCCAATGATTTATTTATTTAAATTTTAATTACATTTTTTGGTTTTCATGTGCATCAGCATTCATGCACGCGATATAATGATCATGGCATTTACAAATTTCTGTAGTTTTTTGGGATACCAATGCAGCAAGATTGCTGCACCCAATGTTTTTATTTTCATTCACACACTAAGCACTCTTACATGCGATATAGTGATTAAAACATTATGGAATTTCATGTATTTTTTGGAGATTCCCAATACAGTGATGTTGTTGCATCCTGTGATTTTTTTTTCTATTTTTTTTCATGTGTGCGGAGCACTTATACATGCAGTGTAGGGATCATGGCATTAACAAATTTCTTGTATTTTTGGGGGATTCCAATACATCAAAGTCGCTGCATCCAGTAATGATTTTTTTTCATGTGCATGTATACATGCAATAGAGTGATCATGACATTAACAAATTTCGTATATTTTCATTTTTCTTTACAATAATCATTAAACTTTTTTGTAATAATGATAAAATGCACATTAAAATGTTGTTTCTTACTGCTCATATTAAAGTTTTTTTTATATGTATCTTATTAAATTTGTGAAGTAAAATATTTATGTTTTATTCATAAGTAGTGCAATATCTAATATATATATATATATATATATATATCTGTTTGTTTATAGTTTAATTACATAATTCTGTATTTAAATTCTTAAATTATTTCTTCTAATTTAATTAATTAATTCTTATAACTATTTTTGGTACTTTTCGGTTAGCCGGGTGCCAGTGATATATTTACACATATATATACACACATATATATATTTTACATATACTAAGGGGCTCTGCCCCCTGCTCGCTATGCTCACCAACCCCTGTTCTGATTTCACAGCCTCTTAAAACCTGGTGATGTATCCGGTTTTAAAAAGATGATGATGATTATATCACGAACGGCGACTATCTTCTGTAATCAGGTTATAATGCTTTTTCATTTAAATGGTTATAATGCTTTTTAATTTAATTCATCTTTTTTATTTTTAATATTCGTGTGTAAACACAATTTTTATGACGTAATATTCTTTATTTCCTGCTTTCAACACGTGATCATTTAATTATTATTTTAAACTTTCATTATTGTTTTTAATAGTCTCGTGCAAATACATTTTTTATTTGAGATAAAACATAATCCTTTGCGCTTATTTAGAAATTGGCAACAATATAAAAAAATGACTTTTTCAATAAAAGATTTTTTACTCGTTTTTAAAGAATTTTTTCAGTTTTTATTGTATGACGGTGATAATTTTTTTAATTTCTGAAAGCTTGTTATATTTCGCATCTGGTGGTATGATTTTCGAATCCATAGAATGGCTAGAAAAAAAGTAATCACTCCCCAAAAAAGTCCCTAGTAAAAAAAGCGATGAGAATAACCCGGAATATCTACGCAGAATTTGATTGGTCCATTTCTAAATCGTTTTTGGCTCAGTTCCAAATTACTTTTTTTAATATAGAAGAATGTAATGATACATGTCGAACTCTCTGTACAATACAGGTCGAACTCTCTGTACAATACGGGTCAGATCCCGCTGTAATATATCCCATTAATAGATATCACGTTGTTGGGTAGATCTCTGCGATAACTCGTCATCTGAGCACTTAGCATTTAAGATACAGAGTGGAACTTATTATGGTGTAGCCGTGTGAGTCGATGAGAAATAACTAGAGGTTTTTCCTGGGAACTAGCTTTTATTTCCTTTGCATTACAAGTTTCCTTCTAAGCTAGGCCCAGTGCACAGTTGGAAGAGTCTTTTACATCGGGAAAGCATTGATATTGCCGGCCGGAGCTCGCCGAATTACCGGCCTTTTATCTGCAAGGGTGCCGTCTCATTTCGAGGAATAACGGGCCGTGTTTTTTGTGTAAAATGATGAGTAAAAAAGCATGCTACACGTGTTTGTTATATATGCCAAAACTACCGCTAGAGAACGCTTGGCAAATTATGAGATAAAGTAATTTAATTGGTTAATTAGCTTTTGACTCATGTCTGGGTCAGAACTTGCAAAGCATCCTTGGGGAGAGCTGATGCCGACTCTAACAACAATTAAAGGAGAATTATTCAAAATCAGCACTTTTTAGCTTAAAGAGGATTCAAAATTTATATCTGTTCGTAAGAAATGTATTGTAAGAGAAGTTAAGTTACAGGGGCAAACTAGAAATGAAGGCAGGGCTTTAAAATTTAGACACACAATTTAGGGATTTTAAACTTTGAATTTTTATATTTTAGTTTCTGATTTGGAATGAGTTTAACTAAATATCCTTTCATACTCTTTCATATTCATTTCATATATACATATATATTTATATGTGTACATATATCATTGGCACCCAGCTAACTGAAAAGTACCTTATTTTTAGAAACAAAGCATTCTTTTGCCCATAATCGTCTGAACGAATCAAATTTTAAGTCTGGTCTGTCACTACTCTCATATAAAGGTACTCTATTCTTCAATGACATTTTTATCTCTAAATTAATTAATTTTACTGTCTATAACTCTTTAAAAATTTAGAATGGCAACATTCTTTTATTTGTTTATTGGGCATTACAGTTTAGCGATATTTTTTTTTGTTATGGAGAATGGTTAACGGAATAATGGAGAAGCATCAATTTTACTTTTGCTTTGATATTGCCTACATTTTGCATCTATGTCCATTTCTGTAATTTTTATCTTTATTTATTATGTTTGTTTTGTTGTATTTAACAAAGCTTATTTGTTTACTGAAAAACTGTATATTTTTTATTTATAGTATAATAGGGCATATCTGGTACTTCACGAAGTAGCTCGTTTGCAACCTAATAACTCTTTTCCATGCTTGTTAGCTGCAAGAGTATGTTTTGAAAATTTAGATCTTCCTGAAAAAGGCTTGAAAATGGCCGAAAAGGCATTAGAAAGAGAAGTTGCACATCCCCAGAATTTAATTGCACGTTGCCAATTAGCAGTTGGTTTAGGTTTTGAAATGATGTCCGGAATTGCCAAAACTCAAACCCGGCGTCAGAATCTGAGAAGAAAAGCTTTTGAGGCATTTTCAAAGTAAGTACATTATTATTGCTCTATTTTAACAATTGCTATCTTGTTCTCATTATATATACTATTAATGAAAAAAAGTTTTTGTCTGTGTATGTGTGTGTGTGTTGACGATGGCTAAGGAAATCTTATCTCACATAGAGATCTGCAAATTTAGTTTCAGACAGATGAAGACAGGTCCGAATGTACTTGAGGCTCAGCTTTTAAATTTTTTATTGTTTTATAATAATAATTTTTAAAAAAATGGAACAATTGGCATATTTTCTCGATTTTCCAAGTAGACTGGCAATTTTGAGTCACTCATAAAAGCAATACAAATTCAATCTTTTAGCCCAATATGGTTAATTTTGCCCTCTTTTTAGTAAAGTTTATTTGGAATTCGTACAGCAATTAATTTTAATTGCATTTTAATTTTTTTAAAGTCCTTATTTTGTTGAAAATAAGAAGTTTTTTTTAGCAACCAATGTCTATTTGGTATTTTATCCATTCAGTTTAATATTTTATACCTCTATATGAAGCAGACTTTCATTAATCATTTTTAAAAAAAAAGGAAATAGCTTTTTAAAAATTAATTATTAAAGAAAATAAGGGCATTGATTTTTTTTTTCTGAAACACAACAAAATTCCAATGAAGGACAAGTTTGTGTTGATTTTCTATATAACCCCTTTATCCACTAAAAACTGTTGCCATGACGAGGCATGTGATCAGGAGCTTTTTTTATTGTTTGGTGCTTTGAAAATATTCATTTGGAAAAACCATTCAATGTAGCAATATAATATATATTTAAAGCAATTCCAGGAAACGATAAGTCACTTTAGGTATACGAGCAGGGAAGACCGAGCTATGCTCGGTCAAAATTAAATTTGAGTTAAAATATCATGACCATGACCAAAATGACCCACTAATTGAATTTTCTTGAACATGTGACTTAGCCCAACAGTTTTCTCGTGCCCGAAAACCATAGGATGCAAAATTTAGTGTAAATATTGTGAGCCGTTTTTAAGATAAAATTGCTTGACCCATAATGACCCATGACCAAAATGACCCCCTAATCGAAATTTCTCGAACATGTGACCCAGCCTAATAGTCTTCTCATTCCCTAAACCAGTAGGATGCTAAATTTATTTCAAATCCTCTGAACTGTTTTTAAGATAAAATAGCTTGACCCATAATGACCCGTGACCAAAATGACCCACTAATTAAATTTTCTCGAACATGTGACCTAGCCCAAAAGTTTTCTCGTGCCGAAAACCATAGAATGCAAAATTTAATGTAAAAAGTCTGAGCCGCTTTTTAGATAAATTACCTTGATCCACAATGACCCAGAAATAACCCACTAATCGAATTTTCTCGGACATGTGACCTAGCCCAATGATTTTCTCGTGCCCGAAACTCGTCGGATACAACATTTAATCAAAATCGTTAGAGCCGTTTTTTAGATAAAATTAATTTGACCCGGGTTGACCCAAAAATGACACACTAATTGAAAGTTCTCGAACATGTGACCCAGCCCAATAGTCTTCTCGGGCCCGAAAATGGTCGGATACAAAATTTCGTCAAAATCGTTTGAACTGTTTTTTAGATACAATTAGCTTGACCATGACCCAAAATGACCCACTAATCGAATTTTCTTGAACATGTGACCTAGCCCAATGGTTTTCTGGTGCCCCAAAATGGTAGGATACAAAATTTCGTCAAAATCGTTAGAGTCGTTTTGAAGATAAAATTTGCATATATATATATATATATAATATATATATATATATATATATATATATATATATAACCACACACAAGATTTGCTCGTATTAGAATATATGATTTAAGTTTATTATTCTGGGCCAGAGCAATGCCTGAAAGGTTTGCTAGTAATGAATCTCATCAAAAACAACTCGTTGTAAATGATCCCGCCAAGCCACAAACCTAAAACATCAGTCACAAAAGAAGTGATATCACATAAAAAGAAGCGATATAGAAGTGCATACTCCGAGTCCCGTGTAAAAATCTATCACCACTCATAATGTTTCCAAAGGACTCGGAGTGAGGTACAGTATGTGAAAACTGCTTGGCGACCTGCAGGCTTTTATAATATATGCAGTATATCAATTTTGAAAATTGAAAAAAATAAATTTTTAATTTTTGTTACATCATTTTTTAAATGTTTTTGTATGCGAAAGAACTGACAGAACGGATTTTTCCCCAGGTCTATGCGATTCCGCTTACGCTAGAATTACTGCAATATATCTCAATTTAGTTAACGTTTATTCTAAGGTACAATGTTATTAATATGCGTATGATCATCATATATATATATATATATATATATATATATTACAAACTCAAAATCTTTACATGTTTACTTAAAAAATCCTCTTCGTAAGAGTGGTGTTTCTAGTTTAAATAATGGTAAATAAAATCAACAAATTGATTTTTCAAGCTCATAAATAAGAAAGGACATGCAAACACAGAAGCTTCAACTTTTTACAATTTTATGGGAGCAAAATAAATAAATTAAATTAAATTAAGATAAGATAATATAGTCATATGTAATTGCAGGAAACACAAACATTATAAAATCCTGCAGGTCGCCAAGCAGTTTTCACATACTGTACCTCACTCCGAGTCCTTTGGAAACATTATGAGTGGTGATAGATTTTTACATGGGACTCGGAGTATGCACTTCTATATCGCTTCTTTTTATGTGATATCACTTCTTTTTGTGACTGACGTTTTAGGTTTGTGGCTTGGCGGGATCATTTACAACGAGTTGTTTTTGATGAGATATCACTCCTTTTTGTAAGGTATTTAATTTGAATTATGCGGATTCCATTTTTATTCAGAAAAGAAAAGATAAAAGGGGCAAAAAAAATAATAGTGATGCTATAAACAGAATTATACAATTTATTGAGTGACTTATTCCAATGCACATGTCGCTACCATAACAACTAGAAAACTTTTATATTAATTTCCTTACATTGTATTCATCAGATTATTTATGACATATTTATTTTCCTTTTTCTTTTGTTTATATCACTCTTCCATTTATATACATTCAAAAACAAAAAATTACACAATTTTACAGTAGTTTACAAACTAATTAAAATACTACAGTTTCAGAAAAATGTGAAAAAATAAGAAGCACTTTTTTCGGTCAACTACAACGATAAGTTTATGGAGCATACTTTACCGAGAATAATCAACATTTTTTTTTCCTACGAACCTATTTCTATTAGTATAAAAATTTACAGGGATTTTTATACTAACATATTAAATATATTATTTTTGAAAATTACTGAGCACCTTAGAAGTTTTTTATTTGTTTAAGTTTTTTAACTCAACGTTTCGAGAATTTGAAAAATATAAAATTCGCAATGTTTGCAAAAGTATAAAAAATATTAAAGTGATTTCTGTTCATATGGTCTGTTCATTCCAATTCGGTGATCCTAAAATATAGGTCCCCAATCTCCGGCAGTCCATGAATTAATTAGGACATATGTATGCAACTGTTAAAATGTTCTCAAAGTTGACAATAGAGGCAATAAGTATAGCTGAGCAAATATGAAACACGGCATTGCTTCATCATGGCTTTGTTTCGTGAGGAGTTCGTTCTCCGAACATAAAAATCTCACGTGAAAGTGTTCGTTAACCGATTTGTTCGTAAACCGAATAGTTCGTTACTGATCACCTATTGTATACGAAATTTAGCATTTTAAGTTCGTCATAGCCGGAGATTCGATGAACGGCAAATATTTAAACGCAAAACTTGTAATCTTGGTGTATCAACATTTTTACATTCTATTACTCAGCGCATGAACGTAAAGTTGGAATTTTGTAATCGCTATTTCAATCAATTCCTAATACGCTAGAATTATATATTTATAAATAAACACAGTTTTTTTAATCGATGAAAATACTATATATTAATAGATTTAGAGCTTAACATTGACGAGATTTCAGACAGACAAAATGATCTTATATTAAATTTTAAAGCAAGATAATGAAACCTTACAGAGATTGAAACAGTGTAAAATCATTAAAATACATCTCACTCAGTAAATATACATCGGTTGTAGTGTAATCAAGATCTTCTAAGAGACTCTGTAAATGAAACGTATATGCTTCAATGCCGCTTTACAATAGAGAGGATGTAGTAACATATTTGTATATCTTGTGTATATAGCGAATTTGACAAAAGTTATGCAATTTACTATTGTTTTTCCTCTGTGTTAAGTACAGGAATCATGTACTTCAACGTAAAAATTTGCTAATTACACAACTTTTTAGTCTTATTAAAAAATCTTTTGAGTTACCCTGTAAACGAACAGTAAATTCTACAATTCTGTTTTACAATAATAAACTAACTTAGGTAGTTCGTAGTAACATATTTTGTTAGGAAATATAACAGTCCCTGGTATATTTAATATCTTATCACCATGCTTATTTCCTTTACCTATCATACATTCCATAAGTATTGTTATGATACATTCCATTTATACTTTTAAATTCAATAGTTTTCATTATTTATTTTACTTAAATTAAATATTTAATCCTTATTAATCATTAATTAAAAGTTTTCATATTAATTAACATTTAAATTAATTATTTAATCGTTATTATTTAAACAGTCAATAATTTCTATCTTTTTAAAATTAATCTTTTTAACTTTTCTTCTAAGATATTATTATTAATTAAAAATAACTTCTCTAATTAAATCACTTTTTAAAAATCAATATCAATAATCACTTGTAAATTAAATTATAATCATGCATTGAAATCTCTGGATAGAGAATTAAAGATTTCCGTTTGTTGACATCGATTCCGGTAAAGTACCGCGATTTTTCTTCTAAGTTAAAATATATAATTTCTACTTTTTAAATATTAATTATTTTTGTTTTAAAATTGATTCAAAAGATTAAACATAATTAATTATGCAGTCTGCCAAAATCCTAGCAAGATTCAACGTAAATCGTGGCAGATATGATTTTTTAAACATTTTCTCTAATTTCAATGTTTACTTCGTTTGCTTTCACTATGATGCCTGGCCATTTTGAATCGCATCTTCGTGCGTTCAAAAAACAACAACTTAAGAGGTAATTGTCACCCATTTTGGTGTAGGGGTCGTTCGTGTGGACATTCCAAGGTTAGGGGGTGCATTTTTCAGTGGGGAAAAAGGGGAATTCAGTGTTTTCCTTTCGCCAGTATCGTTCGCGTGTGGAGTTGAGTTGTAGCACTAATGCTTTTTAGCAGTTACGGTTGAGAGTTAAGCCGTACGAAAAGAAGAAGAGGAATTTTTCGACTCTTCTGATTGGATAGTTTTGGCGTGTGTGTGAGTTGATTTGGTGGAGTTAAAATTAAAATTGAGTGAGTCTGTTGCTTTGCTTTACTAGAATGAAGATGTAGTTGAGAGAGAAAAACGCCGTGGCAGGGCCGTAAGACCTGACATTATGTCAAAATTTTTGTATATAATTCAGTGTATGTACTGTTAATATTTAATCTAGTTATTATAGTTCATGAAGTTTTGATCGCAAGTTTGAAGATGAAGTTTTAAATATTATTTCGGCACCTTTGGTTCCAATCTGCACTGCATATAATAGCAACAACATCATTTTGCTATGAAGCTAATATACCATACTGTCGTCCATCTCATCAATTTGTCATCCCTACATAAATGCCTGTTCTTGTCAACTTTACATCCATGTCCCTCCTCATTTCATAAAGTCTAAGTTCCAGCGGGAATAAATATTCTCTCGGTAACATAAGAGATAATCTGCACATCATAATATATATATAGATATACAGCATCGCACCCTATCTACAACCTTATCGATTCTTCATCTTGGTGTGAATGACAAAGATTAATCTACAATTTCTCCATTCGTGTTCCTCATTATATAATTCAAGTTCCAACGAATACAGCAAGAATAAATATATAAATAATCTTATGAACTATTGTAAGACAATAGAACAATTAAAAAGATAACTTGTAATCTCAAAACAGCCTGTTTTATTTAAGAGACCTTTTTCCTCAAGTTAGAAGTATAGAATATTGGTGAAATATTAATAAGATAAGGATTATTTTAATTTAGTGAATATTCATTTAAGATTCAAAAACGATGTAGATTTGAACTGAAATCCTGATGGATAAATATACATATATCGGTAATTGAGTAATTAATTAACATCTATGAAGTGGTATATATATGGTGAAAGTGAATTAAATATGTTGTTTGAAATAAAATGATTCATTTACTATAACTTCGGTTATCTTCATTCTGTGGGTGAGTTGTATCTTTTCTATTTATTTTTCAGATATTTTCATCTCATCGTAAAGTTAAGATTATTATGAAAATAAGTATCTTTTAATTAGCAAATATAATTCATATTTTACATTGAAGTAAATTTCAAATTCTTCAATTTTCAGATAAATTATAATTTTTAGAGTTTTCATTTAATTTTCTTAGTGCTAGGTTTTACATCGTATTTGGTGCTTCCACTATACGCGCGACCTGTATTGAGGAGTTGGAGTGGGATTTAGAGTAAACATTTATTCTAATTTTCTGTCTTAATTTAGGCATTTTAAGAATCTCTGTTTGCTTTATCTCCTAACCCAGCTTCTTCACTACAAGTATCATTAGTAAAATATAATGTAATAAACTTTTCATAAAATATAATACTTTAAACAAGCTAAAGATAATTACTTTTAATTAACTTACCTTTATTTAACTTGTTCTTAATAAATAAACTAGATAAATATCTTTAAGTATCTTTGTTAAATATCTTTTAATAAACTTGCCTTTAAACTTCTGTTTCATATTTTCAATATTTAAAAGCTCTCTTATTTGATATATCAATCGTTAACTCACGGCGTTTCCAGCTATCTTCATATCGACACATCGGCCACGTTTCTTTTGTTTTTCTGAGTGGTTCTTTCGAACGCTCCTAGATGGCAGTGCGATCCAACGCAGCCGCATTTCGTTTCTTGCCTCGTGTCGATGTTTCTCAATTTGCATACGACAATCGAGCAGCTGATGGAAGTGGCGATCGGACATGCATGGATGTTGTTTTGGTAGAATGCCGTGAATATAAATAGTTCTGTCTACCGGCATTACGGCCTTGCATTTATTTCTGTTGGTCGTTTTACTTTCGTGAGACGTCGAGCAATATGAATGTAACTTTGATTGTTTTTCTTTAGAGTTGTGTAATAGATAAAAGTCTAAATTAAGTTTAGTTTCCGAACGTTGTTTTGGTTTTAGTTGTGAAAGAAGATAATTTAAAGTGATATCGTGTTTTACTTGTGTGATCATTCTGGAACTGGGGGTTTTCCCTTTTCAACGATGTCGATATATTAGGCATGGTGATTTCTTCGTATGAGTTGAAATAATATACACAAGATTAACCTAGCTGGATGAGATCGTCATTAAAGTGTTCGACTCCATACTAAAGTGTCTGGAGATTACGTGTTTATTGTTCCAGATGATTAATGCAAAGGCATGCAGTTCAGCGTTTAATGTCATGGTCTATCTACTTTGGGTTCCAGAGCATGTGTTTAAAGATGTTTTTGGTTATAAATATTTTTGCTTAATTTCTGTGCACGTCATGATGTCTGACTATTGCTTATTTGGATAATTCTTTTTACTTTAAGTGAGTGAAATCTATATTTAAGTTAATTGTATTTATATGTATTAAGTTTAAATAAATATATTTGGTTGTTTTAAATAAATTGTCATTATTTCTAATATTTACAGAACTTATAGATACTCATTTTGGTAACTGATTAAATGGAATCTTAATCTAATGGTTTAACTTTTGGGGTTAATAAAATCAGCTATTACGCTTCTACTGTAATTTCCTCTGCTATTTAAAAACCCCAGTCAGTACATGTACTGACACAATATATTTTAACATCATGCGCATACGTTCTTTTTGAAAAGATTTAGACCATTTAATATTTTGTTTGCTTCATCTTAAGTATAGGAATAAATCACTTTAAAGTGGTATACATAAAAAACTAATTAATATTTTTACACGAAATATTAAACATTTGAACTACTTATAAAAACAATTCAAATGCTGCAAACCGCGTAAAAATCGGATAATTACACAACTCTTTAGCCCTATATCAAAAGATCTTTTGTGAGACCCTGTAAACGAACCTTAAATGTTAAGATTTTTTATAATAGGAAGCTTACTTGGGTCGAGTGTAATAACATATCTTAATATCATGTGTATACGACCATTGATAAAAGAGTTGGGTCATTTATTATTTTTTTGCTCTATGTTAACTATAGGAATCAATAACTTTGAACTGATATAAATCAAAAACTAATTAATATTTTTACATGAAACTTACAAAGGTCCGAACTACTCATAAAAATGATTCAAATAACGTAAACCGCGTAAAAATCCGATAATTACACATTCCTGTAGCCCTGTCAACAGTTTTTGGTCTGAACAAGATTTAAAAAGTGCAAAAAACAGCACTTTTAAAATCGCATTTACTGAAAAACTATTCGTCGGATTTTGCTTTACTTTTGAATTCGTAGTCCCGTAGCATGCCCCATTCCATAGAATCAAGAATTTTGTTTCTATCATAAATAGAACGCGAGATATAGATGTGTCAAAAACCCATTTTGTCCCGTCTGCAAAATATAAACTAGACAGAGTTAAAAAAAAAATTGTAAAATCGTTTGGCATCCATTGGCGGAAATTTCTTTCATTTACGGTTCAATGCATTGCTGTTTCTTATGCTTGGCGAGAAACTCTGTCGAGTTTCTATGATAATAATAAAAAAAATCTTTAACTTGCTTTATCCCAGCCTAATTTTTTCTTTTTTAAAAAAGGGATGTGATAGACATTTCTGCTTCTTAGTGCTATTTTAATAGAAACATATTTTAATCATGAAATTTTATGACCAGTATATTACAATGAAATAGTTGAAATTTCAAATAGTGTAGTAAATAAGCAGTAAAAAGTTACTATTCAACCACCATTATTTGGCCTGTAAATTTTGAAACTTTGAATGCATTCATTTGTTGATTAAGGTAACAACCAGATACTAGTAAAACCTGTGGTGGTTGGTGGTAAAAATAATGAGGGTGCTATAAACTAAATTATGTGTTTTGAAATAAAATTTTCTAAATAATAGATCTATTGTTTTTTATTGTATCCCCGAGTTTCAAGAAATACTCCTTTAACTTATTCTTGTTCTCAAAAGCAATGTTGATATTCTTATTTTAAAATTCCACTTTGTTTCTTGTGTTTTCAATAGACTGACTAGCGAGGAAGAAACACAACATCAGTAACTGGAGATGTCTCAGGAACAAGAGTTGGAAATATTTTTAGAACTTTTAAACATATTGACTAGTTTTAGTGTAATTTAAAAGTATTTTTTGAAGCTTTTGGACATGTGCACTGCTCTTTGATTTGTTTTAAAATAAATTAATGTCTGTTTTAATGGGTAGTACAAATAATGATTGTATTTTTGTAGGTTTATTATAAATTCAATCTAATAGTTCCTTTTTAAACTTTTTTTTGGTCTGATTTCGATAGGCTCCACCTTGTAATTATAATATTTTAAATATTTTAGGTCTGCAGCAGCTGATCCAAATGACCATCTTCCAGAGTTTTACATGGCTTTGCATTATGCTCAAGCTAGACAGGTAAACAATATTTTATCAAATAGGCAATAAACAATATTTTATCAAACAGGTAATAGACAATATTTTACAGAAAATGATTGAAATAAAAAATATATATTTTTTAATAGCTTTCTGAAGCTGTACTGCATGCTAAAATGGCCCTTCATTTACGAGCAGAACATATTCATTCACTCCATCTTTTAGTGCTTTTGTTATCTGCTCAGAAACAGCATAATGAAGCTTTGCAGTTGATCGAGGCTGCTTTAGAAGAATATCCAGATAATTTAAAGTAAATATCTTTCTTTTATTAATAATTATGTTTTTAGATAATGATATTCACCTTTTTTGCTCATAATAGGTGATCTTGTATATTTTATAGAATTTTTAAAAACTGGTTTGTTCTATTGTATATTTTTCATTTGAACATGTAAGACATTTTACTCTCTTCTATGTATATAAAGAGGTGGTGTTGGAATTGTGAAAAATTTTTACTTCCATTTTTTGATGGATTTATATGTTTTGGGATGTCCTGAACGCAATTAATTTTTTTTTTGGAAAATATCTGTGTGTCTGTATGTATGTACAAGTATATATATGTATGTGACACAAATTTTATGGGTGCTGTATCTCAAGAACTAATGCTAGGAATTTCACCAAACTTCATATTCTGTTAGACCTTGACAAAAACTGGTTCTGATTATGTTTGTGTGTATACAGGTGCCACTGCTATTCTGTATTTTCCACGATTTCCATGATAGCTATATTTCAGAATCTATCAGCTGGAATTTTATCAAACATGTTATTGAGTTAGAGCTTGGTACATATAGGTGTTTTTAAGGAGTCAGTCAGTAGTATTATGACAGCACGGCTGTAAGTTATTGAGTAGTTGTATTTTATCATTTAAATTTGCATCAGATTATTCTGAAAAATGATGAGCTGGATTTTTTTTTTTTTAGTAGCATGTGCATTTAATAACTTGCTTTGCAAGTCTAGTTTTTTGAATGATTGTGTCAGTTAAGACAATATTAGACATTCCAAATTTACAGTGCAATATTTATAGATTTAAATTTCCATGCTCTAGAATATATATTTGTATACATTTTCAGAAAGCGTCATAAGAAATGTATCATATTGAAAAGAAATTTCTAAGTTTTGAAAGTTAATAGTTTTTATTATTCTTTTACAACAGTTACAGCTTTATATATATAATGTTTGTTTTTCAAAAATTAATAAATGTTAATCGTATTTTTAATCATCATTTTAAACCACTGCATAGTTATTTGAAGTTTATCCCATTTTACTTACCCATCACATGTAGTATAGGGTAAGTCAGGTAATCGTTTTAAAAATCGGGAAAATTTTTTGACGGATTTACATGTTTCAGACTCTGAAGATTCCGAAAAACATATTTTTAGAAAAAAAAATTTTGCTGTCCATGTATGTGTGTCTATAAATGTTCTATCTCCTGAACAAATTGAGATAGAGACTTGAAATTTGATATGTACTTAGTATGTAATAATTAAAAGAAGCTTATTGAATTTCAGTAACCTTAATTATCCAAAACTATTTTTTTCGGACTCGTGAAATATTTGTTCTGATAAAAGGTATATAAAATTTTTTGAAATTGTTTTTTTTAAGGAGTGACTATAAAAGACAATAAAAAAACATAAATTTTGCATAAAGAATGAAGTTGATCAGATAATTAGTTGTCGAGATATTTGTAATCACATTTCCCACACTCTTCGATTTTTCATGACCCTGTATTTCATCCAAATTTCAATTCAAAGTTATATTTCAATTGGAAATGAGATGCTTAATCCAACGCATTAAACTCTTAGTTAATATGATTATCATTTTTGGAGTTATAAGGATGTTTCTCTTATGCAATTCAGTAATAGAGCATTTAAAGTTTATGACATCATCAAGCCAGGATTTTATTCGAATTGCAATGCATTTTATAAATAGTTTACACATGTTTTATTTTCATATTTTATATTATGCATATCCATGATGGGTAAGTATTATGGTGGTCCCCAACGACTAGTTTTAGATTATCATGCTTTGCATTAATCCTGTTTTAACTCATTGCTAGTTCTTCAATCAGGACATTTTTATGTAGTAATTTGAATCCAGCCTAAACGCTTTCACGGGTTAAATTGGAGTATATCTGCTATACATTTTGTCTATGTTTAGAATTACTTTATAATGCGGAACAGTTTTTTTCCTTTTCCCGTGTTGTCACATCTGGAAATTCGGTTAAAAACATCAGCTTTGGCAACATTTTCAGAAAGATCTTCTACCTTTACCAAAAAAACAGAAAAACTATTCAACCACATAGCTTCTGAAAAGGGGCACCTGCTAATCTCATACAATTACAATTGAATTCAGAAATGTATCAGAAAGTAGCCATTTTGGATTTGAGAACAGCCTTAAAAACTAGTAGCTTCATAAAGTGTCCTTTCGAAAAAAAATTCTGTATGCTTGTATGCTTGGTGTTGACTTACCTTCATTAGTATTTACTCTAGAAAAAAGGGGTAGGGTACTAGTCACTAAAAAAGACACTAATTCAGTAGAAAAGATCATCATTACAAGAGAAAACGTATTATTGCTTTTAGTTAAGATTTAAAAAAAAAAAAAAAAAAAAAAAAAAAAAAAAAAAAAAAAACGAAAATTTGTAATTTTTAGGTATGATGAATAAAGTAACATTAATTATGAATTAAAAGTAGTAGTACAGTTAAATTACAACAGAATTGAATAATTTCTTGTATTTTTCCTTAAGAAATGAGAGAATTATATATATATATATATTGCAAGTTCTTGGATTTATGGATTTAGATATATTGTGATATGAAGAAAATTTTTACTAGAAATCATTAGGTACAACTAGGAATACATTTTACTAATTTTAAAAAGGGCAGGCCACCAGCACCTTTAAACAAAAGCCTAGAGGGAACACTACCCTAAATGAAATTCCTTATCCCCCACCTCTTTTTTTTCTTTTAAGTTATAGTTGATGTATACTCCTTTTAAAGATATTTTTTCTGCAACCAAATTTATCATTTGTACAGAAATAAGTGTAAGCTATATAATTTTCTATTATATTTGCATAATGTGAGAAAATCTTCTAAAATCTATTCACAATGCATGATTTTTATTTATAATTTATTCTTAATCTTTAGATTGAATTTTGATACAAAACTACAAGAACTTGGTATTTTTATTATAAAAGTTATGTGTGCTAAAATATTTTGTGTATTCTTTTTAAAATTTATTAAAATACCAGACATTTTTAATTCTTTATCTTTATTAAATACCTTACAGTTTGTTGTGTACAAAAGCTCATTTAGAAGAATATTGTCTTGGAGCAGAAGTTGCTTTACTTACAAGTAAAAAAATGCTGCAACTATGGAAAAATATCTATGAAAATAAATTAACAGAGTATGTATGTGCACATATTTTTATTTACTTAACTATTAATTTTTAATAAATTCAAACAAAATTTATATTAAAGGATTAAATTTTCTCTTTTAGTGAATCTGCTAACCGTGGAATGGTTCATGTTGGTAGTGACAGTCGCAGTATGTTCCAACTGTATTCTTCTGAATTTTCAGATGTAGACTCAGGTAAATGTTATATATCAAATGTAAAACAATACATATTGTTAAAAATCTAAATTTATTTTTAAAATGTAGTTTTGAACCACGTTTCATTCTAATGCTATTTTTATGGAAGAAAAATTAAAAATAAAGCTTTCGAAATTTTGCAGTATAACAAAAAGATTGTCATAGCATTAAATTTTAACCTTATAGTTTGGAGATAACTTTTACAATTCAATCTTAGTTACAATTTCCTATATTCTCAGTTAGTTATCAATGAATTTAGGGAGATATATTTCAGATAAAGTATTGTTCTTTTTTACTCTATGTAAAGACTCATGCTATTTTCTGAAAAAAAAAAAATTTAAGGAAAAATGCAAAAATATGAATTATTTTCAAAACGACATTACACATGATTTTCCAAATTTTTTTCTATTGATATTAGTATATTCTGTTGATAAATCTCTTCTCTGAAAATGTAAGATATTTTATAAAATAGATATATATATAAAATTCAGGCAGATGCATACCTTTTATGACAAAAATTTTTATTATTATCAACAAACAAAAAATATTGTCTGCAAAACACATGTGCAATGATTATATTGTATTGGTGAAAAATTAGTTTAAAAAAAAATTCTTTTTCATTTCTTTATGAATTTCTGTTGTATATGGTTTATAAGTTACTGAATTTGTATTTACACATATTTGTTTACAAATGTTGAATCTATTAATGATTTTTAATTCTTCAGTTGCTTTCATGTATGCATAGAATTTCTGTTTCAGAAATGCTCTAAACGAAAGGAATTTTTATATTATGGTGCGAAAAATTATAAAATAATTCAATAATTTTATTTACTGAGTAATTATATTATTTTCATTTTTTTTACAAAAGTCTCATTGAAAAAATTGCAGGCGTCTGTGGTTATAGAAAATGCAATTTACATGTTTATTTTAATGCTATTGATGAATCAGGTTTTATTTTTTATTTTATTTTTTTATTTTTATGTAAACTAATCCACAAGCATCGAATTAAATTTTTAAAAAAATATCATGCTTTTCTTGTAACTACATCTAGTGATATTTAATTTTTTATTTTAAAATGTTTATTTTGTTTGCCACTTTTTATAAAACAGAAAGGAAAATTTAATCATACTGTAAAGAATAGAAACCCTAATTATGAAAAGAGGATGAAGAAATACTACAAAGAGAGTGTCAATTGAAAAGATTAAAAATCCACATATTTTATTGTTGCATCATATATGGCAAAATATATCTTTTAAAATAAAAATTAAAAGTTTTCTTTAATTTAGTTACTCTGGTGTATAAATAAACTCTGCTTGTAAGACAGTTTTCTTATATGTGTACATTTTATTCAAGTTCTTTTTCCCTCTAATTTTTTAAAGTTCTGTAAGTAACAATTTAATTCTGCATTAGTTTTAAAAGTGTAGAAAAATTTATGTTTAACACGAAGCTGATTGAATTAATTTATATTTTAAAAATTCATTCCTTTTACAGCAAATGTAGGAGGTGCACCCACTTGAAATTTTAAAACTTGTTAATTAATCTACAGGATATGGAACTTGTAGATATGATTATGCAGATAATAACAATAATAATTATAAATCATAAGTTACCCCAACAGCAAGAGATATTGGCTAAATTTTGGTCTATTACAAGAATTGCCAGTAAATGAACAGTAATCATATGGAGAGATTTACACAATATCAACTCAACAAAAACTAGCAATTTCTCTAGTTAAAGTCAAAGGCAAATATTGGCATGAAATAAGATTGATGTTGGAAATCAATTATTGGCTATATGTGTAGTATGAAGTCGGCCCTTAGAAATTCCAAAATGACCAAAATTGAATCTTTTTACTGGGAGCATTGTTGTTTGTTTCTGCGGTAACCCTCTTTTCTGCAGCGATGACAGGGGGGGGGGGGATGTGTCACATGACTAAAAGCCACCAACACACTCCAATATCTTATCTCATATTTCCTCAAAATGCTTTTTCACGTTTCAAGGACATATCATTTTTAAACAGACAGCCGAAGGAAGTACATTTCGAAAAAATACTTTCAAAGAAATGTTTTTTTTTTTTTTTTTTGTGAGAATAAATTGCTTAGTCACAATTCACTTTAATCACTTAATCAACAAACTTTAATCACTTAAAAATTTACAGACAGCATGATAAATGGTGTAAAAGAAATCTAACAATTTAAAAGTGTTTCTTTTTTCTTTTAATAATTGCTCTAAATGTATTTTCTTAGTTATGCATTAGAATTTTCTGAGTTAAAAAATTATTTGTTTGGAACTTACTCAAGTAAAATTTTCGAAATAAAAAAAGTAGAGTGCTAAAACTGTAAATAAATGAAAGATGACATTTTAAAGGGAACTTTGAAAAAGTTTTTGAGAATTTTTCTAAATGTTTTGATGTCAATTGTCTTATAAAGAAGTAGATCGTCTTTTTTCTCCAGATAGTGATAAATTTAATTTTGTGTCTTTTAAAAGTTAAAAATAATGACTGAATAAAGTATTCATTAAAATAATAAATTGGATATTAAAATAAAGAATAAACACAATTTTTCATACATAACCATAGTATAATGAAAAGTTTTAAAGGATAGGATTTTCACAGCTAGAAAGCAATGTTAAGTGAGAATATTTTTCATTGTAAGATGCAAAAATTTTATAAATTTTTAAAATATATGGAAGTTTATTCTAAATCAAATAATAAATATTTTTAAATGGAAATATTTTCCACTATAAGATATAAAAATGTTAACATATGGAGGGTGTAACTTATTAAAACATAAGAAATTTTGTTTTATTTAAAGTTTAAATATTGCTGTTAAATGATCTTACAATGAAAATTACAATTAATTACTGTTAATTTTTCTTTGTAAGATGCAAAAATATTTATTCATCAATAGTATAAATAACTAAATAAGTATGAATGTAATTTTTATCTTAAAGTGTAATGTTATTTGCATATTACAATAGAAAATTAATTATAATTTTAATTGTAATTAGTTCTAATTTTTATTAAAAACTCATTTAACAACAATATTTAAATTTTAAACTAAAATTTACAAATTTAGAATATTTTTGCATTTTAATTAATTTTATAATTGATATGTAAATATTTTTGCATTTTATAGTGGAAAATATTACTGACACGCATTTTTTTTTTTTTTTTATTAAAACGAACTTTCTTACATTTTAAATACTATTTTTGCATCTTACAAATTTTTCTGTGTGATATCATTAGCAAAACTGCAAAAGATCATATGATATCACAATGCACTCAGTAAAAGATCGTATGATATTGCATTTAACTCGGCAAAATATTACCAAGTAACCAAATAATCGAAAATTAATAGGAAAAAAGTTTCAAAATCCATTCAACAGTAGTCGAGATGCGATGTTCGAGAGGCAGTTTGCCGGCCAGGCAAGAAGCCTTTCCTGCCGACCCCAGAGAGTGAGATTGCCAGGGCGAAAAGTAGTGGGGTTAGGACGTTTGGCTGAAATTCGATGAAGAATTATTTGCTGTTTGGATAATCTACTTAGAAAAAAAAGTTTTGAAAGAGCAATTTTTTTATTTGTGATAAGATTGTATAATAGTTAAATCTTAGATTTTTTTTTGCACATTTTCTAAAACTTAAATCTATGGTAGACTAATTGCAATTAGTGTGCAAGAGTAATATAAATTTTGTATTGGAAATGTACATTGATAATTATTTAACAATATCCGAATAAATAACTGCTGAATGGCTTTTCTTGATACTTTGTATACATACTTTCTGCTTTTTTGTGAATTTTGCTAGGTTCTCCTGCTGGAAACTCCGGTAATGCTGCTGCACGGGTTGAACAAGCCTTATCTGAAGTTGCATCCTCTATTAGTGGGTTTCAACCTAAACCTGGTCCAAAATTTGTTTGGTTGCTGCAACTGCATATTTGGTTACTTGTAGTAGAATTGTACTTAAAACTGGGACAATTAAAAGAAGCAGAAGCTTCCATTAATGAAGCCAGTACATTGTTTCCACTGTCACATCAACTAATGGTTATGGTACGCTTCTACTTTTTATTTTTTATATATGCATTTAAGTAAAAGCTGGGTCTTTACAATTTTCTAAATTACTCGTAATATAATTACTCATAAAAATATATAGAAAATTCCATATAATACTTAAATCATATTAATCAATCATTCAAAATTCTACAGTATTGATTATATCCCACATCTTTTTGAGTGGATTAAATATGCATTAAAGAAATATAATGTAACTCTTATCGCAAAGCCCCCAACAAAGCTAAAATATCTGGTACATAGAATGATTGACCCTAATGATAGCGGAGATAAATCTGGCATGTATATTATTCCTTTTAAACAGGGTTGGAAAAAACCCAAAAAAACCAGGTTTTTTTGGTTTAAACTGGGTTTTTTTTAAATTATTGTATAAATAACATTTTTAAGAAAAAGAGTATTGACTTTAGTAAGTCATGATTTTTTTATAATTAATAGTTAATAAACGCTAAACATTCAGATTAGTACTTAATTTTTTTTAATAATTAATTAATTAATACAAAAATTTATAATTAAATTACCTCATAAGTATAGATTTCTGTAGGGAAAGTTTTATTGTTTGAAAAACTTAGCTATTATTTTATTACTATACTTATAGATATATAAACTTTTGGAAAATAATTAAAGAAATTATTATGTGTATTGATACAAAACATAATGAGGGCAAAGAAAAAAAAAACATATTTTACTAAACCAACAAAAAATTAGCTAAAATAGAAAGCATTTTCAAAAGCATAATTTGTGTTCATAACCAAAAAATTATTTACAATATCAATAATATCAACATCAACAAATGATAACAAGTCTCTTAATATATATATATTTACTTTCAAATCAAAAAATCATTTTTGTCTAGTTAAAAGAAAAATATATATGTATTGACTTAACTGATTTTTTTGTGAGTGTAACACTTACAGAAATTGAGACATAGACTTAAAAAAATCATTTATAATTTTAAAAATACGAACTTTATATTTATTGGTTAAACATACTTAGGAAAATAATTTCTTTATAAAAGCAACTCCATGCATTTAATTTTAATTAAAAGCTTTAAATAAAAAGACATGTTTTGAAGCTTTTTCCAATCCTAACTTATTTCGTATTTTTGATTGAACTAATCCAAATGTTGAAAATATTCTTTCAACACTTGCTGAGGATTCTTTTGCTGTTATAAGTTGTTCAATTTCAGTAAAGACTTTGCTGTTAAATTTATTTACTTGAATTTGCTGACTCTTCCACCATTCATATGGGGTGACTTCTCTTACTATATTCTGCACAAAAAAATTTTCTTCAAAAGCTGAAGATTTGGCGTTAAATTTTACACTCAGTGCAAGCATAGAGTTAGATGGATATTTTTTGCAAAATTTAATGCATCTTTTTTTTCTTGCTCAGATAGTTCACTTTGATTGTACCGTGGATCAAGCATATATGCCAAAAAGTGTGTGGGTGTTAGAGACATTTTATACCTGGATTCAAAAAGCTGTGAGACTTCTTTATTTACCTTTTTCTCTTTTAATATTTTTTGAAGATCTTTCCAAATATAAACTGCATCAGCAATGGAACAATTATTACTTTGGATATTATCCAAGGCAGTTACAATAGGCTTTAACAGTTCAAACATATCTTCAACATTTCTTTTTAGATTTAGATTAGACATGAATTTTTGAATGTTTTTTGTTATGATTTAAAAATTTAACTCTTAATTTATTCAGTATTTTACATTTAACTTTAATTTATTCTTCAATTTAATTAAATTCATTAAATTCATTTAAATTAATTAAGCTAAATTTCATTTTTGCATTTTAAATCTAACATTCTTTCTAAATTGTTTACTTTTGGTGAGAATATAAATTAATTTCAGAATCTTTCCATTACATATGTTTTAGGATATTTATTCATTCAATTTAATTTACATTTTATTCACTTTGCAATATTAATTAAACTTCATTTCAAATGATCTAAAATAAAAATATTTATAACTTACTTTTTCTAACTTTTAAATAATATACAGTCTAAAATAAATTATTCCAAAATGTAGTGTATTTCCTTTTTAATAATATTGATTAAAAATTGGTTAATTGTTAATTTTATTCTTTTCAGAAAGTTCAAATTCATTTATTTTAATTCAGGCAAATTCTTTCAGAATCGCGAACTTTTCCATATTTCATTTCAAAATTTCTAAGTCCAATAATCATTTTTCAAAATTTCTTAATTTAAATATTTTACTTTCAAAAACATATCTGGTGGAAAGAAATTTTAATTTTATTTAGATTGCTAAAATTTCATTTGTTTTCATCCATTAGTTTGGCAGTTATAGATTTTTAATTACTTTCGTTTTTTCTGTTTTGAATTTCGTCGAGATTTGCGATCAGACGCCATTGATGAGTATTTAGATGTTTCGGGTAAACAAGCAGGCATTATTTCTTAGTTCCCGCGCATTTGTATCTGGGTCAGTGACTCATGAGAGGCAAGGTCATTATCAGTCCGATTCAAGGTGACAGATAGAAGCTCATAGAACATTCGCAATGACGTGTCGTCAACAGTTAATATTTGACTTTGACCGTGTGGGTGAGCTTCTTCAAAAAATCCATCAGGTGGTGTCACGAGCGCGACAGTTAGATTCGGAACCGTTAGGAGATGCTCTTTTTTGATTGGCGGAGATTTCAAATCTCAGAGAGAGATCGTACTTTGAGTATTGAAGGAGAATCACTTCGCCAAATTCGTTTGATCGACTAACAACGTTTTTTTAGGCTGTCGGGCCTCTGGCCTGGCGGCAGTTGAGTTTGTTCCAGCACTGGATGAAGTTATTCACTTAGTGGGTGGAAATGTGTTGTGATTTTCTCGAGAGATAGAGATACTAAGATTTTTAGATGCTACGGAGCAGTGTTACCATCTCTTTTCGACATCTTGAGCTATTTATTAGCTATCGCTAATTTATTGAAGAGTATTTACGATGTATTAAATTGAACCAGCAGAAATAGATGCTTGCCAATCTACTTTGACATCTAGACCCACCTACATTCTTCAGCGTTTTCTGAGAGCCAGTCCGTGAATTTTCGTACATCCCTGAGTGATTTCTCATTAGATAGATGCAAGCGTGATAGAAGAAAAACGTTCATATTCTTTATTTTCCTATTCCAACAATGAACTCCATTTCTTGAATTTATCCATATAACAATAGCATTTCACTTCAAGTATAAAAAATTATGTTCATCGACAACTGAGAGCACCTTGTAAAAGAATCTGCCATTTTTCTGAGAGACTTTTTTTTAATCTTCAAGAACATCCTTAATGACGAACATTAAATTTTGAAACAATAAACTTATTTAAACGAATAACATTTTAAATTAATCTAAAAGGACTGAACATCATACATTTTGAATGTATTCTCATGATTTAAAATTATTTAAAATTATCTGGTAAGAATTATTGTGAAAGAAGAAAGAATGTGAATTAATATAATCAAATGAAGTTCTTTTCATATTAATATTTTGTGAGTGCTCTTTCTGCTTCAAATAAATCTATGTGTGTCATCTATTTGGTGAGTTATTTATTTTCTTAATTTACATTTCACCTATTTCAGATGGATCAACTTTGGTGAAAATGTTTACCATTCTTAAATTTTACAATTAAGCTTTCAACTTAAATTCTAATATTCCAACATTAAATTTTAACCTTTTTAATTTAACTTATTTCACAACGCAATGTTACTGTCACTTGAGATTACGCCATATAGAGAGATTTTGGGATAGTTAACTTGTACTATTTTCAAAATTGAATTTTCAGGTTTGGATTCAATCGGAGTATTTTTCGAGAGAATCATCACTTCATTAATTTTTCCCGGTATAAGTTCTCCGATCCCTAAATCTCGCTATATTTTTATCAATAACATTCCTATTTTCTTCACAAATTTTAAGTGGACCAATTTTTAAGGTAAACGTCTAAAGCATCTGAAAAAGAATTCCATCTCAGTATTAGAAGGAAGAATTAATTTGACAGCATTTGCATACAGAACAAAGAGTAACCAATGGGAAAAATGATTATGTCATCATTGATTCTTTGATGCATTCCTTAGTAAATCTTAACTAATCAAGCAATCTAAATAGTAAAAGTTCATTTTTAGCTGAAATCTGTCATTTTGGCTGTTTTTAAATATAAAAACAGCCTGTAACTGTTATTACAAAAAAGAAGAAAGAAAATTAACTTTTTTTTTTCTTTTCTCCCCAGCTAATTTTAGAAAAATTATTTGTCATGTAGATTACAGCTCATAAGAAAAGTTAGATCTAGGGGTGGGGGATTTTCAGAAAATCATACAAGCCATGGATTTTTTCTAGCAGCAAGCTAGTAAGATGCAACAATCACATTGTTCAGACAGCATTAATGACTAAATTATTTTTTTACAAAAATGCACTTTCATATTAATATTTCTGTAAAATTGTTACATTATGCAAGTGCAGAACAGAACTTAGTACTATGTTTACATTCCAGCAAATTGAGAAAAATGTGAAATATTTCCAATGATTTGAAAATGAGGAATGTTTATCGCAAATTTTTATACAATGCAATTTTTTAATACACTGTTTGAAAACTTACTCGCCCAATTAGATAATTTACAAGCCACTGGCAGGTAATGCCATGTAGTTCCCCATCCCTAGTTGGATTGATTAAAAATGTTTGTCGCTTTATAAATTTCATCATTTTTTTTAAAGATTTGCTTTGCTTGTAGCTTGTGCATAACTTGGATTTTGCATTTTTCAATAATGTGTAAAATAAATGAAAACATTAGGGAAAATAAAAAAAAAACAGGTTGAAAAAAAAACAGCATGGTTTTTTTAAAAAAACCACTTGGTTTAAACCACGGTTTAAACCAGCGTGGTTTAAACCAAACAACCCTGCTTTTAAAGTTAATGGCAGTTCTAAAACACATTCATATATGGGCATGATGGCTCGCAAATTGAAGGAAAGGATTAAGGAACATACAGCTGACATGAAAAAAGGTAAATTATCCACTGCTTTATCCAGATTAAATCAAGCTGAAGATATTGATGTATTTTTCAGTAAAGCTAAAATAATTTTCACGAGATTCACAGTATAATAGTTGCATAATCAGAGAGTCCCTAGAGATTTTGAAAAGCGGTGATAATACATGTAATGATGTATTATCTTATTAGATCCCTCGTATATGGTATAATGTACTGGGTGTCACTGGGGTTTTTGGTTTTTGCTGACCCCCCCAGCTTGTAATGGTATCATCCTAACTTCCTTCACTCCCTCCATTTCATAGTTGATTGGTTTCGCCCATTTTCGACCTGTTCAGAGTGCGCCATTCGGAGCTGCATCTTCTCGACTGCTTGTTTTCATCTGAGGAAGGCAAATGTTTAGCCGAAAGCTCACGTATTTTAACATCTAATAGTTTTAATGTTTTGAAACTGTGATTTGAATTATTGCACCTTGGTAGTAACACAAATTATCAATGTGTTTACATTGTGTTTTATATATAATTACTCACCACTGACAAATGAACTTTCTGACACGGCGAGTGGATTTTTAAGCAGTTTTTTAAAACCTCTACAGGCTATAAAAAATATACCAAAAACTTTTTTAAAGAGTAATTTTTTATATAATTGTAATTATTAGCTTCTGGATCTGGTTCTCTAGTTATAATATTTACTACCTCTGCTGGAAATAAACTCAACAAATACATAACCTAATTTTCTTTCACAACATTAATTCTAGAGATTTATCTCTCAAATAATGCCAAATAAACACTAAAATATAACCTGTACCATTGAAATGCGTCATTTATTTTAATAAGTCTTGTTGCTTACCTGAATTAGATGCCAGAGAACCATCATTTGAATTTTTCAGTTTACTTTGAAATTCATATTTTCTTTCTTTTTCTGCGAGCTCTAGCTTTTTTAATTCATATTCTCTTTATTCTTCTTCTTGTCAAAATTTACTTTCTGCTTCTTCTTGTAGAAATTTTCTTTCTGTTTCTTATTGTCAAAATTTTCTTTCAGCTTCTTCTTGTAGGTCTTTTTTCTGCCTCTTCTTCTTGAAGTCTTTCATTTCTTTCAGTGATGATTATTTCTACCCGATTTTTAGCAAAATCATCATCATAATCATTGGACTCTGTCACTAATTTGATTAAATCAACAATTTTTGGATTTTGAGGAATGTCTAGTCCCAAATCATTCATAAAGTTAATAAATCCACTTTTCTAGCTCTATGCAAAAAGGACATTATCTATCTTGTTTACTTTTATAATGAAATAAAAATTTAAAAAAAATTGTTACTCATATTAGCAGTAATTGGAGATTCAATTACGGAAGATGCCCTTTTCCATTTAAATTCCCAGTTTAATCAAATCTTTAAAAACTTGGTTCAAGTTCCTTTTCATTTATATCCTGATTCAAAATATATTTTTATTCAAATCCCGTGCAAGCCCTCTAATTTCTTGCGGGATTTGGGTAAATAATAAAAGGCCTTAACCACAATAATGATTACACTTGAATGTGAAGACGATAACAGACATTTAATAAGACATGAAATACACAATAGTAACTACCAGATACTTGTACAATGGATTAGCACAACTAAAGACTATTTTACAGACTTCATATGACAGAAATGCACTTTTGCTTTTCCTCATTCAATAAAGATAATCAGTTACTTAAATCTTGCATAAAAAGCCATCCGACGACTTTGGAACTTATTCTGTTAATGATCTCATGCCTTATCATGGACCGTTAATCTATGATGGCTCGAGAATCTTTATACTCCATTGAGTTGAGATATTGCACTCAGACTTTGCTCATTTATCTCACATTTATTTATTTTTTTGTTTTTTGTTTTGCTTCATAAAACTAAAAGTAAATCATGTGTTTTAGAAAGGAAGAGTGCATGAAGCTAGACAAGAATACAATGAGGCAAGATTATGTTTCCAAAATGCTGTAGCTGTTAATCCTTCTCACATAAAAGCTCTGCAACATCTGGTGAGTTTTTGTACTGCATTTGTAAAATTATCTGAATTCTCAAGGGGAGATTTATTTAGCCCAGACATCATTGTGTTTGTTCTTCATAAATATGAGAACCTTAAACCCCAAGTTTGTAGATTTGTCATTTTCTTGATACCAAGTAGAGTGGATTGTTGGGATTTCACTTTCACAATAGTTAAAAGCTGAATCTCATTTCTTTGAGAAGTCTTCCTCTAAGTATTTTTCCTAAGGACATGTTGCCCCAAAGTGGCCAGTACTTAATAACATGTACATACTCTTTTTCCTGCTAGAGGGGGAGAAAAGCATTTATATTAGCAAGATTTTTGTGACAACTGGAAATATTTTAAACTTGAGAAATAAAGTATTTTATAAAAATAATGTTTTTTTTGGCCTCAATTTTGATATGTAACAAGTAATGAATTTTGAAACAAAAGAGTATTACTGAAGCTACCTGACATATTTTCATTTTTATTTTCTAATTAATTTGTTATTATAGAGCAATAAAATAACTCTTTCAAAATAATGCTAAAATATAGTCGGAAAAGTGCAATGTGAAAGTGAGTATGATAAAATGTCTTTTAGAGAAGGTATCAATTCCTCATTTGTGTGTATAAAACTTCTGTGGAGGTTACATAGATTAATTACAAGCAAACTGTGTAAACAAAACATTTATTAAAGATATTGAATGCATGCCTGCGCTAGCTGCCACATGTCTTTTTGTCATGGCAAAAAGATTACAACAATATGGTTGCCAGGGAGCATCGCAGGGAATGGGCAGTAGTTTGTCATAAAGAGAAAATTACAAATAAAGAACATCCCTTTCAGTGTTAAAATATTGTATATATTTCCAATATTGCCAAAATAGATATAATAAAAATTATAAGCAGCAAATAAAATAAAAATAAAAAAATAAATAATAATACAACTTATTAGCAAAAAACAATCACAATTAACATACAATTAGGAAATATAATAGAATATATCACACAAATACTTTGCATAATCTGAAAGTAGCGATGTAGTGACTACTTTTGAAAAGTAGTTTATAGTCGCCACTTTTTAAAACAAGTAGTTGTAGTTAATTACATTTTCAATAAAGTATTTGTAGTTTGCTACAATAAAGAAGTAGTTTTTCCGACCCCTGAGTATAGTGTATTATGGCCCACCTAGAGTAAAAAACACATTTTTGCGGCCTGCAAAAAAAAGAAAGAAAAGATTGAGTATGGTTGGCTAGTCTGTTGTTCGTATTGAATAAACAGTTTTCCTTGATATGTTTGCAGAGTCATTTTGCAATTTATAAAAATTTGGCAGAAACCAACCAGCAACTGATGGATAATAGAAACTGACAGTTAAAATAGTGATGGATTGTTGAAGTTAAACATGTTAATAATCCTTTTTTCCATTAAAGTTTATAAATTATTAAGTTCATCAATTATTCCATCTACCATATTTATCCTCACGTATATGCTGACTCCCCTATTTTGAATCGTAAAATATTGATAAAATTCTTGATCTGTGTATAAGTTGACCCTAAGAAATTCCAATATATTTGCAGACAAAATTCACATTTTAATGAAATACTAAACAAGCAAAAATAATAATACAGTAGTACCCCGACTTAAGACACCTCAACTTATGTCGTCTGGCCCGGAAAAAAAAAAAAAATCCTTAATTAAGACATACTTTGCACTTTTTTGAAGACTTTTGGTTCTATGAAGGGAAAATTTCCTGCAACAATCACATGATAGTGACAAACAAATAAAAATAGTAAATGGCAAACCTAAAACTACTAGATGTGTCTAAGTGCCTTTAAACTACTAAACATTTTGTGAAAAGCGAATTTTATCTTATTTTTTTTATTGTGTTTTGTTGAAATGGGCGACAGAGAGATAGCGAAATGTTAAAATGAATATGTTTTGTTTTATTTATTTTATCTGCAGAAGCATGAAAGAATTGTTAATCACAAACATGAGAGAAAAAGTTTAAAAAAACTTATATTATTCAATAAAAACCTTATAGATGGGATGAAAAGAAATAAACACTAATGAATTTTTGCCTAAAGAAAATAGATTTTTAGATTTTAAATCTTCTTAAAATAAAAAGATTTAAAGAATATAATTTATGGCAGCAATTAATTTTAAATACCTTGTATTAACAAATATCTGATCTTATCATTAGGAGGACGGGGAATGAGCAAAGCCGCAGTGCAGAAAAATTATTTTGTATGCACGAAATACGTTAGTTGAAATTCACTCACTGTTTGTTCACGCATTCCAAAGTACTAATACGAAGTCTCTAAATACAATAGAATATATTCATTAGATTTTAGTGAATTTTTATTACTTATCCTTTTTTTCTTATCTCATATGTACCTTGTATGTACTGTAATGTACCTCGAGTTACGTCGCTAGTCTTTGAATAAATTGTTGACATAAGTCGAGGTATTGCTGTATAAAAAAATAAGAAACATTAAATGAATGCTTCAAATTCAAAATCACTATCTGAATCTCCAAAAAGTTTGATTAAGTCCTGTTCCACTGCTTCCTTGTTATAAAAATCGGACTCAGGATATGATGAATTTTCGTAACAAAATAATTGATAAGAATTCAGCTCTTCCTATCCTGGATTTTTAGCTTTATTATTATTTTTAACCAAAATAATTATTATTTAATTAATTTTAAATGCTAATTATTTTAAACTACTGTTTTTAATTTATATCGTCAAAATAATACAACACGTAATTTTATTAAACATTAAATTAATTTGCAGAAAGTTTTTGACTCAATATTTATGTGCGCAGAAGGTTTTTGGTTTTATACAAGTCTTACCATGATAACTACTCAGTAGGAAATTTTAATTTGGATGGAATTTTTTTCCTTTTAAATATAATGACTAGGGGCAATTTAGAGCCATCTGCTAAGCTAGATAAAACAATAGTGAAATGTGTTTTCTTGTGACCTGTAGTTTTGATGAACACAGATTTTTTGCTAATTGTGTCTACCATTTTATTACTGGGTAAATCAAATGTAACAAGTGTTTTGTCCATATTTCCTATTTGCGATAAATCAAAGTGTTTCTTTTTTCGAAGACCAATGAGAAACCTTTGAAAAGATTCAACTTTTTCTTTGAGCTGTTTTGGTAGCTTTTGGGCGATTTTAGTGTTTGGTGAAAGCAAAGTCCATAATGATTCATAAAGTGCGAGGAGTATATACGGTATTTTAAATAACAGCATAATATGGATCTGCAAGAATAAATACCATATATTCCGGCGTATAAAATGTTCCAGCATATCATGCTCACCTAAAATTTGAGACTATATTTTACTTCTACTAGATGTATTTGGCATATTACACGTGCCCATTTCTTTGTAAAGAAAGTTATATGAGGTACACTGTATGATTATATAATAAAAATCTCTGAGAAGTACAGGGTGAACCAAAAGTCTTGCTCTGGTTATAAATATTTATTGTGCTCAAACTATTATAATTAGACATATGTTTGTTTGGATACATTGTAAGTAGTGTTATAAATTATTTTTTTTATAAGATTACGTACCTCAGTAAATTTCAATGTGTGCCCCTTTGGTAGCTTTGAGAATGTCTAAGCGGTATTCTAGTTCCCAAAAAATTTTCTTTAACATGTCTTCTGTTATACAGTACACACAGCCCCTTGTATCATAGTCTTCAGTTCAACATCAGCAATTGGTGCACTCACACTAGACCTGCCACTTCTTGGCAGATCAGTAATGCTGCCTGTTTCTTTAAACCTGTCATACCATCGCTTTATTGATTTTGCATCCATAATAACATTGAAATGTTCGCTGAACATTAATGGGTGATTTTGCTTTGTGAAACCAAAGCACACATTGAGCTTTCTCTTTAATCGATGTCATTTCGGCCGAAAATGATGTTTTCCTTACAAATGTTCCCCTGAGTCACTCTTGAAGGAGCAATCGTGCCATCTATTGTTAAAAAAAAATACTAAAATGTATGCAACAAGTTACATTATTGTACAAATGATTGTTTTGTAATGAATTATTATAATCAGGACAAGACTTTTGGTTCACCATGTGTAATAACTTGTACAAGTATAAAGAAAAAAATGAGTGTATGTGAAGCAAAAACATACAATGCATTATTCAATATGCATTGATGTAGAAATCTCAATTTTTATGCTCATTTTTTCTTAATTTTTTTAATCTTTCATTTTTATACCCTGCATATAACGTACACTTGTAAATTTGGATGAATTTTAGTGTATCAGAAGTGTGTGTATGCCGGAAAATGGGATATGTTGTTTTTGTATTAATATTCTTTTTATTTTTGCCCCCATAAAAATGTAAAACATTGATGTATTAATGAAACTTGCATATTCAAACTTTTAAATTCCTTTTCAGTTATTGTTTCATAAACTGTAATATTTAATAATTTATATTTAAGATGATTTTTAAAACTTTGTTTTTTAGAGCATGGTTCATCATTATTTGGGTAATAGTAGACTAGCAGAAAAAGTTCTTAGAGATGCTGTTAGTATTGATCCAATGTCACATCAGTCCTGGTAATTTTTTAGTTATTATTTTAAGATTAATTGTAATTTTATTTTCAAGTGTTCATTTATTTATTTTTAGTTCTTTAAACTTTTAAAATGTATTATAAAATGTTAAAAATATTATGAAAATAATTCTTAATTTAAAATTTTTATGTTATATATTTTATAACGTGCTTTACAACAAAAAAAAGAAAAAAAAATTGCAGAGAAAGCTACTTTTTTTTAATTATTATCGAGGGAATCAATGGTTGATATAATGTCTGTTTAATGTATTAATATTACTCACTTATAATTAAAAAAGTCTTCATTGTAATATTTAATCTGAAATAATAAATTAAAATTAAAAAAAAATATGAGGGATCCTGAATTGTGAGGAACTACAAAAAAAATTATATTCATATACAGTGAATTCTTGATAAGTCAAATTCGAAAGAATTGGAAAGAAATATTTGAGTTATAGTAAGTTCAACCTATCAAAAATCATTTAATACATGCAAAAAAGATATGGAAAATCATTTTTAGTCGTATAGATAGGAAATGCAGTTATACTGTAATAACTGAATCTAGCAAAATGAGCACTGAAGGAAAATGTAAATTTATAGTACAAGAAGGTATCTACAAATTGAAATTTTCTGAATAAAACTGGTTAATTATGACTGTTTGAAGAAATTTTTTTGTCTTTCACAGGGTAGAAAATCCCTCACTTTTAGTGAACAAAGAAAAAGAGAATTGTCCAAACCGTCTCTATTTTTGAGATATTGCTGTAATGTTGCCATTGCTGCATGTACTTCGTGATTGTTTGGAGGTGAAACCCAATTTACTCCCTCATCAGTGTTACAAAGAGAAATGGATTAATGGGTTACTTGAATATTGAGATAATTAAAAGTGGGGGAAAGTTGAAGAAAGGGGGAGATATTTAAATCTGAATCAGAAATGAAAGTAATTTGGAATACAGTCAAACCTTGTTAACACAAACATGCTTAACACGAATTACTTTTAGCACAAACTGTTTTCGATAGCCCCATTCTGTTGTATGTAATGTATTTAAGTTCGGATAACACCAACTACTTTTAACACGAACAAAAAATATTTTCCCTTGAGTGTTCGCATTAACGAGGTTCGACTGTATTCTATTATGATATGGATAATTAAATTTTTAAGATTATCAAAATGAGAAAGAGAAAGAATTATAAAAATGAGCCAGTGATCCAACATTAATATCATAAGAATAGTGGTAGTGCCAAAAGAAAAAATATTATAAATATAGATAAATATTATTAAGAGACAAATCATGGTGAATAACAAATAAGAATATCTTACCTGATCCAAGAATGCAACACATACTTGAAATTATAACAACTATGATGTGCCCAATAATTTAATTAGATTTATAATGCTTAGGATTTATTAAATTATGAAACTCTATATTTTATTTATAATATTTAAAAAACATTTTGAATCAATTATAGAATTTAAGAACTGGTTAATGAATTCATTAAATATCAATATTTTGTAACTATAATAACCATATTAAAATTAAATTCGCACACATTATTAATAATTGTTATTAAAAAATAGCGTAGGTATAAAATATAAATAAATTGACAAAACATTAATACATCAAAATTCTTTATTATATATATATATATTTGGTGTGAAAAAAGGAAAGTAACTGCGCAGAACTCCCATACAAATACAAATATAATTTAATATAATAATATACGGTAATTATATTTGAACATGGATGATTTTATAATGCGATTTAATGCAGCTCTTCATACTTTTATTGTTATTAACTTAGATATCGTCTTAGAGAGAGTTTTTACTTAGTATTTCTCAAAATAAATAGTTCAGTTTATATTTCAGAGACAATAAATAAAGAGTACATTACCCCAACTTCGTAGAATCATCGTAAGCCAATAAACAATATGAATACTTATTAGGATTATATTTCAGGCATTTGAAGGAAGGCGTTGATCGATGTATCTTGATCATAAAATCCTGATTTGAAGTAAGGTAACGATAGATGTATCTTGAACACCACACAATCTTAAATTGTAGGAAGGTAACGATAGATGTATCTTGACACAACACTTAAATTGAAGATAATTGCGAATCCACTGATCTTTCTTGAACAAGAATATGATGCAAAGTTTTCAAGATATTTGAACTGTAGTATAACTCCTTTAACAAACTTTAACAAATCTTTTTAACGAATTTCGAAAAAGGAAAGATTTTGAAGATCTGGCATACTCATCGTAAAGAATTTAATAAGAGGGGATATTTTGCAATACTGGCATCCTTCGTATTAAGCACCGAGTGATGTCTCTTGAAGAGCATATGTTATGCAAAGTTTTTTAAATATAAAATTTCTGAATTGCAACGCTGAATCCAAACAAAAATTTTACATTTTCGGAATACAAAATTAATTCTTTTAATTCTTAGATGCATAAAAACTGATGCAGACCGTCAAACCCATTTAGAGCTAATAGTCAGAAACTTCCATCTACGATCCGCAGAACCGACCTAACCTAATGATGTGTTCTTGATCCATGAACGTGCATGCGTTATTGAAGGGAGTGAAATGGGTGCAGTTAATGCGTCAATGACTTTAGATGCAGCCGTTACGAAAAGATAGGAATTTTGACTCGGATAGGGAAAAAGAAAGTGAGTTGTTTTAAGCTAGACGAGATCAGAACATTATATAATTGAGAAAGGCAGATGAAATATATTTATGAATAGGATAATAAATAGGAAAAGTAATTTTACCATGAAATGGGGAAATTAAATATAATAATGTTAAAGTAATATTTAAGAAAATAATTTATTGACGGGAGATAGAAGAATTACAAATGAAATTCAGAAAGATAAATGATTTAAATTTTGAATAAATAAAATATTGATTTTTAAATATTTAAATTACTAACGATTATCAGCCGTCACATAACAATCAGCTTTAAATTCGGGATTTTTCTTCACCCTTTTTATTACTTCAACTATGTCTGTATCACTAAGTTTTCTGCAAAGTGCAACATTTTCTCCAATATTCCAAAACTTAGTACTGTCATCTTCAGAAATAACTTGTTCTTGTAGATTTTCACTCAACACATGAGTCCTCATTGCTTGCAAAAAAGCCACATCTGTTAAAGCAATTTTTGATAGTGGTTTGTTTCACATTGTTGTATTAAGCACTCAAAGTCAGTCTAATTGCTACTTTATACTAATTTTGCTACTAATACACATGCCACTTTTAATTTATTCCATTTTTTTCATCCTCAATTGCCTTCCTCACTGGACTTTTTTTTAGGAATGTTTTAAACATTTAATTATTTCCTGGTCTGTAGTTTACAAATTGTGTCAGAAGAGAGAAATGTTAACTTAATCGATTTCAAATTCAAATGTTCACTGTGAGCTGTACATTGATCAACAAAGATCAACACTTTATGCTCTTTCGCTTGAAACATTATATCCAAATTTCTGATAATGAGATGAAAAGATATGGAAAATCATTCAATCATATAGATAGGAATTGAAATTACACTATAATAACTGAGTCTGGCGAAATAAGCACTGAAGAAAAATATAATTTTGTAGTACAAGAAAGGTACGATAAATGAGAGCCTCGAAAAATATCAGAGTCATCCAAGCTTTTTTATTAGCTCACAGGTTATCAAAGCCTGAGAGTTAATGTTCCCGCATGTTCTGTATGTATATACGTAACACAATAACTCTTAATAGAAATATCCGATTTGCTTCAAATTTTGTATGTAGGTTCATTCTGATAAGGTACTTCCCTGATTAGTTTTGGGGGTTCTTTGGTTAAGTATAAAGGGGGGGGGGGTAATCCCCCACCCTTAATTTAGCTGAATGAGTATTTCATGCAGAATAATATAATTGTGTGAGTATAATATACAATTAGTGTGAAGAGCCTGTGAGCTCAATACCATCAGTTTAACCGGGCACTTTTCTTTTTTATTCTATCTGTACTGTATGAGAAAAGACTTTTTATTTTTGAAACAGCGAGAATTTTTGTACTTACCGATAACGAATAAAGGTAATTTCTCTGCATTCTACAAGCATAGCTAAACGTTCTTTACTTAGCTTTCCTCTGGAACATGATTCTCCCTAAACAATCGTCATCTAATTAAGAAAACATTTGTAAAAAACTCCCATGTCATCCATATTGAAAACGTCATCTGCGTTATGGCCTGCAAGACCAAGAAGTTTGAGTAAAGAAACTATCTTCCATTCTGTACACAGTGATGGGTAAAGAAGCTATCTTTCATTCTTTAACAGCGTATCAGGCACATATTTTGTTCCCCATTGGCTTTAAATTGTTCAAGCCATCCTATGCCTGCAGTGAAGCCTTCCACATTCAATAATTTTACAAAATCCAAAGCTTTCTCATGTAACATTGTACCACTTAAAAGAATTACACCCTTCTGGGTCCTGTAATATGTAAACTATTTTACAAGGGTTTTTTTGATATTTGGAAGCCACACGTCTTCAATTTTTTGCACTTTGGATTGACACTTGACTTATATCTTTTCAAAATGCTTTCTTTATCCTCCAGGGAGGGGAGGGGGAGTATCCATATTTCAGGGCTAGATCTTTTTCCCGCAAATTAGGATTGTTTTCGATATGTTGTTATCAAATTTACTTTTTGTTCTAAATTAAGAATTTGTAATTTCTGCTTCGACATTTTAAAAGCCTCAACTGAAAATGTATCGTTATATGAAAGCAATAAACACTAAAATGAATGCACAAGACTCAACACTAAAGCAAATAACCTTAATAAGTGCTCAATAGAATCGAAAGATTGAAAAAAAAAAATCATCACACAAAAGTGTGGGAAAATTGACCAATCAGAATACACTTAACCAGCTGCTACTGCTTTGGCAGAATCCATTTTGAGAAGATGGTATAAAAGAGAATTGAATGGGGGAGGGAAAACGATTGTTGTCATAATCGCAGATGCATGACAGTGACCGAGGTGGGAAGTAAAAATAGGTCCCTTCAAAGCCGGTGAAGGGGTGCAGAGAAGTTTTATCTAACAGAAAGTGGCAGTATTTTTGAGTGGTAGCTGAAAAATTAAGAAATTATTCCAAATACTTCTATTTATGTGTCCAAAAAAATCGACTTAAAAGATATAGACTTCGACAGAACGAGAAAATCTAATATTGAATTGAGGGGGTGGGGCAAGAAAGTGCCAAGCTACATTTTTTGTGAAATAAATCTGACACTGTAATCTGTTGCTTAATATTGTAAATTCCTACATATTAGTTTTTTCTAATGTCACTAGGAGGCAGCATATGTCCTAGATTTCGTTTTTGTCCCAGATGTTTCTAGAACTTTATTACCAGAAAAAAAGTGTATATGATTAAAGTAATGCTATATTGTTATTCAGAATAGCTCAAATGTTACTAAGAAATTGACAAAAAAACTTTGTTATTATATATTTTGATTTGAGTATTTGATCTAACTTTCAAATTTATATATATCAGAAGTTCAAAAATGTGGCTTAGCCACATCTTTTGCCCCGACCCCCTCAATTGTAATAAAAGGGTCAGGGACTTCGTGAAAACTTTGATTTAAACGAATATTCAACTTATCTGACATCAACATTGAGAATTCATTGCATATATGTATATATATGTAACAAAGCCATTTAATAGTGTATGTTACTGAAAAGCAATCTATTATGCTTATATTATTTATGAGATAAAACTGTTCTATCAACAGAAACTAGAATATATTTTTTTTAATTCCTTAATAACTGGACTGATTATTAAATTCAGATTGAAGTTTTCTCAGAAATTAATTTGATGGATTCTTGTAGTCCTTTTCCTGAGCCTGCTTTATTTGAATAATTACTTGAGTTTATATTCCATTTTTAAGAAAATATATATGATGAAACATATTTTTATATTTCTGAAATAGGTACAATATGGGTAAAGTGTTACAAGATATGGGAGACACTGTTACGTCTAGTGAATGTATTGCTACAGCCATTGAACTGGAAGCTACTTGTCCCATTCTTCCATTTAGTAACATTCCAAGAACCTTGGAGTAAAATATCTTTATTTCTTTTGTTCTATATATATATATAATGTTGAATGTGCACTATGTCGCATAATATAGTGAAACACATGCATAAAATATATTGTAAAGTGTGCTGTTTAGAATTTGTTATAGGACTTAATTAAAAATGGTGAACGAGCACTCATATAATGTAAAGAATGTCTGTTGATGTTTTTTAATACTTTAAAATGTATCCCAGAGGAACTTCAATTATGTGACTTGACTTTTTTCTTCCCCCCCCCGAAGCAATATTTAGATTATTGTAAATTCATTCTTAATAAAATTATTAATTATCATTAAAAATAATTTTACATATAAATTGTTTTGAATTTGTTATAATATAAATGGATATGATATGTATGTGGATTTTATGAAAGAGCTATGTGATTATGCTTTTTAAACTAATTTCCTTTAGTATTTGAATTCTGTTTTTTGTCTGTTTAGAGCAGTTTAATGTTATCTGGGAAAATGTCATGAGCTTTTAAAATTATTAAGATTTGTGAAATTAACTCATAAAAACAATAATTATAAAATGAGCAATGATGTTTATTTTCCAAGGTTATTCTTTGCTTGTTAGGTAAATGAACACTTTGAGGCAGTACTTTGATATGGGATACATAAATAATATCTTTAAAGAAAACTCATATTTAAAGAAAATTACAAGCATATTTAAATTAATATTGACATAAGTAAAATTTTCTGCTTAATTTGAGTAGTTTTACAAATTGTGGTTTTAACTGAATTTAGTGCATTTTCAGAGAAGAGGGTGAAAAATTGTAAAGAAATAATGTAACCAGTGTGTGTAAAAAATTATATTTTTAGGATTTTAACTGCAATTAATTTCATCATTTTTTTCTTTTAGCTATTTTGAATATTACTGCCTAAAGGTACCTGTAACTCTACCTCAAAAATATAGAATGTGATTAAAAGGGATTTTGTCTTACTCTAAAATTGAAACAGTAATTAAATTTCTTAAGTCTATAGGTATTCAAATAGCATACTATATTTACATTCAGTATGTATTTCATTAATGAGATCTGTTATACTAGTTGTTCTGAAAGTTTTTTCAGTTGTTTTAACTCTAAATTTTGAAAATTTTTAAACCAATCTTGGTATTTTTGTGTTTATAGTGGTTCCCACAATTGTGTTTATGTCAAAATTGCTGTTACGATTTCACCAAGATCATAACAAAGCTTATATATGCATATATATACTTCTAATGCTCATATGTGTCATATATATCATTATATATACATATTATTTGCGTCTTATATGCTATATGTACATCATATACATCTTATACACATGTCCTGTATATACGTCATATATGACTGTAACTGGGTCATATGTGTCACGTAATGTTATATGCATCATATATTATTATTATGTCATATATGTTTTATAATTTGCCAATAAATCTTGGGCACTTGGCAATTCATCCTCAAGGGCCGCTATAACAAGAAATTACCTCAATCTTGCCCAAAATTTATTGTTTCTTAAGTTATATTATAGTGCTAGCTATATCATTTTAATTCTCTGGTATTTACTATATAATATTTTCTCTAGAATTATTGGTGCATTAATTTAAAGTTTTAGCTTTATTGATTCAGTGGAAAACATAATTTATGAAATTAAGAAATTTCTTGTAAATTTCAGATAATTTTATTACTAGACTTTTAATATTCACTCTATTTTTGTTATTTATTTTATTAATTATTTGTATATTAAGTTGATTTAATTGTTTTTATTTGATTTTCTGTAGTTTTTATATGTTTGTTTGTTTTTACTTTGATATATATATATATATAAATGTAAATAATGAGTTGAAGTCTTTCATTTATCTTTCATGGACATGTTTGTTTATGTAGTTATGTTGTCCTTTTATCATTCTTTTTTTTTTCCTCCTAATATATTTTATGTACTAAACATAATTTTAGTATTAACTACTTTTAAATGTTCATTTATTATTATTTTGATTTGATTTAATTTAATAATTCAACTTTAATTTTAATTTACATATTGTTGCCTTTACTATTTGTGCTTAAGTGATAATAAATTAATCCAAAAGGATAAAATATAAAAATAGATTTTCTTTATATTTTTACTCATTGTCATCATCTGGAGAGAAAAAAAAAATCTAATTCTATATTTGTGCTTTAGATTGCTTAGATGTTGAGAATAGACTTATTCTTTTAAAGTAATGACAGAATAGAAAATTCTTGACATTATCTTTGTTAAAATTTTACCAAGTTTGGTATATTTTTCAATTTATGATTTTAATCAATATTTAAAGCTTGTGTATATGAGTTTGTGACTGCTTTATGATATTTCATTTGAAACTTTCCTCATTCTATTGTTGTATTTTTATAATATTAGTAAATCAAAATGTTTAGTATTGATCATTTTATTTGGGCTCCTAAATCATAACAATAATTGTAATAAAGAAGATGCAAAACCCAGTTTTGAATATCTATTTAGGAAAATTGACTCAAAGGTAACTTAAAATCTAATTAATCAAATCTAATCTGCTTGTTTATGTATTGTTGTAATGAAAATTAAAAACATTACTATTGCATAGCAGTGATTTTAAAACCCAAAGTTTAAGCCCATAATTTTCTGCTTTAGAGTTCAAAATGTTGTTGATTTGGCTTTGTTAAAAAGATAATTCATAAACCATCATTTTTACTTTTGTGTTACAAAATAAGAAAATATAATTTTTTTGTCAAATTACCAATTAATATCATTAATCATTAGTATCCTACGAGTGAGCAGTATGGAACATAAAAAAAATTTCAATGTGTTCAATATTTACACTTAAACATTTTTCTTAATATCACATATCCTGTTTGCACTTGTAGTAAATAAATATTTTTAGTCTTATAGTTAAAAAGTTGTATGTTTAAAGAAACCTGTAATGAAAAATATTCCAAAAGTATGCTTGTTATTACACGTCACACCAAAAATTATGCTTTACTGTATGCTGTTATTATTTAAATTATTTTCAACAATATATATTTATATATTATACGATATGAGTAAGATTTTTTAACTCTGTGAATTCATAAGCATATTTGGGAAAATATCTCTACAAGTAGGATGTAAAAAAATCACTAAAAAATAAATAAATAAACAAAACTTATGTTTTTATTAAAAATAATATTTTTTTTATTTTATATTTTTCCCCCTGTGTTAAGGTGTTGAATAGCTACCAAGAATTGTAGGTTTCCAAACAATTAACCTCTAATTAGATGATATTAAAGAGCATAATTCATATTTTTATGCTTTAATTAATTATATTATAATTAGTACTGTTAGAAATAATAACAACCACAAATAAGTTTTTCATTACTTAAAGCAGAAATAACAAATAAAATTGCAGCTCTGCTTGCCCTTGTACTTTGTAAAATAACTGCAATTGCATAAATCTAAACTTACACACATATATGTGTATGTTAACCAAGAAAATTATGAAATTTAATTGCACCTATTAATTCTTACTTGTGATGGGAGTATTCAAATACAAAATGTCTGTATTCTCGATTCAGCCAAGTTCTCAAGTGGTCTTGATTTCAGACAGGAGTATTCAAATACTAATCACCTGGCATCTGTGTCGGCGATGAAAACTTCGGTTTTCGATTGTATTCAGTATTCAGTTCTCATAGCTGGAGTTTTCTATGGTTTCATAAGATTGTTTGAGACTTTTCTCCAGAATTTTGAGGTTAGCAGAATGATCGGTGCTTTTTTAGTTTTGAAATTGTATTTTATTTTTTTCAAGCTTACCATCAATTCAACTAATATACATATACATTTTTAGTTAAATCAATCACATGAATTTAAATTTAAGAAAACGGTTATAACGAATAACATTATATGAATTTGTATTTAAGAATCGTAAATATCAATTTTTTTTTATTAAATTAAAAAAAAAAAATTACGATCAAAATAATTATTTATAGTGGAAAATAAAATTGTACATTCGTAAAAAAGAAAACAAATTTCTTGATTTCGCTAATTGACCATTGCAAGCAAATTGCTTACTTTTACTGGTGTATGCAGGGGATTGCTGGTTCTTCGCCTTCTAAATCTTGGAAAATAATAAGATATAACTTCTAATACTAAGAGACATGGACGTCGGCTGAATTATATCTTGGGAGGGACAAGATTTCGGAACACGTGTGGCAATGGCCCACAGTCTAGTCTGCTTTTAAAATTGCAGAAACATGAAATAATCTTAACTAAAATTTTTTTGTCAGAGTTCTCATGCAAGACAATTTTTAAACATGTCAACATAAAAAGCTGTAAAAGAATTTATCAACTAAAAAATACTAAATGTAAATAAGTTTTTTTACCAACATATTTTTAAAAAGGAAATTGAAGCAGTTATTTTTTCCGTCAAAGGACTTTGCCACCCTGAATCCTTTGTTTAAGATAAGTTTGAAACACATGAACATTAACATGAAAACAAAATTAAAAATTATCTTACCCTTGGAGGGGGGTGGTGAGGGTTCAATAGGATAGAGTTATCCTAATTTTTAATATTTTTTTTTAATGATAATCGTAATATTTATATCAAAACTCAAAAACATTAAAAAGAAAAGAAATTGTTCTCAGAGCTGTAAATTATAAAACGTTATGGTTATCATAAACAAACGAGAAGCGTTTGTACGAAAAATAAACATTTGATTTGCTGAAAGAGGCGCTACTCATACTTTTCTAATAGACTGATGTGACACGTGATCATAAAAAAAAAGCAAACGATTTTACGTAGAATAAACATTTAAAGAGTGAAACAGGCGAAATGTCGCCTCTCATTTAGTTTGAAGGAAATCTGGAGTAGTTCTTAGTGAGTGCTACAACATTTGAATACAAAGAATCGATTCTGATTTCGATTCTGAAAAGTTTTCGAAAACTAAGGTATCGATTCTTAAAAGATCTCGAATCGGCCCATCACTAATTTTTACAGACATATATAATTATAAGAATGGCAAGTCTGTAATCCTCCATCCATAACTTGTTAAACTAGTTAACATTAGCATTTTTACTCACACAGTGGTCTTTATTGGCTTTTAATGCTTTGAACTAAAAAAAAAAAAAATGTTCCCTTTTTCATTCCTAACAGATTTTTTTATTTGCTGTGTAAGAGTCCAGAAATAGAAAACTTCACTGAAGTAGCTCTAGTCTGTGCTTAACATTTTTATACTAATTACTAGTTTTTTTTTTTCATACATTCTTCCTTAATAGCTATTCAGCAGATATTATTATCCTTTCATTCTTCTTTAGCTCCGATTTGATATATTTCTATTCGTAAGAATAGAATGAAAAAATAAGAGAATGATTCTTTTATCTACAGAAATTTATTATGCTTGTTGTGTTTATTATTATTTTGTTTCAAAGAGTCAGTAATTGGATTACTCAAAGAAAGCTATGTGAATTATAACAGATTTAATTAAATATAAATTTGAATGAAAGGCTTTTTATGACTGCTAAAAACTAGAAAAGGGGTAAATATAGAAATTAGAACAATTTAGTGGGTGATATTTTCCCAACCTTTTGAATGTGTGCTTGATTGTCATTTCCACATACTGTGCAATCAAAATAATCTAATTTAGTGAGCTTGGTGTTAGAATTTGTTCCAGATCTGTACATTAATTTCATATGTTTAATGTCTAAACATGCTTTTCACTTCAATATATATTTTTTATTTTTCAAAATTATACCTTTTCTATAAACATGATAACTAGAAATCTAATTATACATCACATTAATAAATAAACTTTTTGGGGAAGTAGGGTGAGGAGGGGGTGGAGAGTGAGTGATATATATACCAAGAATTTATTTTTGGTGGAGTATTTTTATATATTTCTTTCACTTTCTACCATAGCAAAAATCAGCCATTCTTTATGTGTAGCATGTTTTCAATGTTTTTCCCTTTAGAAATTGGCTTTTATATTGTGATCTTTTTAATAGTGATAGATTTCTATAAAAATGTCATAGACATTGTATTGAAGCATTATAAAAAAAGTAATAAAAAATAACTATTCAGAACTCTTTTTAATCTTTAACTTCCTCTCCCCTTTTTGAATGCTTCTTATTGGTGCTGTCTTTGACATTGATATTAAGATTGTATTTAATAGCTATAAAAAAAAAAGAAAAAAAAAGGGGTGTATTGTATTGAATGCATTGTACATGGATTGCCTGCATTGTAACAGTTGAATTCAAATGTTCTAAAGTTCTTTGTCCTTGATTCCTTTGATGGTAAAGTGTTATTTTTATTTAGGTGAAAAGATAAATTGTTAAAATACACAAATAAAAAAAGTACCATAAAAGCTAAAATTGCTACATTTTTGTGTGTGTGGGGGGGGGGGGGTGCTAAAGTACATTTTAGGCTATTATGAGAACAGTATGTCACTCTTGTTTCTTCTTTCTTCTTCTTTTTTTATTTCTTAAAGATTTTTTTCTTTGAAACCTAGCAATACTTCCTTTTTTGTTCAAGTTTATTTTGTGCTAAAAGTTTTTAAAATCATTTATCATATTTTTGTTATAAGTTAGATTTATATGTAAATAGTTATTTACTTTTGAAAGTTTCAAAGATATTATGAGTTTACATAAAAAATTTCATTATTCTACATTTTAAAAATTCAATTCTATATATATCACTCATTTAGCAAAACAATGTCATACATTGCTGCCAACTTTTTTTTTAAAAATCAAATAAACACGCTTCAAACCAGAAATTTTTCCTAAGAAATGAAACAAAATTAAATAAGTATTCCAAAGAAACAAGTTAATATATCAAATAATTTCTTAAGATAAATTTTATTATACCATGTATGTTTTTTGACTTGAGAAAAACTGGAAGGTTGGCCGCTATATGTTATAACTAAAAAAATAATCAATTTTGAGTTATTAACATAGTTTAAACATATTTTTTTATGTACTTTAAACTATGTTAATTACACATCTGTAAGCTAAAAGTTCGCCAATAGAGAAGAGAGCATTTTATTTTCAATTGCATTTTATGCAAAACAACTCTCTTATTTTATGACAGTGTTATACTTAACGAGTGATATAATAAATACATAAAAAAATGCATCTCTCTTTTCTAAAGAAATAAAAAAAGAGTAATAATGCCGCCACTGCTGTTGCTGTCATAACTGAATTTATTCTGACAAGGGCTCTTTCTCGGCTTATATTAAAAATGTTTTGCAAATAAACATATGAAAACTAGTAGTTTTATAGAGAAATGTATAAACACACTGAAGTAGGCAGATTTTAAATCAAAGAATTATTTTATGCACCATTTAATGTTGAAATCAGTCAAAATAATTAAGTTAATAATGTTTTATAGGATCAAAATCTATTTAACCATATTTTGCAGGCACATACTGGGCTAGATTGCAATATGCAATGTTTAATATATTTTTTAATTTGTCTAATTTTTTAAGTTTTTTTTTTTTTTTTTTTTTTTTACCTATTGTTGCTAGATTTTTCAAAAGTACAAATAATATTATTTCCAAACGTTTTTCAATTGAAAAATATATTTACATGAAATATTAAAAGAGAAAGAAAACTTTAAAATAATTAAATTATTATGTGCGAAAAGCATTTAATAGTGAAAATTGCATCATATTTAAAAAGCCGAAATAAAATTACAAAATGCTTTTCAATTGAAAAAAATATTTGTGCATGAATATTAAAAGAAAACTTTAAAATAAATAAATAATTACATGCAAAAAGCATTAAATGGGAGCAATTATATCATATTTAAAAGAATACATTTAAAATGATTTTTTATAGCATCTAAAAGAAAGCTTTTCTTCTAGACATTATTATAAAAGTCTAGGAAGCAGCAACATTTTTTACTGAACCGTTTGGTACAAGTGGATTTTCAAATGTGTAATAGATCTTACTTAATCAATCACGAAAACAGCCATCAGCTGTCGCGACTGTAGTGTATTTGTCCTTTGTAACCAAAAAATCCCCCAGACAAAGGGAAATTAATGGCAACCCAATTACAGAAGATTGCCACTGGTCGAGATAATTGCATTTAATCTTCTGTAATCGGATAATATTTTTTTTTAAACACAGCACATTAGCGTGTTTTTAGAGCCTGTGAGGTTTGGATGGGAATTGGCAAGTATATCTCGTAGGGGGCAAAGGTTCGTAGTATTTTTTTTAAAAGCTTACCTGAAGATTTAACAATATAGTTTTTATTTTGAAAATCAACTTTTTATGTTATGAACTCTTCCAAATTTGAATTTAAAATATTAAATTAAAATCAAGCATATTGAGCATTTGTGTATTCATAATCCATAATAAATCTTTTTTTTTCTTTTTTTAAGTTTATTTATATTTGGTAACAATGCTGTAAAATGTATACTGTAACAGTATATTATACTTGATTATATATGTATTTGCTTGATATCAGTATTGCCTATTGTTGAAAAATATGTGTTGTTGCTCAGTGTTTTGTTATCAAGTTCTTAACTATCTCTTTTAAATTTACTATTGATATAAAAGAAAAATATTTTAAAAGAGATTGTTTGAAAAAAAAATATAGTAAAAACTGTTAGCAACTTATGTTACTGTATATTTGAATGTTTTGCTATCTGAAATGACTAATAATTATAATATGAGCGTGTCCTTCTACAAAGTATTGTGATTTTATATTTAAAAAATCTAAATATTTCAGGCTATTTTAAGATATGCTTGTTCTTATTTCCAATTAGAGATATTTATATGTTCATTAACAACATATTTAAAATTAAGCCTTTCATTGATTAAATTAATTTCTGTTATAGCTCTAAAAATATTGCCAAATCTTTTTAACTAATATGATATTAAATTATTTACTTTGTAATATATTTTATTCATTATTCTTCCACTTCTTCTAGTTATTGGTTGGAATTTGAAGCAAAAATAATATTATTACTCTTATCAAAATTGCTTGCTTGTGTCATTTCATAAAAAAAGTTAAAATTTCTTTATTAAAGCAATTTTTAGATACTAGTAACTTTTGTCTATTTTTGATACCAAAATTTTTTCAGAAAAATTAAATGTGCATTCAGCAATTTTGTATTTCATTTTGTCTGAAATTTTATGATTTACTAATAACTCATAAATTTACAATATTGTAGTTTTAGTGTAAAATGTAACATGTTCAGTCAAATTATCATTCTGATGCTATACAAATTCAATTTCAAAGCTCGCTTTATTTAGTTTTATTATTGGCTACAATGCCAAATCTCTGCTTATTGTGTTCAATAACAATGTTCAACAAGGTATCTGTTTCTCATGAAGTAAGTGATAATTTTTATATTTTAGGGGATGCTGAAAAAAATACAGCACTGAAAATTTTCCATCACCCACAGATTTAGCAAAAAAAAAAAAAAAAATCCTAAATAATTATAATACAGTTTTTGCATTGAGCAATATAACATATGAATTTTGTCATTTGAATTTAGTAATGAAATAAATGATTAGATGAATGCTTGTAAAACTGAAAAGTAAGATTGTAATATTAAAAAGTTGTATTGTTAAAAAAATTTTAGAAAAATTAAAGAACAATTTTATAAACATAAATGAAACTTAGTATGAAAATTCATGAATGCCTTATAAACAAAATTACCAAAGTAAAAAATTTTCTACTCTCTTGTTAATATTCTACTGAAGTAACATGTCAAAATATGTGTTTGGAGATTAAACACAATTAAAATGATAATGTAATGTTATCATAATTGTTATACTTAGTACAAAAATTGAAGTAAAATATCTTAAAATTGGAAAATAATAGACAATTTTTTTTTTTTGAGCACCCCAAAATCTAATAAGAAACATGCAATACATATTGAGAGACAGAAAGTTCATTAAAATTTGTTTAATAGTGTAACTAAGCATTTAAACTAACATAGAAAAATCTATTTCCAGAAAAGTTGGATATTTCCAGTTGAGTCCACAGTAAAATTAAGGCTTGCCAATGCTGTGAAAAATGCTCTTTATCTTACTTAGTGCACATTTTCTTTAAACAGTCAAATTTATCTTTCTTGATGGAAAACAACAAATTTGAAAAAGCATTTTTATAAAATGTATGAAGTTATATATTCATTGTTGCCAAGATTAGATTTTTCCACAGACTTTTTTCAGTGTACACCACAAAGATTACTATCCACTCCCCCCCCCCCCCCCCCCCCTTCCAAAAAGAATTTAAATTAATAATAATAATAAATTGAATTGCAGGTGTAAACTAGACTTGCATGCATTTGTTTTGGTAAATAAAATGTGAAAGTATATTCTTTCCGCATCCAACAAAAATGTTTGTAAATGTTTGCTTATAAAAATTTTATATGTAGATCTGGCTTAGACCTAAGAATTTTCTTTTAAAAGTTGTTCCTATTCTTACTAATATTTTTCATTATTAAGATCATATCTATATTTGTATTATGTTATGGTGGACTTTTAAAGTTATTGAAATAATTTAGAAATTCAAAACATGACTTATTTAGTAGTTTATTTGATGGTGTACATTTTTTAGTGTTAACTATGTCATTCCTTCTTGTTTTACATAACGAAAAGATCAAGTCTTTTCTAAATGTAAGTACTCTTGTGTAATTCTACTATGTATTTCTATTTATTAATGATTCATGTAGTTTGTGCAAGGTATTATAAACGTTATATAAATTGTCCAATTATTTGTATAGTTAAATATATATATATATATGTACAAATACTCTCCTATCTATGCAAATAATTTTGTCACTGACTATTGTGGTATGTAAGCTACTTTCATAAGTCTATTAACATCAATTTTTCAATATGTTACTTGTGTATATACATGATCATAAACTGAAATTCTTGTTTAAAAGTTTTCAAAAATTATAATTTAATATAATAAATAGTTTACATTAACCCTTTATATCCTGAATTAATTTTCTAGCTACTTTTTAATTGTATTTTTGCATCATTGGATAAGTTTTGGTGCAGAATAAACATAGGAAAGAGGAAAATAATTTTTATAGTATTTTAGTGGTTAATTATGCAACTGTAACCACCATAAATTTTTTACCCTATGTTATAAAATAAAATAGTAAATTTCAAATAGTAAATTTCAAATAAAATATAGGAAATGTTCACCTGTAGAGTATAGAAAATAATAAACCACTAAAATTACTCAAATGAAGAACAACATGCATGCCAATTCTATTCCAAAATGGATTTCGAATGTAGCGTGGCAGATGTAAAATCTCTACAATGCAAAGAAAGAGGATATGTGCTTGAATTTTCCATCTCCTGCCTGCTGTCAAAAATACACTCTTTGTGCCATTGTGAATACCGTTAGGAAAAACGGTCATATTACGAATATATAGGTGTTTTATTAAAGTGGTACTTATAAGTACCGTCAGGATAAAAAGGGTTAAAAGAAAAAATAATTGTTAACATTTATTGGTTGCTCTTGAAATGATTTCCACTGAATGAACTCTTGATCTTGTATGTGAATTATTAGTAATGCTGAATGTCTACTAGTTAAAATTGATGATGAGAACCTTCAGAAATGTTTACAGGCAAATAATAATAATAATAATAATTAATAAATAAATAAATGACAGCACTAATTTTAAAGTTCCATAATCAGGCATATGTTTAGTTACCTCAAAAGTAGAATGCAGACGTGTTTTCTACTTGCTATTTAACGAAGGTGCTAATAAATAAACTTGTTTTTATATAAGTTGAGCATCAAGAAAACTTGTATTGATTAAGTAACTTTTAAAAAGTAACTTTGTTAGGACAGCATAAAATAAAATATAAAAAAACCACACATTTTGGACCATAAAAATAATCCTGTATCTAATTTGTTTCATAAAAGTGTGGTCATAATTAACATGATGCATCATATTGTATGCCATGTTAATCAACCTCTCATGTTTTTGTGAACATTCTGAATGACAAAATCTGAAATATATATTATTATTTTTCACTTTATAGTGTTCTAATTTCTAATAAAGTTCAAAATACATATTATGTATTTCCAATTTTTCTTATTTCACTAAATATGTACATATTGAGGTAAAAGAATGTAGATTTCATACTAGTTTTCCTTGATTAATCCATCAGTTTTTGTTTGTTTGTTGAAGGTTTCATTTAATTTTAACACTAAATGGCTCTTGACATTTCAGTTAGCTGTGATATATGTTAGTCTTCAGAAATTTCACCATTTTAGCTGCATAAGAAATTTTAATCATAAATTAAAAAATACAAAATTAAATGAACACTGACATTTATCAGTAATGTGCTTTTCAGAACTTTTATTTTAATATCAGTAGGTACTTGTTTCTAAAGTTTTTTAAGGCAGATTATGAATTTGAAGTTTCAAAATTTATTTGCTGAATTCTTGAATTATAAATAAATAAAACTAATGAAAAATGCTGTTTATGTCCAGGCTTTGGCCTATATTGATTTTTATGAAATTTTCCATTTACATACCACAATAGTTTTTTTACATATGCAATTTTGATTCTTTGAAAATATGTTCCATCCACAGTACTTACATTAATTCAGAATGAGATGTTTTTAGGCTTAAAACTGCAATTAATAATAATTGGAGCTTATTTTTTAAAGTTGATATCAAAAGAATGATGTTTTTGTTACATCTTTATATAGATATATATGTGTATATAGTTGTTGTTTTAATAAATACTATATTTTATTGTTTAGAATTCTAATTTGTGTTTTTATTTTAATTTATTTACATTTATTTAAAAACTGGCTAATCTGATGATTTAAAAAGGATTTTCTTATTTTACTTTCTTCTATATACATTAAGCATTGGAATCGTGTAAATTTACAACTTTCGTTTTGGAGAGATTTACAAGTTTTGGGATGTCCTGAACATGATTTGACTTTTTTTTTGGAAAATGTCTATCTGTATATGATACAAATTTTGCAGGCACTCTATCTCAAGAAGTTTCATCAAACTTCATATTCTATTAGACATTGCTCCATAATCATGGTTATTCTGAATATATTGGGGTTAGAAACTATAAATTTGGCATGCAGGTTTCTATTAATAGGATGTGTGCTTCTTTTCTTTAATAGAAAAGTCTTTTCAAAAATTTGAATTTCAAATGGGTGAAATGGCAGGAAGGCGTTATACACTTATGTTATGTCTACCATATATATAAAATCCTAATGAAGCGATTTTTTTAAACGAATTATTGAAATGCATAAATTTGCAGTTTGTAGCATAATTTAGATAGATAGACAAATAAATAGACAGACGGAGAAAGAGATACAGACAAACAGACAGATAGATGAAGAGATAGACAGACAAATAAATAGATAGGCATATAGAGAGAGACAAACAGATAGACAGACATATAGAGAGAGACAAACAGATAGACAGACAGATGTTATTATGTGAGTGTGTTATTTGTAACTCTACGAAATTTGTATTTGTTACTGAGGCTTATGGCATTTTTTCCATTTAAAATATGGTATGTAACATTTTGAGTTCTTTTACAGGGCTATGTAAAAGAATTTAGACACATTACACTTTTTTTCTATGACTTTTATTTAACATATGATGCTTCATACATTACCATATATAACTATGTCTATATCTAAAACTTCTCAGATGCAGTTTAAACTTGCTTCCCATGATCCCATGAACAAATTTCACTCACATTTTCAGAATAAGCTTTGGTCATGGTCAAATTTATGTTTTGGTAAAAAAAAAATTCATTCGTTCCTTTCTTGGAAAATAGAGACAACTTCAGTTTGACTGAATATCCATCTGCCACTCGAGACAGTGTTAGAGAAAAATATGGAGTAATATCAAAAGTCACCAAATGGTTGTCTATCTCTGTAACATTTGTAATATGTTACCAAATTTAGCACTGAAAAACTTTGTGATGACATATTGATTAGACGAAAATCCTATTCAACCATTAACAACCCATTAATATTTACCTCTTTTGTTCAACTACCAAATCTTCTGTAATTGAGACATTTTGATTGGAAAAATTTAAACTTTTGATTTGTAAACATAAAGGACGCTATCTGAAGGGGAAAAAAAAAGATTATTTTTAAAAAATAATTTTCCCACTTTCAAAAACTGTATATCGCAGAACTGCTTTTTCCCAGGCAAGAGGCGGTGATTACTTTGAGTTTAAACTCATTTCCAATGCAAACAAAATTTTTAATTATGAATATGGAAATAGCTACAAATTAGCAATTCATTATTTTTACTAAAAAAAATCAACTACGCTATCACATTAAACAGACCAATGCAAGATATATGTAGTTAATCTGTCTGCCAAGCCTATCCATCCATATACAATTTAAATATCTAAAAATTGCTCTTAATTCTAAGAATTTTGAATTTGTTATTGTGGTACAATGACATTACAGTGTGTTTCCACTAATGAATGAATTAGGAACAAGTTTACAACACATAAGTCTTTTGAAAGTCCTGGAATTAGTGCACGAAGGGCACAGGGTGCAGAGCACATAGATGCGCATGAACAATGTTTTTAAATTTAAATTAAAAAAAATTTTAAAGGAAAGAAAATCAATTAATTTTTTTCATGCCAGTGTTAGATATATCAATTTTCAGCAATCTAATAAGATGCAAGCACCAGTAACTTCTATTATTAAAATGATAGTAATAAAGAAACATGATTTCCAACTAGGTAAAGAAGTACTTCATATTTATCCTTTCACCGTACAAAAATGATGGTTAAATATACCAATGTTTTTCAACTTAATTACTTAACTGTATTTTGATTTTATTGGTGAATCAAGGTGTGTTAATACTGTAGAAAAGGAGGGGGCTGCAAATGTTGGAATGAAGGTTTTGTCGCTACCCCCCGCCACCACAGAAATCCTTCTCGGAGAAAAGTGTCTGAATTCGACACTGCACTAATTCAAGTTTCAAATTCACCTAAAGCGGTACAAGAAGGAAGCTTCCTCAAAATGTGACTTAAGTAACAATATTTAAATTACTGATTTTATTATAATTTCCCCTAATGTAACTAGGCACACAAATATCACTTGGTATATTTCAACACTAATGCGAGCAAAGCTGCAGGTTTTGATAGCATATTTTAATATTTTAAATATTGCTTTGGCTAAATTGCAATTAACATAGAATATGTAATGGAAATTGATGCTTAGGATAGAGGAATTTCATAATTACAAATGTGGTCCTAGCTTCGAATATATATATATACTAGGGGGCCTACCCCCTGCGAGCTACGCTCGCCAACCCCCGCTCAGACTTCGAAGCCTCTAAAAACATAACAGCGTGCTTTGTTTTAAAAATATTGGTAACTCTGTAATTGGGTTGCCATGCTTTTAACGTTTTAATGGGGCATTTTTTTTATTACCATGGCCTCATACACAGCTGTTGCGACAACTGACGACTGTTTTCGGGATTGATAAGTAAAATCAATTACAACTTGAAAACCAGCTTGTATAAAATGGTTAGGTTTAAATTGTGGCTACCTCTCGGACTTTTATAACAACGATCCTGTATTCTATTCTTCCTTTGTGTTTAAGGATGAGAAAAATTCCATCTGCTTGTGAACATTATTAAAACAAACGGATGGTCATTGTTGAGATAGAATTGAAAAATATTTCATGCTTGAAAATTATTTAAAAAGTCGTTAAATTAAGCGGCAGATTCCAAATAAATTTCAATCGAAAGCTAATTTTTTTTTCTAATTGATGATGTAAGAATTGAAATTGTAAAATGTAGTAAAAAAATTAAATTTTTAGTATTTAGAAGTGATGTAAGCGCGATGAAAGCTAAAGCGATAGTGCCGTTTGTTGTCACAACCGTTATACATTTCTAAATATTGCCACTGTGTTTTGGTTGGCGTCCAAACGTAGACTACCATTTTTTGACATCGAAAGAAAAATTCACAGTGAAAGAAATAAGACTTTGCCGCTAATAAGGAACTGTTAAATGAACTTATAACAAACCTACCAAAATAATTCCTATAAAATAATAGCCTTACATTGTTTATTCTAGCTAAAAATACAATCATTATTTTAAGGGTTTTTTTTCCTGAAATTCTTTACTTTTGTGAATTTTTTTTATTAAAAAAGGAAATCTTAATAATTTAAATCCTATAATTCCTATAACTTAATCCTATAATTTAAAAAAAGTAATTGGTAACATGTAATCAAGGTATGCAATCAAGATGAAGCAACCAATAAAGGCTCCAGTTATAATCTTTAAAATTAAAAATTGAAATATCAGTTAATATTACGCCATGTTGACACAATCATATAAATTTTTCTTTTTAGTTTTATCAATGTTAAAATGCATTTCAAGCTAAGCATAACGTCATTTTCACCGGTACAAACTTTTCCCACGTACATTTATGCTTAAGCACCATGCATACAAGTAAAAATATATTTTGCATTTAATTGTAATGAAAAAAATGGCATCAACAAAGTAATAATGCTTAATGATAAAATGAACCCAATGAACAATATTTCCGTGACGTCACAGTAAATATGAATTTTTATTTGCTTATAAAACACACGGATAAATATTTTTACCGAAATACTTAAACATTTTAACTATATTTTAACTTACAAATTAAAAAATTCGGCCTAAAAGTCACGTGCTTTTAATATTTAATATTTATTTTTTATGCTCGCAATCATTGAGTTCAGAAAATAAACTCTATACGTCGCAACAGTGGGCGTTAATCCGATTGCCGACTTTATGACGTCATAAGCAGAAGTAAAATTTTAATTTAAGATTACGGCTAATTAATTAAATTTTCGAACAAACGAATGTACGATAACAAATCTTTGACCAAATATCTTTCATTTAAAAAAAGAATGATGTAATTTGATGCAGTAGTTTGTTCTCACGGATTGTCGAAAGAAATCGCTTAGCGTTTTAAATATATAGATGCTGACAGACGATTGAATCCTAACGATAGAAATGTGATTTTTTTTTCAAATTTTCCTGAAAAACATAATTTAATCATAATCTTGTCTTCATTATCGATTGAAATAAAAGATAAATTTAATTTCAATTTGAAAATGACAAATAAAAAGAAATCAATAATCCACCTTTTCAATTTATTTCCCTTTTTTGTCACAAAAAAACTGAGTAATTAGTTGCCATCATTACAGAAATGTCATTAAAATTACAAAAAAATTAATATCTCGAAAACTAATTCCAATTTCATAATTCTATTACCAGTTTTGACATCCACGGATTTTTATGAACAATTGGTATTAATTTCACCATCAAGCGTTTAATATTTTATTAAAAATAGCCTTGAAACATAATCAGTCGTTTAATCAGTGGTTTCATAAAATCGTTTCATAAATTCGTTTCATAAAATCGTTTCACAAATTCGTTTCATTAGGATTTTATATATATAAGATATATGTGGTAGATATATATTTAATCTGATAATTTGAAATTGGTATAAATTATGGGAGCGTTATTCAGTGATTAAAGCAAGGGTGTCCAACTGTTTGACTTTCTTGGGCCCCATTTGCAAGCAAAAAGTTGTCTCGGACCACACTTCAGGGAACAAAATTTGTTTTGGGTTGCACATACACTGTTCTAATATAGACCAGCTTCAACCACGTGACCACAGTCCTCTTGTTGGCAAATCGTTAATTTGTCAGCCAGTATTATCGCCCAATAATCAAAATCGACAAAACTTGCCCACCAGGTTATTAAATGTGGTTAGATTGGTTGCTGGGGTGTGACATGTCAGTCGAAGCCAATCTATTAAGCTTTAACTGCTTTTTTCAACATTCACAGTTGAACTTGTAACTTTCAATTTAACTACAAATATTAGAGAAATTTTGTTTGGTTTAGAAGAGTAGAGTCCTCCTGAATCTCGGGTCGGTGTTATATTTTTTTGTTGCGGCAGGGCTTGATTATCACATCGATTCTTCACTTGATGCATTTTGTCTGATCTCTGAAAAATACACATTAAAGAAAATTTCTGTTAACAATTGGCATTAAAAAAGTATTTCACCTATTTATCATCACTGAACTATGTCAGTGGTTGCAAATGAGTTTAAAAGAAATTGTCAAATCTCTGAAATTGAATATTACATCAAACATGCTTGTACGAATAACTTAAGTCATTAAGATTTTATATTAGCATCGCAAAGATAAATAACGCATTTAAAAAAAATAAAAACAATGATGTAAAATTTTAAATACACCATAAGGTTGTATGTTATGTTTGTAATGTATTAATTTTGTAACTTGAGATTATTTTTGAGAAGGAGGGCTCACAAATAGTATGTGTGCCCTGGGTTCCACATGGAGTTGATCGGGCTCTGCGTTGCGAGTTGGGTTCTGATTGACCCGATTTATCAAAAGAATGTAAAAAATATTTTTTCATGTTAAAATTCTATACACAATAAAACTTCCAAATACGGACACTCCCGAAAAGCGTGCACCTCTATTTAGCGAACACTTTTTCAATTCCCAACAAGGGCCTGATTATCACAGGGGCACATGGGGCATGTGCTCCAGGTCACATTTTCAGGGTTTCCCAAAATGACTTTTGTCTACACTCGGAAGGTACAAATTAATGAAAAATGCTACTTATAGTTCATAGAAAATTAATTTTTCCCATTCATCCAAACTAAATCATCTCAGTGTTCTTCAATAACGACAAAGAAATATAATGTAAACTTCGAAATTCAGAGAAGAAATGATATTACATCAAACATGTTTAATTCAATCCTTTAGGTTTAGAATTTTACTTGCTAAATAGCATGTAAGTGCAGAAAATTTTACATTCTCATAATTTTTTAATTTATTTTTTACATCTCTCTATACTACATTCTTTTTTCTTAAAGCTATGGTTAAAAATTTAACTGCACATAAAGAGGTTTGTCATGTTTAAAATGAGATTTTCTTGAGAAAGGGGGGGGGGGCAACATGGCATTTGTGTCCCGGGTCCCACATGGAATTGATCTGGCCCTACCAACACCTAATATATTTGTACGCATTTACCTTTGAATAGTAGACACCTCCCAATCTACACACAATACGTGCATGTGTGCATAAACTACCACAAATACGGTACATGCAATTTTGTGTGTATCAAAACAAAATGTTTGTTATACATTCTGTATTCCGAGAGAAAAAAAAATGGTTCTGAACTGTACCGTAAAAAAAGAATAATCTATGACCACGTTTCTTGTATAGATTTTATTTCTCATGCAGTAAATTGAATACATGTTCATTCATATTCAAATACGTATTTATTTTCATCTGAAACATAGTTCTGCTCAAACAGTTTGGGAAAACCCCAACAACCGGACTTGCAAAGAACCTAAATCTGAGCTGTAAGAATTATTCTCAATGAGCCCGGCCCGCAAAAGAAAATTAGTCACCCCGAAAAAAGAAAAATAGGCACAACCCGACCCAATGCAGAACTCAATTCAACGATCCAGAGGTTTTACTATATTTGAATATTAAAGAATATAGATATGTCCATTTTTCTATATAAAAGATAAAATTGGCATTAGAGATATAATTGTAGATTATGTTTCATAATTGCATTAAAACATGATTTCCTTTCCTTTCATTTCGGGTTTGGGTCGGGTTGACTTCAATTAAAATTTTCAGGTTCGGGTCGATACAACTCGACCATGCAGGACTCTAGTCTACTATCGCTAAAGACTTCTGAATAGGTGAATTTTAATTATTAAAATCCTGTACTTAACTATTAATACAGGAACAGTGTCCTATGGATTAACTGATCCTTATTTCATTTTCCGATCAAGTGATCTCGGAGACCGCTCACAGTAGCTATGCGACAATGTCTGTGATAGTAGTTAAATGCTAACATCAGTTCGTTAAAGGTTAACGTTTGCTTAACGGCAGTTGTTGACAGTTGTTACTTAGCCTGGTTAGCCATGCCAGTTACCGAGATGGAGGTGTCGAATTTCGAAAATATTAAAAAGTTAATTTAAAAAGTTATATTAAAAAAGGTTTACAAATGTGAAATTACATATATACAAGACATTACTTGAAAACATAATCGGTACAATACTTAAAAAAGCGAGTAATTTTAGTCTGTTTTTGCATTGTGTATGCTCGTGCAGTGTACATCTTATCTTGTTTAAGAAGTGGAAAGGCTTCCGGGTGATGTTCAGCCACATAGTTCAACAGGTCTAGAATTCCTAGGCTATATTGCTTGAAGGTAATTGCACTTATTATTTCATCGGTCTCTTCTGATTCTGCTTCTTCTTCACTATCCTCTTCCTCTGCAACAATGTAGTTGTCGTAAACCGGAAAGCTTCCGTCGGCTTCGAGATAAGCTCTATGTTCGATTTCAGTATGTAACTCCTGAAGAATTGACCCCAAGTCACTCATAGCTGTTGTATTTTAGTCCTCTATTCTTGATTGCTCATTCTTATATGAGAATCCAGCTTTGTAGAAGCATCTTTGGATGGTGTAGGGGATTACTTCATTCCAAGCTGTTGATATCCAATGGACATCATCCATAACATTGACCTTCTTTGTTAGTTCGATTGTCATATTTGCCTCCTCCATCACCAGGAACATTTTTTTCAGAAAACGGATTCGGTAGTGAGCTTTAAAGGTCTTGATTACTCTTTGATCCAGTGTTTGGAATATAGAAGGACAGTTCTGTGGCAGGTCTTCAGGCTCACGTTGCTTAGTTGCATGTTCGTATGTGATCTGGCATTATCCACAAAAAGAAGAATTTTTCTTCCTTCTCTCTTCATCACCTCGTTAATGCCCTCCAAACATTGTGAGGAAATTGTGAATGTCATCCAGGCTTCTCAATTTGATTTATAGTACACAGGCAATGATGCGAATTTCAGATTTTTGAAGCATCTTGCCTTTATACTTTTTCCGATCACAAGTGGGTTTGAGATTCTGTTCTCACCCGTAAAACTGGCACAGAACATGACGGTAGGTCTATCTTTCGACATTTTCTCACCACACATTTCTTGCTTTTTTCTGCTAGGGTTTTATTTGGAAGAGTTCTAAAAAGTAAGCTGGTTTCGTTGGCATTGAAAATGTCAGCGTTGAAATCTTTCGTTATGACCGGGAGTTTTCTTTTCCATTCTTCCACAGTGTTGATAATGTCTGCAGCTTCACCATTGATTATTTTGAATTCGATGTTATGCCGACTTTTGAAGCGAGGCAACCACCCTTCCGATAATTCCGTGATTTTCTCCTTTTCTGCAAAATCCAGAGCAATCTGTTTTAGCAAGGGGCCAGTGACAGGAAGATTCTTCGTTCTCATTTGGCAAAAAAAATTCCAGACGTGATTGTTCATGTTCTCGTTTCCTATTTTCTTTTCGAAAATTCTATACTTTGAGGAAAGTTCATTTCTTTCAAAAGTGGCTATAATTTCTTTCTCTTTCTTGCTGATGGCGTTGACTTGGCCTATTGAAATTCCAAACTCAGATGCAGTTTTCCTTTGACTTACTTTTGATTTTAATTTTTGAACAACTTCGTATTTTCCTGAAGATTCAGTTCTTTCCATTTTCCTACACATTTCTGACGTATCTGCGTAAGTGCTTTGCTTCTTTCCCTGCAACAGTAGTGAAATGGCGAACAAATTTTACCTTTGCCGAGCAAATAGTAAGATAGTTACAGAAGCAATAATGCTGTCCAACCAGGTGTGAGGAAAATAAACCATAATCCTTTTTTGACTACTCCCTCTAACACCTGTTGTCTCTTATCTGTCACTGAGGGGCGGGGCATTTCTGTTGCATAATCTTTCTATTTTTATCTCAGCTCGGGAGAGAGGGGATCATGTGACATGGTTTTTACATTTTTTTAATTTTGTATCTCTTTGCATAAAAATTGATTGATTTGTTCACTTCATTTTAATTTATTATTATGATTTATTGAGATGTAGAACACGTACGGTAAAGGCGTACCTGTTTAAAAAATATTCTTTCGATTTTTTTTTTTTTTTTGTTATTATAAATGTTTTGTTTGTTTTGTTAATTGAAGATTTCATCTGAATTATTCAAACAAATTGCAGCATCGAGTAGCTTAAAGTCTAGCAATGATTTTGTATGTTTATTTTTAAATCGATTTCGTTGAACATTTTTATTCTTCTGCAACAATTTCTCCGAATTTCCATGATGGGGAATTCCTTGAATTCAGATTGCAAACACACATTCAATTTACAGAGAGGTGATGTAGAACGGGGATCAAAAGTAGCGTTCATAGTAGTAGGGTGTTCACGTTCAGATTAGAGGGCATTCAAAATACAGAGAGTTTATCTTATGTTAAGTCTATGGAGTTTCGCTGGGATCATCAGAATGTGTTCATAATACCGGGGTGTTCACGTTCACATTAGAGAGTGTTCAGATGGAGAGAGTCCACTGTACTTTAATAGGAACTTGGGTTACAAGTTTTGCAATCTGATTTGTAGCCAAGCATGTAATCAGTGTGGTTTGAAGTGTACAATTTTCTATAATTAGCTGTACAAACAATAGTTATATAAACATGGAGGAACAATTTTTAATTCAAATGTAAATATTTGTCACATAAAAGCAAAAAACAAACAAACAAAAGAAAAACAATGTTACAAGAAAAACTAATTGATGAAATTAAATTTGCATTAAGCCACGCTTGCTAAATTACGCTAGTGGCTATGGCTGCAAATCCGATTACGTAACTTTAAAAAGATTGGCGTTTTAAAAGCTCCGCCATTTATTTTAAGCTTTGCGAAATTCGCGCTCTAGAAAATGAGATTCTTTGCCAAATGATATAAAAAAAGTATGAAACATACCTTCTTTTCTTTTTTTTTTAACCGTGTATGTGAATTTATATATGACTAGTATATAACCCCCGTCAAAAATGATGGATTGTAGATCTGCGTTCCATTTTCATAAGACTTCATACAAACAGCATGAAGATTTTATTATTGAAAGGTTTGTGTTGTAGAAAAGTACATTTTAAAGCCGGTAGATGGCGCCAAAACAACATTTAAAACAGAAGCGTAATACTGGATCGATCACCGCAAAGCCTCTCTACGGAAGAAATCACTTTTTGAAAAAGAGTGTTTACAGAATACATGCTTTATATGAAATTATAGTATATAATCTCCGTCAAAAATGATAGATAGTTGATCTGCGCTGCATTTTCATAAGACTTCATACAAACAAACAGCATGAAGATTTTATTATTGAAAGGTATGTATTGTAGAAAAGTAAATTTTAAAAATGACAAATGATTTCTACAAATACAAATGATGAGGATTTTTTTTACTCAATATTAAATTTTTGAAATAGTTCAACGATTGAACAAAACATTCAAATTAAATATTAAAAAATAATTCATGTGCGAAAGTTTTTGTAAATAAGTATTATCAATGAGTTTCTAAAAAGCTTGACTCACCACATAGCTCATTTTTTGATTATATAAGCAAAATTAAATGGAAATTAATCGGTACTATTTATTCCTTATATTTTAATTACGTTTCATAAGAAAAAATAATTTTATTTACGATGGAAACAAAATTTCAAAATTTGTTTGTATCAGGCATGAAAGTGAGAAACAGGGAAAAAGATAGAGAATTTTTTCTGCCTATACAATGGCGCTAAACTCTTATAATTTAGATACATTTTAACTGTTATTTATACAATAAAATGCAATATAACTGTACATATGATTGTTATTTTTTCCATAACTTAGAAAGTACTAAAAACAAATTTAAACTAACAATAAATGCATAGCATAATTGCATCAAAAAATAAAACTGAATACAGTTTGCTAAGGGTATAAATCCAAATATATCTGATGAGCTTATGTACTGTGATTAATTTTTCAAAACAAATATTATTCTGGATGATTTGGCTGTTCAAGATTTTTCCCCTTCTTCCAAAAGAAAAAAAATTTCTCTATGCTAAATATTTACACGTCAAATCAATCTTTGCTCCAGAAATAAATCTCCCAAAATGCATCAGTGAAATTATCCAAAAGTGTTGTATAAATAAGACAATTTATTCTATTAAAAAGAGAACCTTTTGCAAATTTCCTTTAAAAGAAATTTCACTCTGCAAAGACACTTTAAACATCTTCATTTATATGAGTTTCAGATACTTATAATATAAGCTCGCCTTTCATTTGATGGCTGCTTTGCACAGCAATTCAAAAACAAACTCCAAGGATTTGAGTAGACGAAATGTCTGATTAGTAAATTTTTCAGACCGCTGCCCCCCCCCCCCTACAATTTTCTTTGCATTTTGCATCAATCCAGAGAATGTCCAAAATTGCTTTAAAAAAGAGGGAATTTCTCCTTTAGGAGGAACTCATTCATGCCTGTTGTATTATCTGCCGGTAGATGGCGCCAGAATATTTAAAAAGAAAGCGTAATATAATACTGGATAACAGTGTTCGTTTGTTTATAACTGGGATTCCCATGTTTAATCTGGATTTTTAATTAAGAACTTAAAACATTATAATAGGATATGATATACGTGTTTTATAGGAAAATATGCTGAACAGGCATGATTTCAAGTAGAATATATTATGTAATTTAGCTGTAGCTAGCATAGGTTTTTCATTAAGCCCAACATGGCGTTTAACTACCGTCGATTCGCAGACCAGAGTGGTCGCGCCCGGAATGGTTACAGACACTTTCTTGTCTTCGGATTTTATTATAAGTAGATATTTTGTAATTCTACCAATTAATTTGCTCGTTTTCATTATTTCGTAATTGTTAAAAATATGTTCTCAGCAATATCACTCAGACATCCCTTTGAGGGAAGTCGTTGTTATACTTTAGGCAGTAAGTAGCACAAGAGTTGTTATAACGGTTTATCTGATCTGTGTAATACAGGAAATGTATCGAATGTTCTTTCAACAATAGATTGAAACTCGCATCAACTTAAAGCGATATCCATACTAATAAAAGAAAGTTTCGCTCTTTGTGTTTGTCTGTCTGTCGGTGATTGCTAGCGAAATCTACCGCACCTAGATATCTGAAAATTTGGGTGAGATAGTCCAAGGCAAGTCCTGATGCACCTGAGGCTCAGAATTTTAATTTTTTTATAATTAGCCGAGAAATTAATTAAAAACTCATAAAAAGATCTTTTTACTGAAAGATGCGCAGCTATAAACTCCTAACTGCTTTTGCACCCTTTGCCGAGGCTGGGAACGATCCAATAAAAACATCCGAATCAATCTACATCGGGACCCTTTACAAGGCTAGCTTAACAGAAAGATATTGAGCAGAAATGATGAATGAATTTGAAATTTTTCACTAATCGGCCAATATTACGAAAATCGTAGCGATGTCATCTCACTTGAACAGTGTAAAGCGAGTTACTAGCTTAGAGTAACTGGCTTGGCCTTTTGCTCGACACTTAACGCTTACGCCTACTGTTCGTGCGATCTTCACCGGCGCGGTGCTAATCACTTCATTGTTGACCCAGACAAACAACGCAACCCTCAACAACAACAATCATCTCTTCCTATAACCAACAGATGGCAGCACCAAATAAATCATCTCCAGTACGCAAAGCCCGTGAAATACTCACAGCACAAAGCCTCTGTCATCCTGCGCATCAGATATGCGTGCGCATCACTCACGAGTGTATACCGCTCGTCTGACGTCAAAAGCCGTCTTTCTCACTGGGAATGGAGTGTGTAGCGATCTCCTCTAGCTAGTAACTGACTTGACCTTTTGCTCAACGCTTAACGCTCTCGCCTACTGTTCATGAGATCCGTGGTTCGATCCTCACAGGCGCCAATCATTTCAAAACTAATTAAGATATTGATTTGAAACTCGTCATATATGCGCAGAAAAAAATTCTGTATCCGAATATGCAATTTTTGTAAAAATCGGCCTGTAATTTTTCTTAATTTTTGTAAAAATCTGACGGTGTTAGTTAAAAAAATCCGAGAGAGAGCCAGACAGGGGATAGCCAGTGTTGAATTCAGGGGGTGTTCCAGGGGGACATCCCCCGGAGCATTGAAATGTTCCCCCGGAAGATTTGAGATTTTATGCTTTCAGTGGTCAAAAAGTGGAATTTCCCGCCCGGAACTCTATACTGTCCCCCCTCCTCCTGGCATATAATCGGATGCTACATAGTAGAACTTCGTAGCACTGGATTCTGGAACCTCATTCGTCGAATTTGTCACGTGATCAATGCTAACAACCCTAAACTGCACCCCGTATTTTCGCCAACAGCCAAGGGATTACGTTGTGGATTTGGATTATTATTCACTATTCTGATTCTCTTTACGGTCGTTCGTTCACCGGATAATTTCAAATTGAAACGGAGTGCAGTAATGTTCATTAATTTTTTCGATTGAAAATACATGATGTCATAGAAGAGTTGTCATGGATTATAGGCAACTAACGTGTATTCTGAATTTGGGAAACCTTTGGTTCGGCTGTGTAATATAAGAGCCTTCCTTAGTGATTTCAATTTCGGACAAAAACACGTTTATCAGTCAGTGTTATTAAGTCCATATAATTTATCAGAACGTAGGACATTGTTTAAATATTTCTTTATGTCTAAGATTTTATCATTCCAGAGCTAGATCAAATAACTATAACATAGTGTTTATATTTTAATAATTATATTATAGATAGGGAATAAGCACGTTATTGTTTGATGTAAACATTTACTGTTGCATCTTTAACTATCTTTTCTGTAACTGCATAGCATCTAAAAAACTTCTTTTTCTCATTAATTGTTGTACCTGTACACAGTTGTAAATTCAGATATTTTTTCTAGTTCCAACATCTGATCTGCATACACTACAAGACATTAATTTTAAAGGCATTAATAATTTCATAATTCTATGTGCGTTACAGTAAAAAAAAAAAAAAAAAAAAAAAAAAGTATTTTATTTAAATAAATATCAATGTGCCAGTACTGGTTACCCTCCAAAGATTTTATTTTAGTTTATAAAATAAATAACCTATAAAAATTATCCTTGTATTATTTTTTGTCATAATTCTCCCTTTCATGTTTTATTATCTGTGTTGACAACTTTAATCAAACCAATTAGGAAGCAGAAAATAATGTTTTACCTTTCCACTGTTTTTCAGTGAAAATTAAAAAAAAAAAAAAAAAAAAAAAAAAAAAAAGCTAATAGCTGGTTTCATTTACTTAATTTATATATTTTTTATTTTCTTGCAAAAATTTGCATGGAGTATTGATAGTAATAGGAAACTTTGAATTTTATATAATAATGTTCATTTACAAAATTTATTTTTAAGGTTTTAGGACCATTGTCCATTCAGGGCCCGACAAGTTTTCCGGAAAATTGGAAAACGGTTCCGGAAATAAAAATAAAATATTTCTTCCATCATTTATAGAAATGTGCTTTTAACCATAGATTCAGATATATTTTTGTCATTTCATTGTATTAATATATCAAATAAGGCGATTCCACCGTTACGTGTGTGACTTTTAGAGAGTGTTTTTTTGCAAATTGAGACAAATTTGGAAGTGAAATTATTTAGATAACGTTTTACTTTTTTATTGCTATTACAGGACACATGCAGAATCATTTTTGTAGTGACACCTGTAGTCTAAAGTAACAACAATAAAAAAAAAAATAGTAAAGTCGTTATGTGTGTGACTAAAAAAAATCACACACGTAACGACGACTTTACTACTTTAAAAAAAAAATTGTTATTACTTTAGATTAAAGGTGTCACTACAAAAATGATTCTGTGTGTGTCCTGTAATAGCAATAAAAAAAGTAAAATGTTATCTAAATAATTTCCCTTCCAAATTTGTCCCAATTTGCAAAAAAACACTCTCTAAAAGTCATACACGT